>PVJH01000103.1:49943-183693 GCA_004026705.1 Nesogale talazaci | reverse complement strand
TGAGGATGTTCAAGCGTTTGTAGTTTGTAGTTGGCAGATGTTCAAGTGACTACCAAAGTGCCACTGTCTTCCTGTCTTCATGGTATGTTTTTGCAAAACATAATTAAATTTAAAACTCTAACCATTGTCAATACTAAGTTAAAAGTTAGTTAATTATTAATCAAGCAAACTCAAGATTTTTAAAGGGATTTGAGGGCCAAAATTATTTGAAAGAATTAAAACTAAATAAATGCCTTTCTCCTGTATGTAATCTGGCAACTTCATATGGATTTAGATAACCTAGAAAGAAGCCATAGAACAAGGTGTGTGCTTGTTGGTTTGGGATAAGGAGATTTTGGAAAAGCAACCATTTAAAAAGGATAGAAGAAAATAAGTGCCATCATACTGTTTAATTATATTGATCACATAATGCACGGTAAAGAGAAAAAATGATATGCTTTCTGCTTTCAGTTCTCTAATCTAGTGTGCAAGGAGCTGGGTGGCACAGGAGTTTGCCCTGGTTTACAGTTCACAGGGTCAGCAGTTGAAAGCCGCCAGTAGCTCCGCAAGAGAAAAACAGGTCTTTCTACCCTTATAAACCGGTACAGTCTTGGAAACTCACAGGGGCAGTGCTGTCCTGTCCACTGGCGTTGCTTTCAGTCAGTACTGACTTAATATTGCTGAATTTTATTTGGTTATTCATGGTCCAAAAGAATGGCAGAAAATGGCATTGCTGTCAAATTTTCCTGCTATCATTACAATCATTTATCTCTTGAAGCCTTTTTAAGTTCTTACAACCATTATCAACAGACTACTTTTATACTTCTTAATTTATAACTCATTATGAGATAAAACACTGCTATAAAGTCATTTTCCAACTAAAACAACCCTACAGGACAGAGTAAATCGGCTCCGTGGGATTTTTGAGGCTGAAGAAGTTTACCAGGGCAGACAGAACTCATCTCTCACCATGAAGCCATTGGTGGGTTTGACTTGTACACCTTGTAGTTAGCAGCTTTGCACTGAACCCCCTGTGCAAACAAGATCTTTCTTATGAGATACTGAAGTCTAAACTCACAGCTCTCAGAGTAAACCCTAACTCACAGTGACCTTATATAGACTTTCTCAAACTGTGTACCTTTACAGGATCAGGTAGCCTTATCTTTTTCCTGAAGAGCAACTGGTGATTTGAACTACTAACCTTGCAGCCAGCAGTACAATATCATGAAATACAAGCTAGGTATTAGTACTAAATATGTATACCTTTCATAAATGAATAACGAGAGGCTTAGAGAGATAGGGTGATTCATTTTACCAAGCAGATTAGAGATTTGCATTTCTATTTCAAAACCTATGCACTTAATGACTATGCATGAAGGACCTGAAAATTATCGTATCATTTTTTTGAACGAAAAGAGTTAAATCTCAGAATATTTTGTAACTTCTCCAAAGTTAAACAAATAGGAGAACTAAAATTAGATTACAATTCAACAGTTCATGACCATTTTATACTTCATTGTATTTATAGCTATTTACTTTCAAGTTGAATTTTGTCATCAATATATTTTTATTTAAATCAAAGAATGATTGTTTAGAAATGTAGGTAAACTCATATCTATATATTTTGCCATTATTATAAAGTAAGAATGCTATTTTGCTTTTCCAAGATTAAGCTTATTACATTACTTAATGTAATGTTTCAAACTGATATATTGAGTTGATAAGAGGGAGTTGTTTGTTTTTGAAAAATTTAGTAGCAATACAAACATACATATTTATATTAGATATTAAATAAATATATAAATTTAGTTCAATTGTATCTCTGGAATAAAGAAAATTGAAAAGATAAATATCAACGTTTCCATGATTGCTTTATGTAATCCAAAATCTTTGACATCTGATAGATTTATTGTCTGATTTCCATATAATGAAGACAAAACAAGAAGCGGGTAGGATTCCAAAAACTTACATTAGTTACATATTTTAAACTTTATATTATTTTAAAGACATGATGCTTTATTTTTAGCATTTTACAGATAGTGGGATTGATACTTAGAAAATCTTATCTTATATATAAATATACACAAAATGGGAAATAACGATATTCAACCCTAATTATAGCTGTTTAATTTTTTTCTTATGTAACCAACATAATCTTACTTCAGGATACACGACAAAGAAAAAATGCATTTTAAAAATAGAACCATAACATTTCACCTTTTAAATTTGTTTCTGTTTATACCACAAAAGGAACACACAATTAATTATCCAAACAAATTTTAATTATGTTAACTCATTAATAAATTCCAAAATGTTGATAAGATGCTTATTTGTGACTACCAAGAGACAGTTCAGGTCAAAATAGTTGAAATCTACTGACTATGGAAATGAGATATTTACATTAATGTAAATGTAATATATATTTTAAACTTTTTAGGTTCCTTGAATTAAACATTGGGTTTTATTCCTTCTGTCCCTGGATAGTATATTCTGTTAATTATTGCAACTATATATGTATGACTTAAGTCTCTGTGTAAAATAGGATAGTCTGTTTTAGATGGGATTTACAGTATTTGTCTCTGTTCACATTTTCCCTAATTTTTGGTCCTACATACACATTATCTCCCACTTTATTAATTAGCTTTACTTGATAGTTTTGACTGACTGTATACAAAAAGAGATTTATCCTCAAAGCACAATATGTTTTTCTGATATCTCATTATTTCGAAATTATAGTCATTTTATGATACACAATTCACATGCCATACAATTCCATGGTGTAAACCTATTAAAAAGAGGTGTGTAATCACCACCACAATCAATTTTACAATATTTGCTCATTATTTTACTAGTTACCTATTCTATCCAACCTCGCCTAACAGAACACTAGGAAAATATTAATCTGGTAACTGTCTCTATAGATTTTCCTATTCCGGATTTCATGTTAAAAAAACAAAAGAAGAACCCTCCAAAAGATCCAATTGCAGTAACTTAAAAAGGAGAGAGAAACTTCAATTGAAAGGAAACTCTTCTAGGACTTCAAGCAAAAGAAGTTACACTGATTTAAAATGTGAAATAGAAAATAGAGGGATATTCGATTAAATATACATCTTGGTCAGCAATGGTTTCAAGGCATCAGCATGCATTTGACTTTGTAATTTCTCATACTATTTTTGTAAACATTTGAAACTTTATCTAAAAATAGTTACTTTTCAGAAGTCAACGTATTCAAGAGCTGCCTTTTGATGTTATAGTTGGTAAATAAATTCAATATCAAGTCCCCAGAATGATATTACAAAAGTCTTTCACTTCCCAGTCACGTCACATCCCCATCACCATCCTTTCCCTGCACCACACCCCCACCCTATCCCCTGTACCAGATGCATTCAAATTTTCTCTGCTTCATGTACAGACAGACCAAAATACCTAGATGGGGTTTCTGCCTAGGCTGCATCTGTGGAAGGCACTCACTGCAAATCAGACTGGCAAAGTGTCAAAGGTTGGCATATTTGTCTGCACTTTCCTGCTCTGTGCTGCACTTCCAGGACACTTCCAGGAGATCATCTCCACTTAGGGGTCTGGAAGTATGTGCATTATCAGCTCCTCTATCCTTCTGACTCTCAATGGGAAAGAGTTGTAGGATTCCCTTCCATTTTCTCTTTAGTTCTAGGAATGATAACTGCTAGTCATTATTAACAATTCTTAAATTCCTCATCATTCCTTAATGGGTGTGAAGAATTTTCTACTTTTGTACAGACCATTTCCAAGTATATATAGTTGGGGGGCAGGGGAACAGTCAAAAATAGGAGAGATAGTCAAAAAGCATGTGAACAAATTCCATTATCTTTTAATTTCGTTTTTCCCATAATTTTTTGGCAGTCTCTGGACTGCTCTCATAGAGTTTGCATTCTGATCTGAAAATGGTCAAATGTATTATATGCAACAAATGCATTGTATGCAACACAATGAAGGCACATATGTGATAAATTAAGTCAGAAGGGGTTATTGAGAATGGTATTATATCATAATATTTAAAATTATTAACTATTTTAATTATTAATTAAATATTATATCATAATATTAAAAATATTATTCCCTCTCTTTATTTAGACTTTTTAAAAAATCTATCTTCAAGTTCATTAACTCTTTATTTTACTGTCTCAAGTCAGTTATTTAGTCAGATTTGAACTTTTTACTTCAGCTGTTGTTCTCTTCACAATTGCCATTTGCTCGTTTGTTTGTTTTTATATAACCATATCTCTTTAAATTCTCTATGCTGAAAGATTAAGCATTTCCAGAGCTAAAATCTTCAAAAAAACAAGTTTAGTTTTGATTAACAGAAGCATATTTACCAAAAATACAACACAGTGCTTAAATTTTCATGCAAAAATCCTAGGAATTATAGAAATATTACTACATGAGCATAGCATGTCTCTAGGATTTTGAGAAAATTTTACATATCATAATTTTCACTAAATGCAAAGATATAGTTTGTTACTAATTTAAAGAGAAAATGATGGCATAGTATGGTAGAAAGACAAAGAATCTTTTAAATAATTATTTTGGAGAATGGAGAAATATAGTGTTTGATAGCTGTGTCAATAAGAATAGAGATTTTCCTAGTTGAACTCAGTGTATTGGTATAAATTTATACTGTTTTTTCACTTTTTCTGTAGTTGTAGTCAGTACTCTGAGATCAGAAATGAAATATGGCAGCTGCGTGGATAAATAAAAGGTGTAACAGTAACACGTTTAAACTATAATGTAAACTTTTACAACCTACCCACACATCCAATCTCTCTCCCCAGAGGCTCCCAGACAATGTTGTTCATTTCATTTCCTTATCTATTACTCTAGAAACACGTTTAATATTGTCTCAGTTTTCACAGATAGCTGATTAGAGGATAACACATTTCCAAAATATATCTACACATATGGTATGCTTTAATTTTTCAACTGAATTTAAATGATTGCAATTTTTCCAAGCTCATTCATTTATGATGCAAGAGTTTTAACAAGTCTTTCTCTCTTTTTTTTAACAGAGGAGTACACCATGCTGCTGTTGTTGTTGTTGACAATTTTAGGTTGTAACCCATAGCAACCCCACAAATAACAGAGTGAAACACTGCCCAGTCCTGACCCACCCCCACTGTTGTCATTCATTTGGACCCATTGTTTCAGTCCATCTGTCAGAGGAAGAGAGGGCCTTCCTCTCTTTGGATGACTTTCTATTTGACCAACTTGATGTCCTCTTTTTCAGACTGGTCTCTCCTCATAACATGCCCAAAGCAGAGGAGACAAAGTCTCACCACATGCCTAAGCTGAATTGTAACCCATATTGAATGCTGCAACTGTTCGTCTTCATCAACAAGTGTTAAATGTCCTCACATTTAGTACGAAGGGTTGTGTCATCTGCATACTGCAAGTTGTCACTAAGCCTTCCTCAAATGTTAATGCCACACTCGTTCTCATACTGTCCAACTCCTGTGATTAATTGCTCAGCATACAGTTTGAACAAGGTGTTCTCTTTGAATGATTGTCTCTTGATCTATGCACAGATCCCACATGAGGATAATGAAATATCCTGAAACTCCAATCTTCTCAAAATTATCCATAGCTTATTAGAATTTATATGGTTGAATGCCTTTGCTTGTATGCTCCGCTTTCAGTCCAGATCCATCAGTGTCAGCAATCATACTGTTCTTGCCATATCTTCTTCTGAATCCAGCTTAAATTTGTATCAGATCTCTCTCAATTCACAGATACAGGCAACAATTGCTCAATAATCTTCAGCACATCTTGCTTGCATGACATAGTGATGATATTGTTAATTTTTCTGCATTCTATGTTTAGACTTCTCTTTGGAATACATACAAACATGGATCTCTTCTTGTCAATTGGTTGCCATCCACATATCTTGGCGTAGGTATGATAGTGCTTCTGGGGTTCAGCAGTTTGTTGCAACATTGCAGTTGGTATTATGATTCCGTGTATTCCTACCGTCATCTTTTGCAACTCTCTGCATCATTACATATTTTAGCCATAGATTTCTCAATATTGACCTCAAGGCTTACTTTTTTCTTCAGTTCTTTCTACTTGAGTTACTTTTAGCATGTTCTTTCATTTTGACTTTCTAACTCCATGGCCTTTCCCATTTCATTCTATTTCCTTGTTGAGTTGTCTTTTGAAACTATCTGTTGTTTTTTTTTGTTTTGTTTTTTCATTTCTTTCACTTATTGTCATTATGCAAAGTTCAAGAGGATGTTTCTGAGATCCTTCTGCCATCCACTTTGATTTTTTTCTTTATTTCTCTTTTAATGACTTCTTGTTTTCTTCATGAATAAGGTTCCTGTTGCTGTCTTATAATTCACCACGTCTTCTGTCAGTAGTATTTAATGTATCAACTCTATCTTTTGAGTTTCTCTCAAAATTCAGGTGAAATATATTCAAGGTTTTATTTTGACCCTTGTGAACTTGTTTTCATTTTCTGCAACTTGAACCTAAATTTATATGTGAACATCTTCAGTCTATTTCACAGTCTGCCATGGCCTTATTTGGGTCTAATATAGTGTTTCATCATAGCTTAAGGGGGAAAAAAAAGAAATGATTTGATAACTTGTCAGCACATTAAAAGCAGCTAATGAATATTTGCAAAATGCATGTTCAGTGAAGTACAAACTAAAAAGGAGATTCAAAACCTAGCAGTTTTACAACACATAGTGCATTTCCTTAGCCAGCACCCACAGAATTATTCACAAAGAAATTTTTCAGTGAATAACTAAACATGTTATACTGTACTATCAGGTCCAATCATACATTTGATTTCTAGTTGAGTATAGTTAGTGGTAATTGTATTCTGTTGCCTAGACTATTTCTTCAAATGACTTTATAAAACTCAAAATTAAACAATGCCATTGAGTTGATGCTGACTCACTGTGGCACTTTCTCCCATCGAGCAGCTGGTGGTTTTGAACTGCTGATCTTGTAGCTAGCAGCCTAGCTTGTAACAGCTACCCCACCAGGGATCCTCTTTATAAAGGTTGTCATTAATAAAAATAAACTAAAACAAATTAACTAAAAACTAAAAGAAGTACACAATGTAAATATTTTTCCTAAATTAAAGCAGAACAAAAAGTGGGATCTCTAATTTGGGTTTTAAAATATTTTTTCCCAACATGAAATTGACTAAACTTGTGACAAAGGAGTCTTTGTCTGGTTTCTGTTCCCAGGGAAAATGTTTTCAGTTTTTCCCCACTGAGCATAATAATTGCCCTTGGTTTTCATATATGACCTCTATTTTATTGAGGAATTTCTCTTATTTTCCTACTTTGTTTAGTATTTTTATCAAAAATGGGTGTTGGATATTTTCAAGTGACTTTTCTATGTTTATATGATTGACTCATTATTTTTCTTGTTTATGTGTGGATTACATGGATTGTTTTTCTCATGTTGAAACCATCCTTGCATCCTTGAGTCCCACTTGGTCCTGGTGCAGTATTTTTTGTTTGTTTGTTTGCTTGATATGCTACTGAGCTTTATTGACCAGAATTTTGTTGGTGATTTTTGCATCTATATTTGTAAAGGATATTGTTCTCTAGTTCTTTGTTTTTGTTGTGTCCTATCTAGTTTTGTTATCAGGCATAATATACTTGCTTCATACAATGAGTTTGGGAGTTTGTTGTCACTTTCCATATTTTGGAATAGTTTGTGCAGAATTGGTCACAAATAAAGGATCTAGTTCTTCACTAAAAGTTTGGTAGCATTTCCCTCTAAGGCCATCTGGTCCTGGACTTTTTTTGGTTGAGAGTTTCTTGATGCCTTCCTCTTTCTATTGTTATGGGCCTGTCAAAGTGTATTACTTTCATCTGCATCAATTTGGGTAGATTGTGTATTTATGTGTGCTGGAAGGCTTAGCATTTGACAACAATAAGAAATCACGGGAAAGCTAATTGTGCAAAAAGTGAAGCTTACTATTTCCAAGGGACATGATTTTATACATAGAGAACATCCAGGATTCCACAAAAAGGTTTCTGGGAGCAATCAATGAATTAATTAAAGTGACAGGATACAAAATTACAAACAGAAACTAGGAAACCATGTATACCAACAATACAAATTCTGATAAATACATCAAGAATAGAATATAATGTTCAATAGCCTCACAAAAGATGAATTCTTAGGAATAAACATAATCAAAGAAACAAAATATCTACAGAAAATAGACTGTCTTCATGGATAGAAAGATTTAATTGTGAAAATTTCAATACTGCACAAAGCATTCTATAAGGAATTGCAAATCTAATCCAAATATCAATGTATTCTTTTTAAAAGTGAAAAAATAATTACCAATTTCATATGAAGAGCAAAGAAATCCAGAGTAAGCAAAGAAGCCAAAAAGAAAAAAAGGTAAGAGGATTTGCACTACCTAACCTGAGATTCTATTACACAGCCACAGCAGTCAAAACAGCCATAGTTACATAGACCTTTTAGATAGAACAGAAATCCCAGCAATAAAAACATCCAACTATAGACAACTGATTTTTCACAAAGCATCAAAAACAATTAAGTGGGAATAGGGCAGCCTCTTTCATAACTGCTGCAAGAATCTACATCTGCAGAAGAATGAAATAGGACCAACACCTCACCCCCTGCACAAAAACATTCTCTAGATGGATTAGAAACTTAAATGTGACCTTGAATTTATAGGAATCATTAGCAAGGAAACTGGGACCAAATAGGGCTTGATTGTAGTGCATATACATATTACCAAGTATAATAAAGGAAGCAAACAGCAAGAGATACAGTTGATGACTGGGGATTATTAAAAATCAAACATGTATTTCTAAAGAGTAAACAAGAACCCACAGATTAAGGGGGGAGGGATAGCAATAACACAATGGACAAGGGACTAATGTGCAACATCTCAACAAGAAGAAAATAAATAATAACCCAATTATAAACGGGCAAAGGTCTTAAAAAGAGAATTCACCAAAGGTTAACACACTCATAAGAAGTCGCCATCCAGAAGACACAAATGGAATAATGGTGAGATATCATCTTACAGCCACTATGAGAGCCTAATACCAAACAAAACAAAACTGAAAACAATATATACAGGAAAGGGTCTGGAGAGTTTGTGATTCTCATACCCTGCTGGTCAGACTGTAATCCTGTAAATCCACATGGCATGGAACATGATATGAGACTTTCTGAAATAACTAGGCATTATCTATCACCCCACATTACAACACCTTAGAAACCACCTCAAGGGAGGTGGTCTCACTGCAAAGGGCCAGTAGTTCCAATCATGAGAGAAGGAAAAAAATCTGCTAATTCTCACCACATAGCCAGTGTTCTATGGTCACTCCCAAATAATCCTATACTCCCAGACAATCCTACAAGTGCAATTAGTGAACTTTCCTTTGAGTGAAGCCAAGTGGGAAGTCATGTCGGTCCTGGAAAGGCAATTGCACTTCTGATAAAGGATGGTCCAAGTAAGGCTCATTGTCACTGTAAACGAGGCATAACATTACTGGTAAGATTACAAGGGGAAAATTTACCCAGAATTATGTTCCCAATTGGACACTTGACAAGATCACAACCAAGCCCTGGTGAACCAGGCAATGTGCTACACAACATAGATACTAGACACCATCCTCCAGAGATATGCAGCACCCTTCATAGAACACACCAGAAAAAACCTCATTGGAAAGCCCCATAGGCCTCACCTTAAACTCACTTATAAAAGAATCAAGGAATGGGAATGCTACCCTGAACTTTAAACTGAAATGAGCTAGTGAAAAAAGAAGATGATCAGTATTCCAAGATTATAGAACAGGGAGTTGTTGGACTGTGGGTGGTTCCAGACATTCTGCCCTCATGTTCCCAATGAATGGCAACCTGGGAATGGTAACCAGTGCATATCTGTTGTTTCAATGCTCTCTCTCCCTTTATGTGACAAGATTTGATCTTCCAGGCCTGGTTCCACACTCATCAATGCGTGCTACTGAAGCATTGTCTGATCGCCAACTCTCAGCTTGTGTAACCAGTGTGCAGTCACACACATTCTGAAAATATACAAGCTAACCATTCATGTTTTAGAGTGTTCTAAGATGTCCTACACATATATAAAATCCTTGGCTCAACTGTGTTTTGCCATTGGTTAGAATAATATTTTATCAATAGAGTTTCTACAAACCCCACGGGGAAGATGTTTTATATTTTATAAAAAAATGGCAATGAAGTCTCCAAAAGGGCACCAGAGACTTAGAGAAACATTAGTTATATGATGGGAACTGGAACTCTCACTTGATTTTAGCCCTAAAAAGAACCCTAAACAATAGCCCTAATGTATGACTAACCTTGCCTGGCAGTTGCCCTAAAAAAGGAGATTCCTTAAGACATAGGCACCAAAAAGTGAAGGCAAATAACTCAGATGGTGCCCAGCTATCGTGAACAATATTGTCTGGATCATAAAGACTTATCTAAAAGCAAGCGGCTGGAAAAGAAAGGAGTCAATGAGGTTCACAGGGAAGAATCGCACCAACCTATGTGATCCAAAGATTTCAAATAATAAGATCCAAACCTTGAGGAGAAAAGATACCAGTACCTAAATTCTAAATGCCTGGTTTTCAGAAAGCTGTGAATTCTAGTGATAACCAAAAATCCATTTAAAAGGTTCTTATATCGATTGAAGTCCCAGAGAATCCACAATGCACATAGACTAATCTCAGAAAAATAGCTTTGTAAAATGGATCTTAGCAGCTTTATTGAAGCTGTGATATAGCAACTGGAATTTAATTTCCCGCTTCACCAGCGGTTCTCAACCTTCTTAACGCTGCCACCCTTTAATGCAGCTCCTCATGTGGTGGTGACCCCTTGACTCCTCCAATCATAAAATTATTTTCATAGCTAATTCATGACTACAATTTTGCTACTGTTATGATCCGGGTGACCCTGTGAAAGGTTCGTTCAACCTCCAAAGGGGTCACAACCCACAAGTTGAGAACTACTGCTCTAGACCTAATGTGAAACTATTCTAAAATTTTAATACTCTCCGCTTTCTCTTAGTTGGACATTTTTGCCTGTTTTATATGGTCATTGCTTCTGGATCCTCATTTGTTGTTTGCCCTTCTTGTGTATGCTTATATGTGTATGGAAAGTGGGTGAATGGAATAAAAATAACAGCAGATTGATTAGTGATTGTCAGAAAACATGGAAGGAGGAGTGAGGGGAAGGAGAATATCAGTGGTTTCAAGAAGGATAAAAATATTCCAAAGTTCATTGTGGTGCTGATGACACAACCCTTCTTGATATGATTTAAATATTGAATTGTATGGTATGTTAATCATAGCTCAATACATTTTAAAAATAAAATATTATCCAACTTTGGCCGTATATTTTTAATGTATGATTAACTGAATTCACAATCCCTCTTAATGATTGATAGTATCTTGAATACTCATATAATGAACTCAATAAAACCTTCTTAACTCAGTTGTTTCACAAACGTATTGTCCTTCACAATCATTGTCCTTATTTATTTAACTAGACAATTAGAATTTGGATCATGTCAAAATGTTTTAGTTATATGAATACATATTTCAAAGTATAGGGCACATCATGAGTGTGGTTAATTTCAGAATAGAAAACACAGTAGGTTTATCCTCTGGTAATGATTGTATACATTTAAATTAAAATAAGGTATGAAACTCAAAGAAAGCTAGGTGTACTGAAGATTAGCATTTTATCATTAACTGTTCAAGTGCATGTAAGTAGATTTAAGCTCAATATATTAAATTTTAAAATAATGATTATTTTCTCTTATCCATGTACAAGCATCTCTCTTTTGACATGAATATACTTATATCCATTAAAAGCATATATCAAATGTATATGACAGAAACTTCCAATATGTGTTAAATTACTTCTGACAGTCAACTGTCAACTGTGCCACATATCATGAGCCAAAGAGTGATCCCCATGGCCCAGCATTCATCGCAATGTATTCCGTCAAGCACATATCCTGGGCTTTTTCATTTATGATCCTTTAATAGCTTCTCTACTTCACATAGTGTTCTATTCTGACATTTCCAGGTTGTGAATTTCAAAATTTGATATACTTGTTAAAATATTATATCCCCAGCCACAGTTTAAGCTTCTTCAGGACTGAAACAGTGTCATACACTTCACTTATATAACTTAGGATACTTCATAAGTAATCAAAGTTATTTCTTAAATCTCATGCAATTATTCCTAACATAGACCAAGTGGTTGAAATCAACCAGATACTCTATGGGAGAAAGAAGGGATATCTGCTCCCTTTAAGATTAGGCTCAGTAACCATACAGAGAAGTTTTGTTCTGTTCCATGTAGCATTAATGTGCATTTCAATTGATTCGATAATTGTGGATTAATTTCATGAAAACATAATTCAACAATTCTTTATTTCATATGTCTCTCATATTTTGGCATGTGACAATCATAAACACTATGATTGTATATATGAGTAGTATACAATGAGTATACAATGAGTAGTATATATGCTTTGTGTATATATGTATATGTGTTTTATGGAAATAACATAAAAATAACTACAATGCTTAATGTTTACTATTCTCACTTTTGAAAGGTAAACAAGTTGAAATATTTCACCCTGCTATATTTATTATAATTATAAATTAATATTATTTACTGTGGGATTGCTTATACTAAAATTGTTGAATCTATATTTGAGACATGAAATAGCCATTTATTATGGAGTTCTGGCAATACTTGAAATTTTATTTTAATATTGTGAAAAACCTTTTTATTTGAAGTCAACTGCTATAACTTACTAACATATATAAGGTCGAAAGTCACAATAATCACTCTCAACTCTGTTGTCATAAATAAGAATGTACTATTGGTATTTAAATCCTGGAGGCATTGGAACAACAGAAATTTAGCTGAGAGGAATTACTAAGAGACAGGAAATGGGTAAGCATGATAGTAGGACAGGAGGAAGGTAAAAGGAAACAGAAAAGATCTAGGAAGCAAACCTATGAATAGAGATAAAATCATAGATGTGTACAAATGAAAAAACATTAATTAATAAAATAGAGGTATTGTCCTATGTACATATATTTGTATGGTAATGCATTGAGGTAGTGGATGGCTTTTCTGCTCAAACCCTTCCTCAATGCAAGAACACTTTGTTCTAACAAGCTGTCACTCTGTGATGCTCAAACTCACAGCACAATCACTAAAAATGAAATACATAGACAAAAAATAGAGTAACAAGAAAATAGAGTGAAGAAACTGGTGGTGCTGAACTACCTCAAGATATAGCATCTGGGGTCTTAAAGCTAAACAAGCTTGAAGTTAAACAAGCAGCCACCTAGCAGAAAAGCAACAGATCCACATGGAGGAAATCCACCAGCCTGTGAGATCATGAGGTATCAATGGGATCAGGAAACAGACATCAGAAGACCCAAAAGAAACAAAAAACATACTGTTGAGAATGAGGTGGGTCAGAGCAGAAATCCAAAATTCATCTGTAGACAATGGGACATCCTTTCACAGAAGGGGCACAAGGAAGGATTGAGACAACCAGGGCACAATAGCAGCGATGAAACACAATATTCCTGTTTGTTTGTTTGTTTTTCAGGCTTCTTTAATCCCCATTATCATGATCCAAGTCCTGTCTTTCACTTCAGGCTAGAACAGAGCATGTACACTGGTACAGAAGAGCTCATGACCCATGGAATGCAGGTCAGATAACCCTCTCAAGGACATAACTGGGAGTAGCAATGCCAGGAGAGTAGTGGTAAGGGGGAAGAGGAAGGGACGATTAACACATACCCAAACTGTCCCCCACCTTCCCAAGGGGGGATGAACAACAGAAACCATGGGGGGGGGGGAAGACAGAAAATAATGAAAATAATATGAAAATAATAACAATTTATAATTTATTAAGGGGTCACAAGGATGGGAGAGGGAAGGGGGGAAAGAGGAATCAAGACCAAGGGCTCAAATAGAAAATAAATGTTTAAAAAATAATGATGGCAATGTATATACAATATCCTTGATACAATTGATATAAGGATTGTTATAAGAGCTGTAAGAGTCCCCAATAAAACTATCTTTTCTTTTTGTCTTTGTTTTTTGGGCATCACTGCCTTCTGGGGGTGGGAGTAGGAGGTCCAGCCTTTGCTCCTGTGGAGCTGCTGCTGGAATTGAACCTCCATTCCAGTGGGCTGCAGTCCTGCACGCAACCACTATGCCACCAGGGCTCAGCCAAAATTATCTTTTTAAAAAAAGAAATGTACTCTGAAAATAAAATAAAAAAACAATGAATAGTCGATGCATTATTTGTTAAGTTTGGTTTTGCTCTCAGAATATACCTTCATTTTAGTTAAGGTTTAAGTGTTTTAAGCTTTCTTCAATACATTATAAATAAAAATAAGCAGATAAATCGATGAGACATTTTAAAAAGAAATGATCATAATGCTTTTTTTCAGTACACAGGTATAATCACACTGAAATATAATTATACCTTATGAGTTAGGAATTTACGGCTTCAATAATTAAATCTTTCTCCTGCTCAATATGAATTTTACACTTCAAGGAAATGATATAAGACTTTCAAAATGATAGTGGTTTCATGATATCTGAATATACTGTATTACTATCTGCCAGCTCTACTCTTTATGGAATAATCTAAACAAATTAAATCAGGTAGCTCAAAGGTTTCTCTGCTCTAATGCCTGACTTCTAAGCTGGCACAGTGACGCTGGACTCTCCGCTGGTTTCTAAATTGCTTTATTGTGTAATTTGGGAGGACTAGAGGAAAGGAATCTACAATCAGAGGCAGCTGGTCGAAACAGGTGTTGCAGAAAATTATAATCCTACTTTGATTAATCCTGTTTTTTACAGCCACCCTCCAGTTATGCATGACAGGTATCCAAATAATCAAACATACAAACTTCGTTGAAACAATCTAAGTTATTGTCAGGAGAAACATCAGGCTTTACCCAAGAATTTATGCCAAAATAATGTGTCTTTCATGAGGGAAACTTTTATTATTCCATGAATTCTTTAATTTAAAAATATATATATATAGGTATGCACAGATTGATAAATTTATGCATGCAATCTTGCCTACAATCTTGGCCACAATGCTGCATATTTTTCTGTTAATAGCATGATTTTAGATAACCTACAATTTTAATATTGGTTTTTAAAAAGTAATTGTAAAAAGCAGTTTTGTGTAAACAAGTCTACACTCTTTTTAATGTAGCATTCAGAGTTATAAACACATCTTTAATAAGATATATATATATATATAAAACATGAAGGATTTCTATGCAGTTATTAAATCAAGGTATTATTTTGAGTGTTGGAATGTTGCTAATACATTTCTTTTCCTGATTTGATTATTACTACTCAAGACACAACAATCACTGACATGTGTCAGGTACAACGAAATAGTGTTGCAGAGTTTAGTTCTAGAAGATGGAAAAATCCTCAAGACATAAAAAACATTCCTTGTGTAATTTTATAAATCAACTCCAATTAAGTAAATGAATCATTAGAATAAAATGAAAATGTTATACAGGCTCAATGAACCTACTTTGTTGTTATTAGTGGATGCCAAGTATATTAAGCTTACCCAGCAAAGTATTTTTGTAATGTATAAATTTTGCAGACCAAATTTATATAATAGGGTTATTATTTACTTATCTTGACTAAATATAATGCCTCAGATATACTGAAGAATTACTCTGAGTTCTTCATTGCAGTTATATGTATTTTCAATATGAGTTATCAAGATAATGATTCAATATATTAACAAATATCCTAAAATTCTTACATTATTACTTTTAGTGTTGCATAGAACTTAATTATCAGTGGTTACTCAGAATACATATATACTCTGACACTAGGGAACGATGCTGTGTTTGGAAAAGATACCCTCTCTACTACAGAGATTGGTACAAACCTATTTAAAAACTACTGAACTTGGATAAAATTAGAAGTTAAAGCCGTCAGGTGAATTGTTTTGGAAATCACGAGACACTGAAGATGATCCCATAAGGAGTTATAGTCTCAGAAACCCACAGGGACAGTTCTAGCCTGTCTTCTAAAGTCGCCGGCCATGAGGCAGAATTGTCCCAACAGCAGTGATTTGGGATGGTCTAGTTTCCTTTGGGGTCGTTGACAGAATGGTTTGAGGAGCTATATAAAACAAGTATGTGATTAAAATATTACAACTTCCTCATGCCACCAGTAGGTATGTGACTATTTTTTGCAAAAGTCAGATAGTGGTTGTACCAGGCTTGGCTATTTCTACTTTATTATTTCGCTGGTACGCCTGCTGCTGTCGGAGGTTTGGCGTCTACCTGAAAGGGCGCTGACTGCGTAAGACAAGAGCTGGCACGCGGTCTCCATTGAGAGGACAATCTAAGAAACCCTGTGGAGGCAGTTCTGTCCTGTCTTACAGAGTTGCCATGAATCAAGATGCATGCATGCATGCTGCTGCTGCTACTACTCTAAGAACTCCTGTGGACAAACTACCAGTGTTATCTATAAACTGAAGTACAGTATGGTAGACTTCATGTTGATTGAAATCTCCTTCATGAAAAATGGAAAATGCTTTTTTTAAGAGGGTTTCCAATTTAATTATTAACCTTCAGCTTAAATGTGGGGTTATTTTTCAAATCTGTATATTTCACTTAGTGAATGTGGAATTTCTCTCTATAGAAGTGTTTACATTAACTGTGACACCCTTCCCCCAGACCAACAAAAATAACCCTCATTACCATTGCCCTCATTCCCACTTGAGACCCCTGGTTTCCTGCTCTGTAGAGCTGTAAATACAGAAGCATTGAGCTTCATTTTTCTCTCAGGGAGTGGCTTTTTTTTTCCAATGGGAAAAGAACAGGGCCGCCAGGGCTTCCTACTCATTAGGAAGCATCACTATTTTTTATAAAACCCAGTTTCAGACACACTATTTTTAGAAAGCCTTTAAAATCTTATTTTGTTTGTAAGAGAAATATGGTATTGTAGTTAGTAATATAAACATGTGAATAATAAACATATTATCTTCTGTATTTGTGATCTCTGAATCGATTCTCCTTCCCATCTACTTAGTTTACTCAGGATGTTAGTCTTCATAAATAGAAACAACTCTTATTCCAGGCAGGCATGACTTCTAATCCAGTGGTCCCTACTATACCTAACATATCAGAAATTAGTTCTTTCTCTCTAGGACATAAATTTCACTTGGATTCGGGCATTTCATCCACTCCTATTTTCCTTCCTCTAATGTCAGGTCATTCTTTTCCATCTCAATCCTAGTTGCTCTTCAAAGCTCTTGTCATATAAACTTCAGATAACATAGTTGTACAACATCTCATCTTGGGCTAAGCCCTGGTGGCGTAGTGGTTGAGTGTCTGACTGTGGCCCACTAGCTTGGCAGTTCAAATCCAGCAGCAGCTCTCTGGGAACAAGGCTGGACCTCCTACTCCCACCAGAGGTCAGTGATGCCCCTCCCGAAAGAAATCTCATCTTTATCTATTCTCTTCCCACTCATCGCTTATATAAAATGTAACTTATAAAAACTTGAAAATTTAGGCCTAACCTGGAACTCTCTCTCCTGAAATATGAATTATATGCTGATATAAATCACCAATGGCCCCAAAAAGAGGATTGGTTAAGAAAATGACTACTAAGCTAAAGGTTGCCATTGGAGCTCATCCAGAAGCCCTGTGGGAGAAAGACCTGGTAATCTTGTTCCAAAAACATTACAACCAATAAAAACCCATGAAGCATTCCATGATGCTCACCTTCACAATGCAATCGCCAAAGACAAAGCAGGTGCATAAGAAAATGTGGTGAAGAAAGCTGACGGTATCCAGCTATCAAAAGATATAGTGTCTTGGGCTTGAAGGTAAACAAGCAGCCATCTGTCACAGAAGTAACAAAACCCACAAGGAAGGAACACACCAGTCTGTGTGATGATGAGGCAATAAGGGATCAGGTGTCAAAGATAAAAAAATAACATAAATGTGAATAAGGGGGGTGGTGGAGTGGGTTCCCAAAGCCCATCTGTAGGCAACTGAACATTCCCTTACAGAAGTGTCGCAGGGAGGAGACAAGCTAGTCAGAGTACAGTATGGCAACGATGAAACATACAACTTTCCTCTAGTTCTTAAATGCTTCCTGCCATTCCGCCCTGTGCCCACCATCATGACTCCAATTCTACCTTACCAATATGGCTAGACTGAAGGATGCACACTGGTACATATTGGAGAAACTGGAAACAAAGGGAATCTGGGACAGATGACCCCTTCAGGACCAGTGGTGAGAAGGGTGATACCAGGAAGATAGAGGGAGACACCAGGGTAGAGAGGGGGAAGATCTACATATCGCTTCCTCCCTGGGTGCTGGACAGCAGAAAAGTAGGTAAAGAGAGGCATTGGACAGTGTGTTATGAGAAATAATAATATAGAAATTATCAAGGAATCATGAGAGAGGGGGAGCAGGAGGGAGGGGAAAAATGTCGAGCTAATACCAAGGGCTCAAGTAGAAAGCAAATATTTTGAGAACGATGATGGCAACAAAACTGCAAATGTTCATGACACAGTGGATGTGTGCATGGATTGTGATAAGAGTTGTATGAGCTCCCACTAAAATATTAAAAAAAACACCCTAAGAACCATGTCTAACTGTTGCATAGGTTCATGGGTTAGAATAGACTAAATGACACCCAACACCAACATCAACTACATCTCCAATCAGATGTCTAATAAGTATCTCATAGAGTATACATTAAAATCAATCTAGTAATTTTCCAGGGAAATCTTTTCATCACACAACTGTCTTGATGAGTGTCAATTTAATTTTTTCACCACCAGTTTTGACAACTCCATAGGGTCAAAGAATTGATGCTTTTGAATTATGGAGTTGCTGAAGAATAAAGAAAGTATCACGGGCAGGATCAAACAAATACGAGGATCAAACAATTCTTTCTTGGAAGAAGTGAAGGCAGTGAGACTGTTTCATGGATTTTGGACAAATTTTTTGGAAAAATCACTTCCTGGAAAGGACATTTTTCTTGGTTAAGTAGAGGGTCTGTCAAAAGGAGGAAGAAGAACCTTAATGAGATAGCTGCAGCTATGGGTTTGTTTTGTTTGGTTTTGCTTATTTTTAGGGGAGGGAGGATTATACTTTTACTAATGCAGTCCTGGTGGTTCAATGATTAAAATCTCAACTGCTAATAGAAAGATCTGTTGGGAAGTAGGGTTTTGTTCTGATATATCTGCATCGGGCCATTGTGAATCAAAGCAGAATTGATAGTACCTAAAAAGGTTCTAACAGGAAAGAATCCATTAGTATCCATTAGTATCCATCTTAGTATCCATCTTAGGCATACTCCTTAACCGATAACATCTTAAAAGATATACTTTATCTCCAGGCAAGGTCGAATCCACAGGAACAAGTACAAGCTGGGGTTTTAGTATATATAATTTTGGAGACACATTTCAATTCATTTCACAACACCTCCCTACACTTTATCCTCATCAGAGCAGTCAGAAGGGCTGTTAAAAAGATAATGTCTGGTTACATTGCTGTCCTCCTCACAGTTTTCTGAAGGCTTCCTATCATTCAAGACAACACATAAAAAAACTAAAAAGAATCAATTTCAGGAGGCCTAGGTAGAAGGAAGATGTTTCGAGAATGATGATGGCAACAAATGCACAAATGTGGTCTGCATACAATTGATGTATGTATTGATCATGATAGGAGTTGTATATTAAAAAAAAGAGCCAAGTTTTCCTTTGAAGCATTTAAAATGAATTATTCATGACTTCTATATATTAAAATGTATTTGCAAATATTGGCTGCTGCATAATCTGTAGAAGAAAATTCAGATCTTCAAAATATTTATGAAAATTGCCATTGTAAACAACAACAAAAAACTAACCATGATCTACAAAGCTTTACATGACCTTCTTTCCAACATCATTTCTGATCTATTTTGATGTATATAATCTAAGTTGTTCTCCCTCTCTCTCCGCTCCAGACTCCCAGATCTTCTTGCTGCTCTTCAGAGATAGCTCTTTCAGCTCACGTGACTTACGACATCTGGCTCGACTTTCGCTAGCTTTCTAAATTGGTCACCATTTATCCATCTACATTATATCTACAATTGTTTCTGAGTCTCTTTTTTTTCACAGTTGCCATAATTTTTTTTAATATCATTTTTTTTTTTGCTTTTTTGGGTGGGTGGGAGGGAGGTGGATTCTTTTACTAGTGTAGCCCTGATGGTTCAATAATTAAACTCTCAGGCCCTCAGCTACTAATAGAAAAGTCTGAGACTCCACCCCTCAAATAGATGTGGCAGTCATGTGTTTATGTTAATTTTATGATTGAAATGTAGGGGGAGAGTTTAGCCTGTTAATCTAGAGATAGCCATTGAGTAGCCAATGAGACCTCCATGTGGGCATGAATTTCTCCTGAAACTTCTGGGAAATCTCACGCTATTTCCCTCATGAAGATGAGAAGCTATCTTCCCCAGTTGTTGGGAGTTAGTCTCAGAGATGATTAATCACAGACAAGACAAGATGGCAGCCTCTGAGAAGCTGGAAGAGCCAGGGGAGACATCACATGGCTTTACCCTGATAGGGCCAGACCTCTGAAGCTGGGGTAGCCACATGGAGACCCCTGCCAGTGATGAGTTGCTTCTGCCACCACGGGATGCTGATGATGGACCCTGACCTCTGGAAGCGAGGAGCCATGTGGAGACCCCTGCCAGCACCGGGACTCTGCACCCCCTGACCTGTGACTTTGTGAGTCATAAGGAGACTTTATAGACTGATTTTGGGCATGTGGGTTAATATTGGACCTATGACTTTGAACTGCACTGGGCTGGGATGTCTTCTCAATATCCTGTTCCTCTTGTATATAAACCTTTTCCATATATGCGTGTCCATGAAATTTGTTCTTCTAGCCTACCGGGACTAACACAACAGATGAGTAGGCTATAAAGATGTAGCCATCTACTCCTATTAAGGTAGCAACTTAGGAGACCCAATTAGGGAATTTCTTCTGGATTCTGCTGAGTAACTATGAGTTAAAATTAACTTGTGAGCATAGTATAGCATTCTTTTACTACAAATTTATTAGAGATTGAGAAGAAAACACAAATTAATGTGTGTGTCCCAGCTGTTGTTTAACTAGTCGGCTACAACATGAATCAATCTGTAAATTAAATTAATTCCAAATCAAGCTCACGACGATCAATTCTACTTCATAGTGAGACTGTAAGTAGAGAATTTACTGGAGTAGAAAAACCTCATCTTTCTGCCACAGAGAAGCTTGTGGTTTCAAACCACTAACTCTGTGCTTAGAAGTCCAGTGTGTAACCAACCTCATCACCAGGCTCCTTTGTGAATTGAATGCTAAAAGAAATATAAAGTTCTAAGATGCATATATTATGTGCTCTTTAATCATCCATCTATCTATCTAGATACACATATACTTATATATTTATATACATACATAAATGTGTATGAGTGTGAATGTATATTTATATGGCATATGTATACCATTATATATGCATACATGTTTATGCATACTGTGGTATTCTGCTTCTTTTATTAAAAAATTTAAAAATTTTTAGATTAAGTATTAATTTATGCATGATAGAGGGTATGTGAATATTTGTTATGCTTTATAACTCTGTATATTTTAATTATCTTGTAATTTTACTATAATATTTTCCAGGATAAAGTTGTTGTTCTCTTTTTAACAATCAATAAAATATTTTGTTCTCTAATGAAACACCATAGGGAATGTTTAACATCAGGTAAGATGACATCCAACTTTTATATTTGGGTAAAGAGTTTTCAGTTTCCACCATACAAATTGCCACCAATTAATTTACGCAGGAAATAAGGTTATAGATAACATTTCCTTAAAGACTAATCTGAAACATCTCTGGTAACAGAATGGTAAATGACAGTGATACGATCAAGTATATAACCTAACAGCAGATAGAACAAAACATTTAGCTTCTGAGACAAATAATCAATAGACAAGTATTTTTAGATATCATCTTCATTGAGGATTCTGGTAGAAGCCGGGATTATTTTGTTAGTATTAAAAGTATATGAAAAAATATTAGAAATACATATCCACTCAAATTTCTCTATATAGAATACCATATGTTCCACATGTCTTAAAACTTAGCTTTTAAAAAAAAAACTTAGCTTTTTTCCTAAATCTTTATAAGTTATAACATAGAATGGAAAAATCATGCAGATGGAGGGAACATTTCATTTTTCTAATGATAACATGGATATAGGACACAAATGCCCATGATTTTCATAGCATAGTTAATAAGCTTACATTGTCATTGGCCAGGTGTCAAGTCTGCTCACATTTCAAAAATTTACTTTTGTAAACCTCAACAAAGGACTCCCCTTGGCTTTAGTTAACAGCAGAGTGTGCCTACTTTGATGTGATCATTTGTTCTCAACATCTGTGATTTTCTTTGTTGTTCATATCTTACAACCTTGATTTTTCTCTTTATTTTCAAATGTTTGCTATCTGTATTATGCTATTTTACCTTCATCTTTTTCTGTGAAACTTTTTACAATGTTATAAATACCTTTAATTGTTCCTATTATATATGTAAGTGATTTTGATAAAACATGCAAGCAATATATAAGCTTTCAAAAATACAAAATTCTCCCCACTTTTATTTCAACAATGGACCAATACAATATAGTTTATTTTAATTCTTATCTACTGTGTTTTTCAGTTTTAATAGTTTAATTTACTTTTTTGTTGTAACAGTGCTACAGTGTGACAAAGAAAAAGAAGAAGTAAGGAATTCTTCTATTCATTCACTGCTCAATAAAAGCAATGAAAATGAGCAGAGAAATTTTCAAAATAAATTATTTTTTGGGGGGGCATCATTGTCCTCTGGTGTTCATGGGAGCTAGCCAGCGCTGCTCCTGAGAGCCGCCGCTGGATTTAAACCGCCAAACCTGAGGGCCACAGTCCCGCACTCAATCACTTATGCCACTGGGGCTCATCCCCCAAATTCACCGTTTTTGTGAGCTTCAACATCTACCTAAAGGTTCTTAATAATCCAGAACATGTTTATTAAAAAAAATCATTATCATCATAAATAAAACAACAACAGAAATTATGATTCTCGTTAAAGAGAGGCATTTTCAATATTTTCCGTATCAGTACCTGGGTATTTATAACTGATGCCATTTGTAAGTGATTCTTTCTGGACCTGCACTGTGGCTTCCTAGAAAAGCTGTTCAGAAGTGTGCCTTTATCTTGTCTCTCTGCATGGGAATAGGTTTAGTGCAAAAGAGACTACTCAAAGATACGACACTGAAAATATTATTAGGTAAATATTCTAGACCTGCCTGCCTGAGATAGAAGGGGGAAAGATTTGGAAAAGATGATAGGCTAACTCGAATTCTTGAGAGAAAAAAAGATCCTGTGATGATAAGAGGTTTTAAAATGTCCAGTATATGCTTTCATTATCTATAGGGCCATTCATATGCCCAGGGCTGTACTCATGTGCAAGAAAATTCTGAAAGGGTCCTAGCTCTCAGTATATGCTGACTCACAGGCTCAACAAAAGTGATAGCTGATGGGCACCCTGGTAGAACAGCGGTTTTCTTTGCGCTGCTACACTAAGGCCAGCAGTTCTACAGGGCCAGTCACTCTTCATGAGAAAGCAGAGACTCTCTACTCCTCGAAAGAGTTACTCTGAGTGTTGCCCTGTAACAGTGCTGCTGAGTCGGATATAAGTGACTTGGGAATTTATGAAAGGATGAGTATTGAAGATATGCTCAGCATACACACAGGGCTTTTCATCAAAGATTGGGACATTTATTCATTCCAGTAATTTCAATATCCCGAGCAGGTGCTGGAGGCCTCTATGCCATTGGAATAGAGCTTATATTTGACCACATATGATAAAGAACACAGACTTTACAAAATTCATTCAGTACGGCAACTGATCCAGCAGCAACAACAAGTGCCACCAACAGCAATGACCACAAACACATGGGAGAATATGAATTTAATATACAGCTATTATAATATTCTAGTTTGTCTCCTACTCCAACTTCCCAAAGTCAATTCCAAGTCATAGAAACCCTGTAGGAAGAAGGGAGCTGTCCCACGGGGTTTCATGGCATGTGGAGCTTTATAGAAGCAGAATGCCGCATCCTTTTCTTGTTCTTGTTGGTTCCCTATAAATCTGTGCTAAGGTTTAGCAGCTTTCTGTACAACAGACAAGATCCTGTGGGGAAGGGAGCCACAAAGTGCTTTACGACAGACTGACATGCTACTTGCCTGACTAGCAGTTCAAAGTCACCAGCCACCAATGGAAGAAACAAGAGCTTGTTTGCTCCAGGAAATCAGTCAGACTAGAAACTCTTGCAGCAGGATATTTGTCCATTAGGGTCCCCATGATGGGTAGGCTGGTTGTGACAACATGGCCCATGAACACAGGTGAGGTTATTGAAAGGGTGGAGATATAAATGGCTCTTTCTCTCTTGTTCCTGGATCTTCAGAGCAGGCTGACTTGTTTGTCATGTGCCTCGATTTGCAAGTGACACTACTCATGGGACACTGACTTCGCTGACTGTGTCACTGTGAGTTGAGGTTCCTTCAAATCCTACTTCACCATGCTAATAGAATATACACCTCTTGAGCGGGGGGCTGTCGGATTGTGTCATCTGGCTGATTGTTGGTAACCTGCCTTGCTGTTTGCTGCCTGTGGCCAGATAGCCTAAAATGCTTTATAGGGGACTTCTCAGCAGCCTTCAAGACTCCAAGGACTGCCAATGTACTAGCTGTCTTACACAAGTGAGTCAATCTGAGCCACTTGTACTGCTTTGTAGATTAATTAACTACTTATTTATGTTAGATATCTTTATATATATAATTATTAGTGTCCTGATTTTGTTTCTCTAGAGAACCCTGTCTAACACAGTGACTAAGAAGAGGAAATAACTCCAGGGCATTTAGCAAACACATACGCTATTAAATGCTCTTATAGTTTAATTGCTTAGTTCTGCTTTCAGCATAAGTTTTATTTGTTATAGCATTATTTACAAGGTTATCAATGGAATGATATATAAATATAATAGAAGAACATTGTATTAGTTATGTTCATGAACTTATTTTACCTTTCTTATTTTTATTTTCTTACTTGAGCTGGAGAGTCCCTTCAAAATACAGTACATATTCAATCATATTTTTTCTGGAGTTTTATTCCAAAAATGTAATTTTCTATACTGTCAAACAAAAATTAATCAGATATATCATTTTATACCCACAATTGCTTCGTCTGGAAAGCGAGCTTTCAAGCATTCATATTGTAGATCAGAACTGTGATGACATCCTGCCAGTCACCTATATAGTATTTTGCCTCATTCACCTATAATAATTGATCTTTACATCCTAATTTAAATTTTTAAAGCCAAATTTAGGATATATCCAGAGCTATAGTAATGAAATGATATACTAATACCAGAGAATAATGAGAACAAGCTAGAAAAAGATTCTGGGAAGAAGAGAAATATGAGAGATAAACTGGCACACTACAATTATGTGCTGGCAGTATTTTCATATCTAGGCAAAGGGAAAAAGGCAGAGAAGTCAGGCTTTGACTAAACAATGGATCATTGCTGAAGGACAGAGACACCAGATCAGAGCTTTACAGTCTGGAACAAAAGATAACATTGGAAACATTAACATTTAAAACTTAAAATATTCTTCCTTCTATAGATATTTGTAGTATTTTAGAGGGCAACAGGTAGAAAGACAAAAAAAGTGATAAACTCCAAAAAGAAAACAAACTTTAAAAACCAATGAATTGAACTATGGGAATCTTGTGATGTTATAAAATCAAAATTTAGGGGTTGGAGTCTGCCAGAGGGAGAGACTCCATTGTCAGCACTAGGGTTTAAGTTGAAAGGCCCTAGAACATTATATCTTGAAACATATTTAAACCAGAAGTCCTAGAAAAACTGCAATCAATCCCCAATCAGTTCTACATTGAAACAGATTAGAATAAATGTCTCTATCTGCTTAGTGTGAGGGCTGTGGGGGTAGACCCTATCTGGTATTCTGTTTCAAATCCCCTTAATTCTTTACAATGTTTCTTTTATAAAATTTCTAGACTTTGCCTAAATTACGAAGCAGTTCAAAAGGCAGACTATACAAAAATATAGAAGCAATCATTAAAAATGGTTCAGATAGGGGTGTTGCAGACAGATACTTCCAGAAAATAAAAACAAAAGCAATATAACAGTTAGATGGTGTTAACAAGCTAGTAAGGCCCTTCTAGCCATAGTCTGCTATTTGCAATGTAGTGTGAATTTTCTACACCTGCAGTTATAATCCCATTTTGAAAGGAGTAACCTGTTAGGAAAATGTGATGTTTGAGGTGGGATATATTTCTATTCTCCATTTTACTAAACGGTATGACTCAGGGCACCATCTTTGTGGTTTTTTGAGGGCCTAGATAACAGAAGCAAAAATCATACCTCTAACCAAGGCAAGTTTGTGATGGAGCATGCCAGAAGGGTAGAGCTAGATAAATGGTCACAAGCACCAATCAGATGCCAATTGTCATCCAAAGACTACTTACTGGCTCAGATCTCCAGTAGCCATCTGGATTTGAGTACCAGAATACTTTGGGGCCTGGCTAAGCAAGCAACACTTGCTTTCACATGTGGATGTTCTCTCTGGCTCTGGATCCTGTGTATAGCTTGGCTCTCAAACATTAGGTCCTAGGAACGTGAGTAGTGATCGATCTCCTGACATGATTTACCAGGTTCTGCAGCCTTGTAGTTTAGGGAAGGTCTTCCGGATATAGACATCTGAACTTTGTATTTGAACCTTATAACCATCCACAACCACATTCTTCATCTATTTAATTGTTCCTGAGCTCTCTGAGACATTGTCACAAATTACAGAACCCTGGGACATTAGGGAATATATGAAGGCGAAAAGTGGTGGTAGATATCAGGGTTAATAGAAGGAGTGATAAAATACATTGGAAAATTGGACATTTTGATACATGTACCTTATTGGAACTAGTCTTGCATTAATCTTTTTAGAAGATTTATGTCTGCAAGAGTAAAAGTTGAAAAATTCATTAAAGCAATATATTTTACAAAATTAAATAAATATAATATATTATTCCATGACCTATTTGAAGTACATGAGCAGATGAAAAAGGAAATTATCTGAGGATATATTAATATTCTGTATCTTAACTTTTATATTAGTGGACTGCATGGCTATATGGACTTGAACTATATATTAGGATTTGTCTACTATGCTATTTTAAAGTATATTATAAAATAAGGCTTAAGAACAAAAGAAGTGGATTAATTATCATCTTATGATAAAGCCTGAAGTCAGCAAAGGATCCTTATACTTTAATTTATTAAGTCCAGTTTTACATAGAAAAACTTAAGTCCTGGTTCTTAGTATTATAGTTGCTACCTTGTAGGTTTTTCTTTCTCTGCTTGTACATATGTTCTCTATTTGTCAATACAGAAGTGTGAAGTATTGTCCTATACCTCAGTCTCATCAACTTGTGAGGACAAACTCTCCCACTAAGATTTATGGCCCAAAAAGGGAACTGAAAAATAAAGCTTGCCATCCAATTTTCAAGTACGAATAGATTTTACCTGATGTATCTTATCTGTTTGATTTCCTCACTTTTCAAATAAATCAAATTCACACACAAAAAACTACAATTCCTAGCTCCAATTGGTATAGTGTTACATTGTTTGGATTCGGGGGGTGAATTTCCACTTGTAATGATTTATTTGTCAAATTAAAATCTCCAGGATATAATATGCTTCTGCCAATCCCTGTCCCCACTTCCATTTCTCGCTAAGTCATTTTCTGTTTTGGAATGGGCATAAGACATAACCAGCAAAATAGAAAAAGAAAACATATAAAGCAACATGAAACAAACAATTCAATAAAATAAAAGACAGAAGATATCCGTAGGCAATCACAAATGATGAAATAAATAGAAATGACAAGTTTAAACCACCAGAAATTGACCCCCTGAAAAAAACAATTAAAATAGTATATGTCTGTCTTTTCATCTAGTAAAAATGGGAAACTATTTATAAAACATTATTTTAGCAACAATGTAAATATATAGATTTATTTACTGTTATATACCAAAAGTCATACAGTAGATTGATAAAGCAGTTTTATATTTAACTTAGAGAAATATCCATGTGTGTAAATAAAGAGATTAATTTTAGTTATTTGTGATGTATACATTATAAATATTTTTAATAAATCATTTTATTGAGGGATCATATAACGTCCATCATGATCAATACACACGTTTATTGTATGCATTCCACATTTGCACACCTGTTGCCATCATCACCCCAGAAACATCCTCCTTCGACTTGGGCTCCCAGTACCAACTCCCTATATTTCCTCTCCCTCCCCCATGAACCCTTAATAATTTACACACTGCTGTTACTTTTTCATATCATACTCTGTCTGATGCATCAAAAGGATCAATGTCGGGCATCAAAGAACTAAAAATTGTACATTATACATGAGGAGTACTGAGTGTGAACCCCTCACCCATCACTAAGTGAAGTGACATCCCCTTGAAGAGGGGTTGCAGGGAGGAGAGGAGCTAGTCATGGTACAGCGCGGCAACAATGAGGGACGCAAAGTTCCTCTAGTTCTCAAATGCTTCCTCCCACTCACCCTCGTGATCCCAGTTCTACCTGACAAATCCTACTAGATGAGGGGATGTATGCTGGAGTCAGAAACATGCGGAATTCAGGGTAGATGGTCCCATCAGGACCGGTTGTGAGTGGAGTGGAAGGGTGGAGGGGGAAGAGGAACTTGATTGCAGGGATCTACACAGGATCTCTCTGGAGTACGGACATTGGAAATATTTTAAAGTTTTCTGCAAACAAGTATCTAAATTGCCAATGTTGTTGCTGTTAGCTACTGAGGAGTTGAGTACCACTGTTGCAACCATTGTGTCTGTAGTGTTTTGAGGATCTTTCTCTTTTTTTGCTCACACTCTACCGAGGCTGATGGCTTTTTCCAAGGACAGGTTTCATCTGCTAACATGTCTCTGCCATCCTCCATTTTTTTTCAGGGCTGTCACATTTTATGTATTTATTTATAAATCATTTTATTTGGGGGCTCATACATAAATACACCAACTGTATGCAGATTGTATTTGCACATTTGTTGCCATCATCCTTCTCGAAAGATCCTCCTTCTCCCTAGGCCCCAGGTATCAGCTCTCCCTATTTCCGCTCCTTCTCCATTCCCCCTCCTCCATGAACCCTTAGTAATTTTAAAATTGTCATTGTTTTGCCATCGTACATTGTCCAATGTGTTCCTTCACCCAGATCCCCATTGTCTGTACCCCAGAGATGAAGTCATATGTAGATCCCAACAATAGGCTCCCCGTTTTGACTCCACCATCCCTCCACCCTTCTGACATGACCACTCTCAGCCCTAGTCCTGAAATGATGATCTATCCTGAATTACCCTTCTTCAGGCTCCAGTGTACATCCCTGGTCTAGCTGGATATGTAAGGTAAAATTGAGATCATGATAACGGGTGGGAGGAAACATTTAAGAACTAGAGGAAAATTCCTATTAGGCCTCTCACACCCACCTTGTCACTGATTTTGAATCACTTGTTGTTCCTATCCTCCAATTTTAAAAGATTCCTAACTTTACTTCCTTCAAGAGAGATTTCTGACACTTCATGGCACTTTTAATATTCTTCAACAACATCATAATTATATGCATCAATGCTTCTCCTGTGCTCTTTATTCATTGTGTAGTTTTCTCATGCATAAGCAGCAATTGAAAATACCATTTGAGAGTTAGGTGCACCTTAGTCTAATCCTCAAAATAATATCCTTGCTCTTCAGCACCTTAAAAATGCCTTGTGTAGGCTGAGCCCCGGTAGCATAGTGTTTGTGCGTGGGACTGTGGCCCACTGAGATGGAGATTCAATTCCAGCAGTGGTTTCACAAGAGCAAAGGCTGGGTCTCCTACTCCCACCACAGGACACAGGAGGACAGTAATGTTCCCCCCCCCCAAAAAAAATGCCTTGTGCAGATTTTCCCTGTACAATGCGTTCTTTGATATTCTGACTGTTGCTTCCATTAAAAATGGCTGTATATCCAAGCAAAAAGAAGTGCTTGCTAAGTCAAACTTTTCCCTGTTTATTATCATATGTTCATTTTCTCCAGTTGTGAGGATTTGGGTTTTGTTATACTGATTTGCAATAAATACCGAAGTTTGCAGTCTTTGATCTTCATCAGCCAGTGTGTCAAGTCCACTGCACTTTCAGCAACCAAGGTTATGTCATCTCTCAGAACCCCAGTTGTTCACAGGCTTGCTCCAATCCTGATGAGTGTACCTTTTCATAAAGTCTAGCATCTCATACTTTTTGCACAGCATAAAGGTTAAATAAGCATAATGAGCAGTTAAAATTGTGATGTACACTTTTCCTAATTTGAAATTATATTATCTTCTAAGAACTGCTTCTTGGTCTATGTACCTCTACATAGATGCAATTAAATGCTCTGGATTTCTATTCCTCAGAGTGTTATTTGTCACTCATGTTCCACATAAATGCCTTTATATGCTATATAAAACACAAATAAATATTTTTGTGGTATCCTCAGCTCTCAGTCAAAATTTAGCCAGTCTCACCAATGGTATCCCTTGTCCTGTGTCCTCATCTGAATCAGCATGAATTTTTGCCAGCTCTTTGTCAGTATACTGCAAAATTGATTTTAAATTAACTTCAGAAAATTTACATTTTTAAATAATTTGATATTGTTTGATAATGTGTGCATTCTGTTGAGTTATATTTGATTGGAATGGCACAAATATGGATCTTTTCCAAGAAACTGTCTCCTAAATACCTTGGCATTGACTAGTGAATGCTTCCAGCATTTCTTCAGTTTATGAAAGCATTTACATTGGTATTCCATTAATTCCTGTCATTTGGTTGTTGTTGTTTTATTGTCTTCAATATTATCCATTCTTGATTATATGCTATTAAAATAGCTTAAAGTTGACTAATTATTTCTGGTATAGTTACTCTTTATACTCCTTGCATCTCTATTTGATGTTCCCTGTATTCTCATATTTATTTTACTCAGAATCTTTCAACAGTACTAAATTGATTTTTTTCTAAAATACTTTTCAGCTAGAAGTATGCTGAATGAGTTCTTCCCTTTAATTTTAGGTCTTTGTACTTTTCATTGATATAATTTGCTTTTTCAAGTTAAGCTGCCTTCTGAAATGCTCTGTGCAACTCTTTAACTTCGTTCTATTAACTTTATATATTCTATGTGCAAGAGTAATCTTTCCTGAAAGTACATCCATAATGCTCTTTGGAAGTGATAATCATAAGGGTTCATCTCGATTACTTTGGACATGTAATTCCAGGGAAAGAGGAAAAAACAGTTCCTGGAGGATGAAATCTTGCTTGGAAAAGTAACTTCTCAGTGAAAAGGAAGAAAACCCTCACAGGGTTGGAGTTATAAAGTTCCTACAACAATGGACTCAGGCAGAACCCAAAACAGTGAGGATGGCAAAGGATGGGAAATGTTTGTTTTTGCTTTTTTTCTGTTGAAATCAACATGATGAAATCTAGCAACAGCCTTTAAGAGTGAATTTCAGAATCCTTTCTGCTATCCATTTTAGTTATTTTTTTAATCCTTTAATGGCTTCTTGTTTAATGACTTATTTTCTTCATATATGGTGTTCTTCATCACACAACTCATAAGATCAATTTCAGGCAGAATAAGTTGATAACATTCTTCATTTTTTATCAGCATTAGAGATTAATGCATAATTTTGAAAAATACTTGAAATTACTGGTCTTCTTTGTGGTTATATGCATATTATACTCTCATAAGCAATATAGTATTTCAGGACAGGTCTTGAATTATTCTTGATGATATTCGTTTTCTGAATATGTCATTCCCAGCATGTATACTACATGATTATCAAATAAGCAAAATCCAATCTCTATCCAATTCAGCTAATTGTGATATTTAAGCTAATTGTGCCAAGTAGGCCTCCATAGGAACATGTGAGTAGAATTTTATTAGGTCACTGCTTGATTGACAGGTGACAGAAATAAATATTTTATGCTGCTGGCATCCCATCTCTTTCTCCTTTGTGAATGGACCAGCACTCTGCTGCCTGATTTAGCCCTTTGCCTCAACTTTATGCTTCACTAAAGTGGGAAGAGTCAACTCGTGGATCTCAAAGCCTTGTTGTGCATTGCTAAGGTTCCATCAAGACTTGTTTCTCTACTCTGCTAGCATATCACTTTAGCTCAAGGCTGGTGGATCTTGTTGCCATGCATGTATCTCGAGATGCCATTGGGGCCTGCTTTGCAAAGCTCCTGATCTACTAACTCTTGTGGCCCTACACTGCAGTCTATTGCCTATAGGCAGACTCTGCCTGTCTTTCCTGAGGGAAGACTCTGCTGTCTGCTTCCTTAATCTTGGAATGAAAGCCCATGTGAGTTGAAGGACCCTTGCTATATTAACTATTCCATGAAAGTGAGTTGAACTAGGTCCTATACACTGCTGTGTGAACTAATTAGCTATTATATTTTTTTCTCACTATATAAACCTATGCTTTTATATATGTGTGTGTATATATATAATATCTGAATATATATGTATATATATATACATGTGTGCTGGTTTTATTTCTTTAAACAATCATCACAAACACAATTATCAGATTGGAAATGACCAATTTAATTCTATTTCAGTTCACTAATTACTGTATGTATTCAATTTGTAAACTGAAGAGATAACCAGAGAAACTAGAAAGAGAAAAAAGAAGGCCCATGAGATTTGGAGGAGGCTCATAAACAACCTACCATTTATAGATGCCACAACATTGCTTGCTCAAATTATACAAGACTTGAACTCACTGATGAAATATATAAAATTTTGTCTTCAATATTAATTCTTCTTCAAATTAAAAAAAATAACCTTACATTAGAACCAAGAAACATGATCATAAATAGAAAAAAGAATTATCAAGGATTTCTGAGATCTACTCAACTAATTAATATTGCCCTCTACCCTCAACTCCTTTTGTGATATAAATTCTAGCTTCTATGCCTTTGGTTATAATTCCACTTTGGAGGGATTTGTCTGTTACGGTATAAAGATGGAATGTATCATTTGTTTCCACCTTACAAATTCACTACCCTTTAATTGCCTGAGCACTCTGATCTGCTGAAAAATAAAATCCACACACCTATCAAAGCATTCCCTTACCTGACTGAGAATTGATAGAAGCAAGAGAAGACTTGCTTTGACTTTCAGACATATCAGGCTCCTGGTTTTTGACTCTGCATGTGGCTCACCTCTACCTGACCTACTACTCTTGGGACTTGAGTGGTGGTTTTACCAGCTTCTGCTGCCAGGTGGATGAGAAGGACCCTCCAAGCAGATGTTTGAAGTTCAGATTTGAGACATGATAGTGCCTATAGTGATGTGAGCCATTTCCTAAAAGTTTCATGATTTCTGTGAGAAAATGCAACAAATTTCAGAACTTAGTTTTGTGAAAGGTTATTCCAAGGGTAAGAATGGTGAGGGTGGAATGGAGTCCTATAATGTCTTAAAACATTTGGGCATTTGTAATGTCTTTAATCACTACCTCCTGGGGACTAATCTGGTATCAATTCTTCTGAAAGAAACCATTACACAACTTCATACTGAAATTCACAACCAACACCCATAGAAACAAAAGTCAGAAATTCAAACAAACCAGTGGGCAAATCTGCCGCAAAAGGCCTCTTTAATGTCCCAGAGAGCAACGAGGTCACTCAGGACCAAGGTGCGTCGAATGCATACTGTATTTCAAATACTTCATATACTTGTGAAATGTGAACAATGGAAAAGGGAGCTGGTAGAAGAATTGATGAATTTGAGGTATGATGTGTGTAAGGGATATTGCAAGTATCATGAAGTGCTTCAAGTCAAACAACTTTACCTTGAAGGAAGTACTGCCACCATGTTCCTTCAGAGAAAGATGGCGAGACTTTCCTTCATGTCATTTAAATAAGAACATGGTGGGAGATGGGGGAGAGAAAGATCATGATTGGTAAGACAGAGAGTCAATGAAAAGAGTAAGACACTCAACTAGATGAACTCACACAGTGACTGCCACCAGGGCCCGGTGTATCAACAGTGGTGAGGATGTCTCAGGATTAGCAGAACTTCCACTTGGTTCTGCATATGGTAATTATGACGTGAAGCCAACTCAAAAGTGCCTAACATCAAATACCCAAGATATCAATCTTTTTTTTTTTTTTTTTGGCATCACTGCTCTCTGGTGGAAGTGGAAGACCCAAACTTGCTCCTTGGAAAGGTGCTGCTGGATTTGAACCGCCAAGCTGGTGGGCTGCAGTCCTGCACTCAACCACTACTACATTGGGGTTCAGCCCCCATATATCAATCTTAATAGGTTCCATTTCACATTTCATGATTTTTTATTTTCCTTTATCCTTACTTCATACATTACATATACCGGCAATTAGTGAATGATTACAGTTGTTTGTTTTTGTTTTTTTTTTCATTTTTAGTTGTGTCTCATTAGCAAAAAAAACCCCAAAGCCTTGGTCTATCCACATCAAGATCGTCTCTATGAAGCACCTCTTTCCCGGTGGCTTTTTGACTGTGTTTTAGCAAGAGAGGGCTCAGCTTTTGACCCAGAAGCTAATCTTCTGCCACATAGCTGCTACCTTCACAGAAACATGCACACTAATCTCATAGGATAAATGTAAAGTTGAGTGGGGAAAGAAACTATCTCACTCAAATCTCACTGCCCTCAAGCTGATTGCAACTCACAGTGACCCTGTACGTACGGTAAAGTAGAATTGCCCTTGTGGCTTTCCAATGCGATGTGTCTTTAGAGAAGCAGGAAACCTCATCTCTCTCACGAAGGGCACCATGTGATTTAGGACTGTTGACATTAGAGCTAGCAGACCAACATACAGCCCCCGACGCCAGCGGAAGAATGAGAGGATCTCTAATACATAGATGACCAGGCAGAAGTTCTTTTCTATTCATATGAAAATTCCTCAAATCCTTTATGTGGCTTATTCATTAAAGAACAAAAAACCACAAATAATGATACCAAAAGATAGAGAGTATGACTCTACTTGCATGCCAAATAAAGGTTTTATACATGTAAGTGCACATTGTAAAATATTTTTATATGTTTGTAGGTGTACATCTATTCATAAACGTGGACACATATAACATAAGGCCAGAACTACCATGTCAAATTACTAAAAATAATGACCTTGGACCGGGGAGAAGGATTAAGTAAGTTTCAAGAGAACTATGCTGCTCTATTAATATAATGTGAATTCACAATAAAGATACATTTTGTCTATTGCTAATAAAAAAATACGTGGCAGATCCATATTAATTAGAATGAATGTTCAGAGAGTTGCCAGTGCCCGTCGTACAGGCTGTTAAAGACACTGAGTCGGAATAGAGAAAGTAGAGGAGTTTTCTGATGACTTTGTTTTTCAGGTCATCCGAACATGACTTTCTCTTTCTGGCTTCATCCATATTAGAAGTGTTTTATAGGACTTCCAGATTTTAGCATTTATGAGTTCAACTTTAGGGTTAAAGTTGTTGATCTCTTCTCCTTTCTATAACTTGTACAGAGAAGGAGGAGGGGAGGAGTTGATATTGGAAGTCAGATATCACAATAATCTGTAAGTCTTAGTAAAATATTTATAAGTTGCCCTTGAACTTTGCTGAAATATTTCCTATGGGAACTCACCTAAGAGCGTCTTTTGATACTGAACAACTATAAACATTTTAAACAAGATCTAAATTACTATAAACCAAGATTCAGTACAAAACTTATTTCAACTCAGAATTGATGAGAGTGGAGAGAGCCATGGATCAGAGGGAGCAAGGCTGGACGTCAGCGCTCCAGAACCAGGGACTGCATCACGCCAATAAAGCCAGAGAGTTCCTCAGTCCAGGAAATGAATGCTATGTAATGATTTCAGCTGTATCAAAGGGAAAACAGTTATGAAGAATTGCAGTATTAGGCCGCTACAGGAATAATTGTACAAATTCCTGCCAGCCATTTTTCCCAGATTTAAATGAGCTATCCTTTCATATCTCAAAAAAAAAAAAAAGTTGACTTTATATGACCACATTTTCTCTTCTGTATGTAAGACACAGAGCTACATAATGTGAAACCTTGTTACTACCTCTAAAATTTTATTAGAAATTATATTTGTCCTATATAAATTTTAATCTTCCTCGTAGACCCTAAAGGACCACCTGGAGAACTAACGTCCAGATGCTCTGTGGGTACGAAATCGCCTCTCTGAGTAACATAATGACCAGCAAAGCCCTATTATTTTCTTTGTTCCCTTTTCCCTACTCTCTGCATAGCTTTCCTTTTTCCAGCAAGTGTTGAAATAAGTCCCCTAGCAATGGACTCCATTCCTTGAAGAGCTACAATTCAGCGGAAACTGGGAAAAGCCTCCAGTCTGCGGCAGATATTAGCACGATCCAGTGGAAGAGCTCCATGCGCACTTAAGACAGGGCAAGGAAATGCTTAATGCAAAATGGTTTCATTATAACAAGCTGCTGAATTATTTACCACCATTAAAATTTATCTGCTGGATTCTACTGAAAAAAAAAATCAAATCCTTTGGCTTGATCCAATTGTCTGCAGTGAGACCAGATTGCACAGCACTGCGTCCTCCGCGCACTGCGTGAGCATTTATATTACGTCCTTTCCCATCTCTCGTTGTCTCTTTGTGTTCTGTAAAGGGAATCGAAGGAAATCAGTGCTTAGTTGAACGGAAATTAATGGCCCAAACGCAGCATCCCTGTCTCCTCAAAAGAGTTTGAAGAGCCCATAGTTCTGGGAAATCATTGAGATGCCCCAGACTAAAAGCGTAGATTTATATACCTTTTGAAGTGCCAGTGGCGATGGACGAGGCACTTAGCCTTAAGAAAGTCAGGCTGTGCCTTTTCTTCAGGTATGTGAAATTGTGTGGGAGAGGGAGAAAATTCGAGATTGCCAAGTGAAAAATGCACTTTGCAGGTTTGAGATTTTAAAAGGTGATGCTTTCTTCTTCTATTTTAGTTGTGTGGACTTCCTCCCTCCCATTTAGGTAGAAATCAGGCTCGGTAAGAAATAAAAAGAATCTCTGGTAGTGTTGGGTGACCTCGGTCCTCGCTTGGCGGGCCTGAAAGAATCCCCACGGCAGAGGTCCATTTGTAATCCAAGCGACTTTTATGAGGCAAGGGGCCATTTCAGGTATCGCGGTCTCAATATTACACGCTATTACTGGAAAGCACACAAGACCACACAGAGACTGCAACGGGAAGCGAAACCCACGTGGAAGGACGGCGGGAACAGGAGCACAAAACCACACTTACGAGCCAGGAAATCCCCAGGTCGAGAGACCTGAGAGGGAGCTCGGACACTGGGGACCAGACAGCACGTACGCACCCTCCGCCTGCCACGCATGCCTGAAAGAGAGGGTCCAGGTGTCCCCAGTGCCTAGAGGGTCCAGGGGTCCCCAGTGGTTCAGGGGGTCGGCCAACCTTATTGACTGAGTTTAAGTGAACCTGGGTGATGTCAGATTGCTGCTGTTTGCGATAGGTGTGCCCCGCAGGCTCAGTTTGGATTTTTAAGTCGTGTCTCATGGGTGCCTGATTGCCCTGCAACCCCTTGGTTGTGGCCCCATGCAGGCATTCAGGAAGAGACCCCTCTTGGGCCCTGTGCTGGCTCCCTCGCAGTCCGACAGTGCTTAAGTATGTGCTGCTAACCAAATGGCCGGTGGTTCAAAGCCCCCAGCCACTCTATGGGAGAAAGATGCAGCAGTCGGCATCCGTAACGATTACAGCCTCTGAAATCCCATAAATCTGATGCTATCCTCTCTGGCAGTGGTTCTCACCTTTCTAACCCTTTCACCACACAGTCCCTCATGTTGTGGCGACCTCTCCCCCCCTCGCGCACCAAGCTACTGTTATGGAGCTGGCAACTCCTGTGAAAGGGTCGTTTGGCAACCTCGCCCTCCCTCAAAAAAGGGGTCGTGACCCACAGGTTGAGAACCGCTGTATGAGTCTGCAATAACTTGATGGCAGTAAGGTAAAAAGTATTCTCCATTCTGAAAATCGAGTACTCACTATCAAGACTGTGAGAACTTTGCACAGCCTCTGACCTCCTGATTCAAAAACTATGATGAGAAGCTGTTTTAGTTCGTTTATTCCAAGAAATTGAGAGCTCCTGTTTAGCACCTGAAAGAGCTCAAAGAAATTGGTTAAACATTCTCTCTTGACTTTGTAATAGATGATAATTTTTCTAAGAATGACTCTTTATCAAAACAGATTCTTTAGAACAACAGTTTTCCATCCTAGGCCAAATTTGGCTCTCATATTGGGGTCGTCATGCCCCGTGAGTGTATGTCTGAGGAAGGCAAGTTTTGTAGTGCGTTCCCGTCAATTTTGACTCACAGCAACATGGGAGGACAGAGTTGAGCAATCCTCTTTATGTTTCCACGGGAATAAATTTCTACAGGAACAAACAACGTCAAGACCAGGAATGAGTTACATTTTTTTTTTTAACAGTAAGTGAAATAGACTCCCACAACAACAACAAAAAGATCTCCTTTGTCTGTACACAGTAGATATAAAATGTGCTTCAAAATCAGCTCCTTTAAAGTTTTAATGCACACCTAAAACTTGTTTAAGGTCATGAAAAGCAAGCTTTCTTAAGTAAAGAGACCTAAATTTAGACAAACAAAACAATTATTTCGTTTAAAACAGTGTGACTTTCTAGTTGTTTCACAGCTGTTAAGAATCACATTTGGGATCATTAAATTCTGATAGATTCCTCGTCTGGGAAATATCTCGGTTCTTGGCTTCTCATAAGAAAGAATTCACACTTGAGCCTGGTTTATAATTCAAGTTGGTTTTTGAAAAAGATTAAAGGAATTTCAGGTTTTCCAGTTAAGGAACGGGGGCAGCCTCGGGACACTGCACACACACACGTGGTGGCCTGAGGCCAGAAAGAGAGACTGTGGTACAGCCGAGTGGAAGGCAGAGGAGCAGGAGCAGGAAAAGAAGGCAGTGGTCTCCGGATTCGAGCCCTTATGACTTTTGCCTGGGAAGCATGGCCCCCATTGATTGAATTAAGCCCATCTAGACTAGTTTGGGCCCACCCATGTGTACCACCTTCCTGGCTCAACTGCCTGAATTTGGAGCATGCTCAGTAGACACACCTGGTCCCTGCTCTAGCTACCCAACAGTTCCCTCTTAGCAGCAGCCATGTTGACCAATGACTGTAGTCAACGAACCCAAGCCCAGAAAGGAAACAGAAAACTTTAGATGTATAGCTTTTCATTCGGGTTTTTTAAAGTTATTACTCATTTTTTTAATGGCCACAATTTCTATTGGCTTGGGTTTGTTAGTAAGTTCACACTTTTTATGGCCTGGACTCTCTTAGTTGACCTGTCAGGAGACTGGATGAGTTGTGGTTATATGTCTGTGGTTGGCAGTTCAAAACCCCCAGCAGCTATGTGGGAAAAAGGAAAGGATTTCTACTCCCATAACAGTACACAGTTACATTTGCACAAATCCACAGAGAACCACTATGAGTCAGCATTGACTCGGTTGGAGTGAATGACTTTTTTATGGTTATACATATTTTTATGATTATATCAAGTACCTTCCATATCTGTCCACTTATTTTTGTGTGTGTCTTTGTTCTTGTGTCTTTGTGTGTTTGTTTGATTGCTGGTATGCAATCGTTAGTGTCTTATCCCTACTAACTGATTTCTTCGGATTATGATTCAAAATTAAAATTCAGGATATGGCAAAAGAGAAAATGAGAACGAAATCTACCTCAGTCCATTTTACTTCTAGGAGTTAGTCTGTTTTTTTTCGGGGGGAGCATCACTGCCCTCTGGTGGTCTTGGGAGATACCCAGCTCTGCTCCTGAGAGCCGCCGCTGGATTTGAACCGCCAACCCCTGGGGCGCAGCCCCACACTCAACTACTTCTGACACCGGGCCTCAGGCCCCGCTTTTTTTCCCAAGAAGGTATTCTTATCAAACTCAGCCTCTCTGAGCCTGATGTAATTATCTCTTAAATGTATGTGAATAAAATGTAAAACATGTAATTTAAAAAAATATATAAAGTGCCCCAACTCTTCATTTAACATTAGTTATGTAAATTTTGAAGGGTCTTGGGGCTGCTGATCAGTAATCTTTGGAATATGAACCTCAAAATCAGCAGCACTCGGCAGAAGAAAGAAGAGACTATCCACTATTGTAAAGGTTTAAACTTTTGGAAACCTTATATAAAATTGCTATGAGCTAGAAAAGACTGGATGGCAATTTTTTTGGAGTTTTGTTGTTAGCTTGTTTGCTTGATTTGACTTAAAATCCCCCATATATGCTAGATGATTTTTTTGCTTTAGGGCTCAGTAATTAATCTCTGCTCTGACTAAATGAAGAATGCAAGTTTACTCTGAATCTAGACTTCTAGACATGCCACTATAGGTTTCATATTTCTTGGTCTTCTCTTTTCTCTGAATTGCAGTCCAAATATAACTCAGACCAAGTACCATCCAGTCTTTTGAACTTGGCCTAGAATTTAATTACTTAAATGTACAGATAAAACATTTTACCTGTTGTATTCTCACAGTGTTACTGAGAGGAGACTCAACACTTCAAGCATCTCCACTCCTGTGTTCTTGTCCTTCCTGCTCACAAGAAAGATTTCATGTGAGGGACTAAATTCAGGCAGGAGTCCACAAAAAAGTTTGAACAAAAAGGGTGAGTTTATTGAAGGGGATACTGTTGTTATAAATGAATAGCAACTACAGGTACAAGAAGTACACAGAATGAATCTGTAAGAAAGCAGAGGGCTATAGTTCACTCAGGCATGTAGCCAAGAACTAAGCTGTGTCCTTTCTTTTTATTCAAACCCAAATGTGGGGATACATGACTGGTTGCATTTACTCTGAATTTTTAAAAAAAATTTGATAAGTAACATTCTTGGAACATTATGTAAAATAACAGGTGCTGTAAAAATATAATCTACAAAACAAAGAACAGAGACCAAACAAACTCCAAGATAACATTCTTTTCTCAAGGGCATCTCCTTGATATCAGTAGTGTCCTTCAGTAGTGTCCCTCTTCTTTCAAGGGGTGTGCATCTCAGTGCCCCACATCCCAACAACCCAGTTTCAGACTGTGTTTTTGTCTCAGACTCTAAACTCAAGATTCTATTCAGTCCTCTTGGAGGTAATGTGAACATTTTATCTTTTTTGGGGAGCCATACATCATCTCCACTATCTGTGGATCATTCCATTGATTAGGAAATGTATCTTACTCTACCCTTCACCCTCCCTTTTCCTGGAGAGGCATGGCAGTGAAAGAGGGTGGGAAGGGTGTGTATCTCTTTCTCTCTTTTGTGTTAAAAGTCCTGCCATCATTCTCTCTTCTACCCTTCCAGCTTCTGTGTTTTCTGCCTTTTGCTACTATTATTATTACAATTAGGGGTCATCCATGTTCGGAATGATCTGGTCCTTGGCCAAGCAGTAGACCATCCAAGAGACAGCAAGTCATCGGTGGCTGGTCTATCATTAGCAAACAATACCTGATTTTACTTTTTACCAGGCCTTTTTGACTAGCTAAGGGTGCTTTGGACTGCTCTTCCAAAGAAAGCTGGGGCATGGTTACAACTTGGATACAAATCAAAGCTTCAATATACTCCTTGATCTGATCCTTGGCCATTTGGCCACATGGTTTTCTTGGCTCAGTGTAGTACAGAACTCTTGTAGCATCACCAGTAAATGTGCATAGGTCACAAAACTCCATCATAAGTCTACGTTCAACGGTGCTCAGCTCTAGCCCCATGGGTCAGCAAGTCTAGTTCTCTTACTACGGATGTAGATTCACTCCACTCCACCATTCAGCCTCCTGCCCACTCAGCTTTACCTGATCCACGTGCTGAGATGTCCACTGCTCACACTCTAGCTCCTGGTTGTGCTGCTGCTGCTGCTTCTCTGCCAGCTGTGTGTTGCTCCTCTACTATCTCCTGGATCACAGAGGAAAATGTGGGAAGATCTTGGAAAACACAGGAAGACCTTCACTCCTGACTCTTTGAATTTGCAGATAGTTAATCCTGTCTTCTGCTTTTAAGATGGTTTATTTTATACTCAGCAGGATGGAAATCACAATGAACCCTCTTAACAATCACTCTCAGGTGTATCCTATTAGTATCTTCCCCCAACTTCTTTCACAGATTCATCAAGAAAGCGGCATTTGGTGGAAGTAACAAAGACTGCTGCTAGAAGAGCCATATTAAATAATTCAAGGCACTGGACCCTGAAATACAATTTCTTTAGAAGTACATAGCTAAGAAATAGTCATGCTAAATATTAAATATTTTAAATTATTTTCCCATGATTTATTTTCACCCCCATACATACAAGCTTCTTGCTTAAATAGAAACATCTGTACTTATATACAAAAAGTAATTCAAAACTCAAAGCTAAATGTAATTCTAGACTTCAAAGCAATTATTTCAAATAGTTGCTGTTAACCTTAAAACAACATGTAAAGAAATTAATACTTATTTTAAAAAATGCTGATGGAAAAAAATGAGGAAGATGCTGTCAGGCATCCAAACAGATAAGTATGAAAAATGTTTCCAAGAAGGGACTCACAATTTTGACAAATTTACTAAGGGTAATGGGGAGTATTTTGAAGATAATGAGGTTGTTTTGTAAAACCAAAAGAAAACATGTATTTTGGGGAAAAAGACCCATTTTATTCAAAAGGGACACATTTTGAAGCCCCCTAATTTTATGAATTTGATCCTTAAAATAAATAAACTCTGAGTTTTAGAATACAGTAAATATGCATATGCAAACTACCAGATGTAAATATTTGATAACTATTAAAGTTTACATAAATATCATATTTCATATATGAATATATTTTAGATATAATAATAATAAAATGTTTATATTATTATGCATGGCATCAAATAAGAACAACAACATTTTATTATTTTAATTATATCCATTTACATATTCACAGAGCCTTTCAGTCTGATAACTTGAAAGTAAATATTCACCCAGGAACCATTTTACATTTTATTGATAAATCTCTCGCATAGCACACCTGTGAAAAAATAACAGAAAAATGTTTAGAATTTAATTAGAATGTGTTGAGTGGTATGGTTGAGTTATAAGATGTAAGAATAGCTGCTGCTACTATTACAAGAGAAAATCAGAGACATGTTCACAGAGAATGTAATATTGTTAATATTACAGATGGAAAAAAATCCATTATAAAGCAAATGAATGTGAGCACACAGTAGGTCATGGACTTAAAATGTGATTCTAGCAGTTTGTTTTTCTTGCTTTGTATACTTTGGTCAACCTGCCTAACTAGGAAACTGGAAATTAAGATCTGTGGATAATGCCAAGTGGGAAAGCTTGCTGTAGAAAAGTTAAATTACTTTAGTAAAATATAATCCCATTGCTCATTTGAAGTCTAATATTAAAAATAATTGTCCTTACTATAGGTTAGGGTAAAACATTCAAGTTTATTTTCTTTTTCTCTTAGTAAATATTCAAGGATGGATACTTAAAACATCTTTGTTAGGTGTATGTATAAAAGTTCGATTTAGATAAAATGTGTTTACTGGGTAAGTGTTCTGTCTCAGAAGCATTCATTTTTACTGCATGCTACATTTCCTCTAGACTTTAAAATTCATCGCAATATCCACACAAAACTCACCCACAATGTTCACAATTACGGGGTTTATTAGGGAAGTTAATAGGTTACAAAGCACGTAAGAAATGTTCAGGGGATAGCTATTCATACAGAACACCTCACAAAGTTATTTCAGGATTGCTAATTAATGCCCAAAAGGGAGGCCACTTTAATGTAAACTTCACTTCTGAAGCTGCCAGCTCCAGCTCTGTGAACCAGTGAACCCAGCTCTCTGAAAAAGTGCCCAGAGGTATACCACTCCACAAGCCATCCTTCAAACCAAAAGCACTCAGCTTTACTTACTTTGTGAGCTGGGAAGTCTACCATCATCTTTTTGGTTCTGCTGCAGTGTCTCTTCTGCCATGCCTCAGATATAAAAGCTATTGTCTGGATCAGCGATATTCCTTATGCAGGGATCGTGTGGTCCAGAGGACTACTCCTGGATCTTGCTGGTAATGAGATCTCAGCCTCCTGCTTCTGAGAGGGCTCATTTTATACCCTGAAAGATGGCAATGAAGTCTGTTAACAATTACTCACAGGTGATTCATATCAGTGTCTTCCCCACCTATGTTAGTCCAGGTGGACTAGAGAAACAAATTCATAAACATGCATATGTGTATAAGGGAGAGAAGAAGGGATCATTGAGAAAATATCCCAACCCAGTCCAGTCCAAGTCCACAAGTCTGATCTTAGCTCATATGTCCAACACTAGTCTATGAAGTCTTCTTCAGATTCATGAGGCATGTGGCAGTCATGTGCTTATGTTAATTTTATAATTCAAATATAGGAGTGGAGTCTGGCCTGTTAATCTGGAGATAGCCATTGAGTAGCCAATGAGGTTTCTGTGTGGGCGTGGCTTTCACCTTAGACTCCTGGGAAATCTTGCGGTATTTCCCTCATGAAGATGAGAAGCTATCTTCCCCAGTTATTGGGAGTTAGTTTCAGAGATGATTAACCACAGGCAACACAGAATGGCGACGGCTAGGAGGCTGGAGTAGCCAGTGGAGAGACCACATGGCTTTGCCCTGATGAAGACAGACCTCTGAAGCTGGAGTGGCATGCTGTTGATGGACCTGAGCCCTGGAAGCGAGGAGCCATGGGGAGACCCCTGCCAGCGCCAGAATTGTGCACCCACTGACCTGTGACTTCCTGAGTCGGAAGCAGACTTTATAAACTGATTTCAGGCATATGTGTTATTATTGGACTTGTGACTTTGCACTGGACTGGATTGGGATGCCTTCTTAGGGTCACATTTCTTTTGTATATAAACCCTTTCCTTATACCTATATGCATATCTCTGAAATTTGTTCCTCTGGTCTACCCAGACTAACACAAGGCACAAGCAATGATGCCAGGACAATCACAGGCCTGTAGGTGCACAGTCTTTTGTATCCAGTGGTGGTGGGAGCATCTCAGTACTGGCAGGGACCTCTCCATGACTTCTTGACCGTCTCAACACTGGCAGTTGTCTGCATGGCTTTTCTGACTTCAGAGGTCCAGTTTCATCAGGGTAAGCCCATGTGGCTTCTCCTCCAGGATGTCTCACAGGGAGTCAGCCTTGTATCTTGTCAGTAGAATGTCTCCAAGGGACTGAGCCATACATAATTCTCTCACCTCCAAGGGGGAAATATAGCCAGATTTCCCAGAATTCTCAGGAGAAAGCCATACCCACACTGAGGTCTCATTGGCTATCTCCAGATTGTCAGGGTAGACTCCAATCCTACACTACAAATCCTGAAATTGACATGATTAGTGACTGCCACACTTACCTTCTTACCAAGACCCATGCAAGAAAAGTTGTCTGGTGGCTCTTTTAGTGCTTTTGACTAAAAAAGTCATTTTAAGTTACTCACAGTCAGTGATAGGTTTTTTGTTCCCACTAGGTTTCCATAGGAACATGTGGGCAGTGTTTAATCAGGTCACAGTTTGATTGACGGATGTTGAGATAAATGACTTTGCAAAGCCTGTCCCTTACTCTCTTTCTCCCTGGTGATGGAATAGCATACTGCTACTTGAGGTCCTTCTTTCAACCACATTGGCTGAGCCAACCTGTGCATTGTGTTGCTCTTTGGAGACCTGCTTTGCCAAGCTGCTAGTGAACTATGCTTCTACTGAGGGATCTTTTTTGTTGTTGTTGTTGTTTTTTGGGCATCACTGCTCTCCGGTGGTGGGAGTAGGAGGCCCAGCCCCACTGCTGGAATATAACCTCCGTCCCAGTGGGCCGCAGTCCCGTGCACAACTACTATGCTACCAGGGCTCAGCCTCTACTGAGGGATCTTATTGATGTGATACAGTGCTGAAACTTGAGACTTGTTTCACGATGCCCCCTGCTCTTAACTGTTGCTGCCCCAACCTGCTATCTGCTGCCTGCAGGGCAACTCTCCCTCACTCACCTGGGAGAAGACTCTCCTGTCTGCTTCTTTGACATGGGATCAGCAGTCTGCTTGAGTTGAAGGACCTTTAGTATATTAACTGTTCCATAAAAGTGAGAACTCCTCTGTATTTCTGTGTAATAAGCTGTTTTATTCCTTCTTGGCATCCATAAGTGCCCTGTTGTTGTTCTTTTTCTCTAGAGCACCGAGTCTAACTCACTGTCCAAGCAGAAAGTAACTCTTGATCTTGGATTCCATATAGCCCATTTTAAATAAAATTCACACCCAGGTTCCAGCAGACTTTGTAGACTAAGGCAAGGAATAAAGGCCTGTTTATCCAGTTCTTAAAAGTAGCTACTGAAAACATGATAGATCACAGTAGACACAGTAATAGATTCCAGCATACTACCAATAATGAATATGGTATCAGATCCAAACTATGAGGGAGTACACCCCCCCAAAAAAGGAAAAAAAAAAGCTTCTCTAGATGGAGGTTTCCAATACCCCTTGCAAGAATTGTAAATTATAGAATCCAAATTCAAAGGAGGGAATAGTATCAGAACTTAAATTGTGAGATTCTGGTATGTGGAAGGTTTTGGGCGACAGTGGAAGCCCAAAATACACTTACCAGAGCTACACAGAAAATAAATCTCTGGTGATTTACCTCTAACCATAATTGTGGGATGGGTATTGCCTGCATATCAGGCAGAGAGTATTGTATAGATGATTAAAATAGATTGAAATTTAAAATCTGACTCAAATAGTTAAAACCTTCCCATTTGATCACCTTTTTGACATTCTTTGAGCTTGATCTGGTTTTTAATATTTTCTGAGTTTCTTTTCAAACTGGAATTTACATCACCTGTATTCTGTTATTGTTGATAGCCTTCTTTACTCTCTGTAATGTGGTTTATTATATTTTTTGGTACATGAAACCCAGGATGGGAGCAGCTATAAAGACTCTACCTAGATTATGAGTTCCTGGGATTTACGGTAATGGAGGTGACAGAGGAGGAGGATGTAGAGTTGATATCAAGGAGTACAAGAAAAAAAACGCTTTGAAACAGATTGGCAGCAATGGTACAGAACTTCTTGACGACGATCAAGCTATTAAATGGTACGAGTCTGGATTATGTCCCAATAAAATAGTTGTGGGGAGGGGGTGGTGGCAGGGCAGGTTAGAAAGTATTCTTTTCCACCTTCCACCTCACTTCTATTGTCTGAAAATTTAGGATAGATGTTAAGTCGTCTTTATTTCTGTAAAGAAAGTGTTAGCAGTTGGACACCCTTCACAGTGGAGCCATCTGGGCCTGGCTCTTTGTTTAAAAGAAGTTTTTCTTTTCTTTTCTCATTTCATTGGGAGGGTGTACAGCTTTATCACAATACATACACGCATTCATCGTGTCGAGAACATTTGTAAATATGTTGCCATCATCATTTTGAAAACATTTTCTTTTGATTTGAGCCCTTGGTATCAGCTCCTCATTTTTTCCCCTTCCTAACTCACCCTCTTCCCTTCATCTCTCATGAATCTTTGATAACTTATAATTTTTTTTCATGTCTTACACTGACTGATGTCTCCTTTAGCCCACTTTTCTGTTGTCCATCCCCCAGTGAGGAGCTTAGCTATAAATCATTATAATCAGTTCCCCCACACTCCCCTTCCCCTCCTGGTATTGCTACTGGCATTATTGGGCATGTGGGGTTTATCTGTCCTGGGTTCTCTGCATTTACAGCTATCATCTGTATCAATGCACAGGCTCTGGTCTAGCTGGATTTTTTATCATTTTATTGGGGTTTCATACATCATTTCCCACAATACATAAATACATATATTGTGCCACGCTTCTTCGCATGCCTGCTGCTGTCATCATTCTCCGAACCTCCACCTTACCAACCAAGCCCCTGGAAGCCTCCCATCCCTTCCCCTCCATTCTTGCTGCCCACCCCCCACCAACCCTCAATACACTATAAATTATTATTGTTTTGTCATAAATTACACTGCCCGATATCTCCCTTCACCCTCTCTACTAATGTCTGTCCCCCCGGTAGGAGGTAATGTATAGATCCCCGAAGTTGGCTCCCCCTCTCTACCCCACTTTTCCTCCACCCATTCAACAACTCCACTCCTACTACTGGCCCCAAGGGGTTCATCTGTCCCGGGTTCCCCTCATTTCCATTTCCCATCTCCACAAGTGTACCTCCTCCAGTCCAGCTGGATTTTTAAGTTAGAATTGGGACCATGACATTTAGAGGGAAGAAGCCTTCAGCAACTAGAAGAAAGTTACATGCTTCATCGCCACCTCCCTGCACCACACTGGCCTGTCTCCTCCCCACAACTCCCCTGTGAGAGGGTGTCCAATTACTCTGGGGATTTTTAAGGCAGAATTGGGGTCATGCTAGTGGGAGTGGCTGGAGGAAGCATTAAAGAACTAGAGTATAGCACTGCACACTGACTGGATCATCTCTTTCTTGTGACCCTTTTGTAAGGGTAAGTCCAGCCACCTACAAAAGTTCTTTGCGTCTTCACTCCGCACTACTCCACATTCATATTAATATGAGTTTTTGTTCTGGGTCTTTGAAGCCTGATCCCATTGACATCTCATAAACACACAAGCTGGTGTGCTTCTTCCATGTAGACTTTGCAACTTCTGAGATATATGGGTGCTTGTATAGCTTCAAGTTTTTAAGACCCCAGATGCTATATCTTTTCATAGCCAAGCACCGACAACTTTCTTCACCGCATTTATTGATGCACCCATTTTGTCTTCAGCAATTGTGTCAGGAAGGTGAGCATCATGGAATGCCAGGTTATTAGAACAAAGTGTTCTTTCATTGAGGGAGTACTTGAGTAGAGGCTCAATGTCTGTCTGCTACCCCAATACTTAACCTATAAATATATGTACATGGATCTATTTCCCTATAGTTATATATAAATATATTTATATATGTACATGCCTGTATTTAGACCTTTATAAATGACTGTTGCCTCCTAGTTCTTTCCTCTATTGCCTTTTACTTTCCACTTGTCTCACTATCATGTTTGGCCTTCAGTCAGGATTCTGTAATTTCTCTTGGCTACATGGTCCTTGACCAAGCCCCAGCGAACATCCTATGGCCCTCTCGCTATTGATTTTTGATACTTTTTGTTCCTTCGTCCCCGAATTGTGTGACATGCCTAGTGGAGCTTTCAGAGTACGCATTTTTTCCTGCTATGCAAGTGTCCAGAAACTTGCTCTGAGTTAGTGTACCCAGTGACATCACCTTGGAAGTTTCTCTCTGGTCACAGTGAATTTTTTTGTTGTAGTGGTTGCATAATCTGTTGTCAATTTGACAACAGAGTGAAGGGGTGGAGTTTAGCCTGTTAATCAGGTCACAGCCTGTTGACTTTATTAGGAGGCACTAAGAAGATAAGTAGTTCTCCAGGAGTGAGACACATACTCACTTCATTCAAGATATGCTTGCAGACAAGATACAGGGAGGGAACTGTACTAGAGTCCTGGAGCTGTAGAAGCCATGCAGAGACCCACACCAGCACCGAGATGCTAATACCAACCACAGGATCCATAACAGTGTCCACCCACTGGCCTGTGATCTTCCTGCATTCGGTTTCATGGCATGTGTTTCATGAATCTGAAGAAAAATTTATAGAATGGTATCAGACATAGAAGCTAATATCAAACATGGATTTGATCTGGACTGAGCTGGAATGTTTTCTCAATGTTCAATTGCTCAAGTATAGGAAGTTCTTTCTTACACTAATACATGTTAAGAATTTGTTTCTCTAGTCTACCTGGACTCACACATTTGTGAAAGCAATTTTGCTCAAACCTCATTTTTTTTGTGTGTTGGCTGATTTAAGAGAACTGCATGCGGCTGTTAAATTTTGTTTGCTGCTTGGGAAAAATGCCTAAAAAATTTACAGGATGTTGAACATAGCTTACAAAGATAGCACTATGGGAAAAACTCCAGTATATGTGTGGCTTTCTCATTTCAAAACAGGTGAAATGTCTCATTCTGGACATCTGTCAAGTTCCCAAACAGACAAATATGTCCTCTAGTATTGTATTTGGAGTTCACTCCACTGAGTCAGAGTGTTTTTTGTTTTGTTTGTTTGTATGTTTTGGGTCATAACTGCCCTCTGGTGGTTGTGGGAGCTACCCAGTGCTGCTCTTGAGAGCCGCCACTGGATTTGAACCACAAAGCCCGCAGGCCACAGTCCCGCACTCAACTACTTATGCCACCGGGGCTCAGTCTGGGTCAGAGTGTTAAGTGTTAATCAATCTTTCTATTTAGAGATTCTGAAAAGATTGCTAACAGTGTGCAACAAAAAAATGACTAGATTTGTGGCTGGTTTTGCCACCACAAAAATGCACCAGCTCCTGCAGCTATCTCAGTGTGCCAGTTTTTTGCAAAAAACAACATGACTCCTTGCCCCATGCACCTTACATACCTGACCTCATTCCACGTGACTTCCTTTTGTTTTTGCAAATGAAGAGAAACATAAAAGGATAGCGATTTGACAATGTAGTAGAGGTAAAAAAAAAAAAAAGCAAGGGAGGTATATCAGTCATCTAAACAGATGTGTTTGAAAAATGCTTTCAAGAATGGAATTGCAGAATTGACAAATGTATGAAGTGGAGAGTACTTTGAAGGTTATAATGTTGTTTTGGGGAAAAAAAAAAAACCTAAAATGCATAGCTTTGAAAAACTCAGTTTTGGAGGATACAGCCTTGTATTTTGCAGTAATATAGATAGAGTCACTATAAATTAGAACCAACTCAATATATCTAACAACAAACAAGGATCTAGGTGGGAAAAGTCAAGAGTATCTAAGTAGCATTAAAATTTCTGCTTCAATTCAGATTGTTTCAGATTTATCTACGTTTATCTGCACAGAATGTTCCCTCCACTTCTCCAAATTCCCATGATACGTTGGCAAACTGGCTCAATTCTTAAAATACCTTTTGAAATAAGGTTATATATTTATAAATAAAGGTGTTTACAAATCGGGGGCCAAAATCCCATGTGTAGGTGAAGCAACATCCCCTTACAAAAGGAATGAGGGGAGGAGTCGTGCCAGTCAGAGTACGGTATAGTAATGATGCAACTTTCCTCTGGTTCTGAAATGCTTCCTCACCCACACCATCATGATCTCAATTCTACCTTATAGATCTGGCGAGGATGTACACTGGTACAGATGTATGCTGGTACAGCGGATGTACAAATCAGAGGATGTACACTAGTACAGATAGGAACCAGAAACATGGGGAAACCTCCAGGACAGATGATCCCTTCAGAACCAGTGGTGAGAGTGGCCATGCTGGGAGGGTAGAGGAAAGGTGGAATAGAAAAGGGGAACCAATTACAAGGATCTACCTATGGCCTCCTTTCTGGTGTAGTGGATGATGGGAGATATCAGAGTGTGGGATATGACAAAGTAATAATTTATAAATTATCGAGAGTTTGTGGTGGGGGGAGTAGGAAGGAAGAGAGGGGAAATATGACTAGCTGATACCAGGGGCATAAGTGGAAAGAAAATGTTTTGAGAATGATGATGGCAACAAGTGTACAAATGTGCTTTGCATACACTGGATGAATGTATGGATTGTGATGGGAGTTATATGAGCTTCCAATAAAATGATTGTAAGAAAAACTGTCATGGCAGCTATCAGTTTTTGAGCAGAATATACTTCTTAAGTTCTTTCCTCTTCCCTAAATCTTTCCACAAAAACAATGTTATGTATCTCTTCTACATATGCATTGTGAAAATTACTGTACTTGACATAATTTTTGCCAACCACTTTTATTTGTTCTCTATTTTAAAATAAGAGCGGTTGACCAAAAGAAGCCTATTATTCAAGCATCCTCCTAGAAAAGGAAGCAGAATAAATAAATTAATAGCAGAGGAACAGAAAATGACTTGATTTTACTCGTAGTCTTGTTTCATATTATAGTTCACCTACTTCCTTCATGGAACTACCTTCTTGTCTAAGTATGTCACATACAGGAACACTGACTGTTGATTCTGAATCTTATTTTAAAAGTTATATGACAATTCACATATTCAGAAATATTTTTACCAGTCTGTAGTCTCTTATTCTCAGCCAAGTATTTGAATTGAATGTATGAAGTCTATAAGTTAAGAAAATCATCAATTTGACATCACCTTTCTATTTCTGACAATATCTGACCTTCATCACTATCACAAGTGCTGCAGCAACCTTGGCAATCATTTACACTATTTTGTTCCTAATCATACTTTTCAGGAAAGTGAAATAAAGCTGTAAAATAGAAGAGGTAATAACTTTTATGTAACACATTACAGGGTAGATAAGCAGTTACCATTTCCCTTTCTCATAATGGAAGTTTAGTGTGTGTGGTTCATTTTAATATACATTGTCAGGGCATCCAGAATTTAAGTACATTCATTTTCCAAAGACACAAATGCAAATAAGAAAGAGTGATATTATTAAATAATAATTTTAAATAAACTCCAATTTGTGGTAAAAATCATTTGCAAACTTTGGAACATTATTAAAAAGTGATTGTGTGACATATCTCATAATAGACTGCCAACATCTAATTTGTTTTACAACAGGTCTTTAACCAGACATGATTATTATTCCCGTGTGACTGATAAGAAAAATAACACTGAAAAAGATAACACAACATGCGTGAATTTAGGTCATTTCTCTCCACTGTCCCCAAGGTTACACTGCCAATGAGTGGCAGAACTAAAATTCATTCGTTCAACAAAAATGTATTGAATATTATCATCATGCTGCAGATAAAAAGGTCTCTGCTCATCTTTCAGTCTATTGAAGGACAACAATATATTAATTCATGATCACAACACAGCAATAAATGCTGCAGTACAAGTATGCACAGAATAGTTTTAGCAAACATAAGTGGGTATCTAGATCATACTGAAGAGAAAAGAAGGGGTAAAACATAAACCAAAATCTCCATCATTATGAGGAATTCAGCAGATGTACAATGTTAGGAGTGAATGCTCAGAGTTAAAACATTGAAAGCCAGTATTAAAAAATGTGGTCAATAGCACCAAGAAGTTCAACAATACTGGATAAAAGAATGTGTACATCTGAAAAGTGTAAAGTAAAGCTACATTTGGGTTTCGGTCCAACATACCTTGACAAAAGAATATTCTCCTCTCCAATGAACATCGACGTCTCACTATAGCAACTATTCTCAGTTGGTCATGTGAATGAGAGAAGTTCTCTGTCTTATCAATGCTGCTCTTTCTGAAAATCTTTCCAAGAAAGCCACAGAAGGCCTGCTGATGGTTTGGAGAAGGGAAATGACATAGTCCCATGGCAAATTTAGGAAAGATATTAAAAAATAGCATGAATGATAAGCCAGCTAAGTAGAAGGTAGAGAGATTGGTTGGAAGACAAATTCTATAATTCAGATGAGAAATACAATCACAAAAGGAAAGAGAAGATTCAGGTATTAGATTGTGCAGGTTGATAACTGAAAGGATGCAATGATGCACGCTTTTACTGGATTTCTAGAAAACGGTTGTTCCTAACAACCTTTGTGTCATAGAGTTCTCCATCTGCTTAGCCCCATTCTGATGGATAAAATAACCTGTATTAGTTGATGAGTTTTAAATTCTATCCCAAGATTTGAGCTAGGGCATCACTGGATCGATCTCTGATGACTGCATTACAGAAAGAAATGGCATTTGACACTTTCTTCATTCTAGACACACTGATGTGCTTTAGTTGTTGTTGTTGGGTGCTGCAAGCTCCTTTGCACGGACAACAGTCTACAGACAACGGAATGGAACTTTGCCTGCTCCTGCCCGTCCTCACAACCTTCGTCATGTTGGATTTCATTGTGTCAACCTCCAGGTTGCTCTCCATATCGCTCACCGTCTTTTCTGACCCTCTGATAAGAACAATGTCCTTTTCTAAGGGCTTGCCTATCCTAATCACATAATATGCAAGGTAGTTAAGATGAAGTCTCACCATCTACATTTCTACAGAGAATTCTGGATTACTGCTTCCAAAACAGATTTGTTTATTCTTCTGGAAGTCCCTGATATTTTCAGCGTCCTTTGTGAACATCCTGGTGGCACTGTGGGATAAGAATTGTGCTGTTAATGGTAAGCACATTAACACATCAACAGTATTTCAGGGGAAATATGAGGTTGCCTATTCCTGAGACTTAGAGTCTCAGAAACTGTAAGTCGGACTTGACTTGATGGAATTGGGTTTGGTTTGGTTTTGATTATTGTATATTTGAAAGAAATGTATATTAAAAACTTGTTATACCCCACCCCAGAAAAAGCCAGCAGGGCGATCATTGCTGAAGATAAGGATTAGACTACCTCTTAAATAGTTACTGAATCCCTATGTTCAACAAACATATCCAAAGTGACTCTAGAGTGACTAGAATAGAAAGGTTTCAGCTTTCAGAAACTCTCATGTAAGGAATGATATAAGAGCAAGAGTCACATGAGAAGAAAAGGCAAAAATACAACTCAGGCATCAAAGCCAAGTGGTTTCAACTATCAATGAAGTTTAGACTGAAGTTTAAAACCAATGTTATGGGGTGGATTTGCCCAATTCAATCAATGATTCAGGACTAATGCTTAATATTTAGTATGGTTTAATGAGCTGGATATGGTTTTTATCTGGTTATATATGTATACACATGAGGAGACTTCAAAAGTTCATAGATATAAGGAGTTATGGGGGATTTTTAATAAACTGTTTGGAGCACCCTAATACCTGTATGCATTAACACATAATTTAATATCCCTGGTACAATTTGTGACTTAGATCTTGTGTCCTAGTCTGACCTTACTTTTCCATTATGCACATCAAATCAGCTTTCTAATTTAGCAATATTCCTCAATGTGCTTTTGTGTTTTGTCCTCAATACACATCATTAGAAATTTCTTACCCTATCAATTATAGGTCCCTCTAATATTTTCAGTATCTTTGTAGCCTTTTTATTTAAAAGCTTGGATTCTATATTTTAGCACCTTGAAGAATATTTTCTTTGTCTTTGAAGATCATTGTAACTATCCAGTATAGTATGCTTATAGAGAGAGTAGTAGCTGTCATTAGTTTTCCAACTTGTATTTAATGTCCAAATCAAAAACTTCTATTTCCCCCCTCTATGTTGCTATCACTAACACTGGTTTGGCTGTGGCTTAGTGGGATACATGTCAGGCTATCTTCAAGATCAGCATTTCAAAACCAACTGGCATACCACAAGAAAAAGAGTTCTTCTACTCCCATACTGATTTACAGTCTTGGAAAGCCCCAGGACAATTTTATTCTGTCTTACAGGGCTGCTATGTGCTAGAAAAAACATTTTTGTCTGTGAGTTCAGTTTGGGAGTTTTTAAAAATTTGTTTCCAAACTTCAGATCTTTCAAATGAAGGCAGCAGTTTAGCAATACAAACTTTTTTTTTTTTTGGGGGGGGGGGGCATCACTGCTCTCCAGTGGTGGGAGTAGGAGGCCCAGCCCCACTGCTGGAATTGAACCTCTGTCCCAGTGGGCTGCAGTACTGCGCACAAGCACTACGCCACCTGGGCTCAGCCGCAATACAAACTTTTTAAAGAATGAACAGTCCCAAATATCAAGACATGAAGAAATCAAGTATGTGAATTAATGTTTTTCGTACTTGTGATCAGCCCTACTTATGTCGAACATAAAACAGTCCCTTAAAGCATTACTGAAGTTAGACTATCTAAAGCAAAACAAAACAGAAAAAACAACAAAAAACTGCTTCAGACTCTAAAATTATACTGTGAAAAAAAGTGAGTGTGTATGCTGTTATTTGTTAGAGAAAATATGGGATCTTCAACAGAAAGAACAGCACTAGTGTTAGAGATCCCTCAATGGTCTGTTTGAGCTTGACTCGTTGTTACATTTCTCTCTTGTTTCTAAATATGAGCTTCTTCACATGCTGCATTATTCACAGTCAAAATGGAGTGATCAATAAAAAGTCTATCAGTAGTGTATCAACACAATTGACAGGAACGGAACCATATCACTAGTATATACTCAATGCTTCTACTATATGAGGGACATTATTCAATGAGATACAGCAGCACTTTTTCCTACAGAAATTTCACTGTCATATCACATTTTTTGCAAGAGACAGGTAGGCTAATTGAGCTAAGAATGTGGCCTATTTGATATCTATAAAGAACACCTGTGGAAAATTTACTTACTTTTTCCCTTTTCTGACTGGCCTGTTTCTCAAATCTGGCTTTTGGGGACTTGGCTGGGTGGCCACCATGTGGAAGCTCTCAGTGACCTTCCACATTCCCTGCCTTGGATTCACTTGATTCTGTCTCCGCCAGTCTGCCATCTTCTAGCAGACTGCTTCATTTTCCTGGTTCACCAATTGACAGTGGCTAAGAGTCTCCGGCTAGCATCTGCATTGTGGACTGAAATTAGACTTGGCTTGCCTACTCTGTGGCTGTGTGGCCTGGGTTTTATTGATATATATTTCTCTTTTGATGTAAATTTCTTTCTTAATATAAATTTCTTTCTTACACCTATGTAAGTGTCTAGTTTCATTTCTCTTGAAAACTCAGCCAAACTCAATATCAAAAAACACAATTTTATTTTTTTTAAGGAAGCCTGTCACAACTTATATTGACTAGTTAGAACCTGTAAAATAAGTATCTGGTAACCTATTTTAAAACATTTTTCCTACAGCTCATCAATGCACATGCTACTGACATTTGAACCATCATTAAGTCAGTTCTGGTTGATAGTGAGCCTGTGCACATCAGATGAAAACATTGACTGGTCTGGTGCTATCTTCAGACTGGTCTGGTGCCATCTTCAGACTAGTCTGGTGCTTGAGCCTACCATTGCAACCACTAAGTCATCTCACTTCCATATGATGTCAAAGATATTGTTCAATAATTTTTACATTCTGTTGGGTCACCTTTCTTTGAAATGGGCACAGAGATGAATATCTTCCAGTCTGCCATGTAGCTGTCTTCCAGATTTCTTGGTATCGACAAATGAGTGCTCCCAATACTTCATCAACTTCTTGAAACATTCCACTCGGTATTCCATTAATTCTTGGAGATGTGTTTTTCCCTGATGCCTTCAGTGAAGATGAATCATTTCCTTTTGGTGCCATTTGTTCTTAATTTCATGCTATCCATTAAAACTGGAGATCCACCAGTTATTTTTAGTATAGTGGCTCTGTGTATTTCATCTTCCTTTGACATTTCCTACATCGTTCAAAACTTTGCTGGTAGAATATTTCAGTATTTCAACTCAAGGCTTAGTATTATTCTTCAATTATTTCAACTGAATGTGTGCAAAATTCATACCTTGAGGATGTCCAATAAATGGCAACTGAAGACTGCAATATATGTTATTTGCATATTTCTCTTTCACAGTTTATGATGTGCTTAGTCCAGTTCTACCTTTATGAATGAACATTATGTAAAATTTTTCATTACCTTCAACCTTGTGTTGTGTAAGTAGTGCCCAGTCACCTGAATTGTTAATCTGTACAAATCTAAAGTTCATGTATTTTGATCTGAAAATAGTCATATGTATTTATACTTTCTTTTCCTTGAAAGCCTAAATCAATGGTATAATCAACAGAGCTACCATATGTCCCATAGAGATCATTTAAGATATCTTTCAACAAAATAATGATGGTGTCCTAAAAGTGAACCAGAGACATATATATGAATGGGTTTTGAGCTTGCACTTACTTGTAGCTTTTATCAAAGAACAAATTGTTTTTATGACATTGCTCCACTCAATGCATGTCCTTCTTAAGTGATCATGGAAGTTATGGGTACTGGAACACTATCGTGAAGAAATCAGATGGTACCCCGGTATCAGATGGAATAGCATCTGGGGTCTCAAAGGCTCATCTCTCATCTTAAAGCAGGCAGCCATGTAAGTAAGGCTTCCGCTAAATGCACACAGAACAAGCATGCCATTCTATGTGATCCAGTAATTATAAATAATAAATGCTGAAGAGGGAATGGTATTAGATCCTGAATTCTGAATAGCCAGTTTCCAGAACGGTGTAGGTGGCACTGAAATCCATAAATGTATTCACACACCCCAAAAAATGAAGCCCCAAGTGAAGACCTGCAGACTGTGGACCAAGGAGGGGAAAGTTCTTGTTATCAGATAGTGTACATTGTTGGTTAGATCAGTTCAGTTGTAGTTAAGTCAGAATCTGACACGTTGCCACTTCATCTTCCTCACGATTAAATGTGTAATTGCTCTGGCATTCAATATCTTCTAGTTTTATGTTGAATAAGGTTTTTCTCCTTTTCATTCTGTCATTGTTATTGGACCATTTATTTGCGTGTGTGCTTGGTAGGTTTTTCTATATCTGAAACCCAGGTCAGGTAAACCTATAGATAGAAGAAATGGATTAGTAGTTTCAAAGGGAGATGACTCTTGGGAAGTGGGTGAGAAATGGCGAACTAGCAATAAGGAGTATAGGGAAGAAGAAATAGTTTTCGATTGATAGTGGCAATGGTTGCACAACTCATGGATGTTAGAGCTAGTGAAATTTATATCTCTATAAACTTATTAGCATTAATATTTTAAACAGGCCCTTAGACTTGGTAGGGATGAGGGAGAAGTGATTTAATTTGAAGCACTAAGATGTTAGCAAGGGGAGAAATAGGGATGTTGTGGTCATTGCGCTAGTCTAAAGGACTGCCTCTTCCCAGATGTGATTTATATTTAAGTATTTAAATATATTTAAAATATAAATATAAATATATAAAATATATAAAAATATATTTAAGTATTTAACCTCTTATATTTAAGTATTGAGAAGCCCTAATAGCTCATTTGGGTTAAGCTTCAGGCTTTTAACTGTAAGGTAGGAAATCCCAAAAACCAACTCCCCTGTAGACCAAAAATGAAACTTTTGATTCAAATAAAGATGTAAGGTATCAGAAGCCCAATGTACTAATTTTCTCTCACTATCTTTAAATGATGTGATTCTTCATGCAGAAAACTTAAAAAGTTTGATCAAAAATCAGTGTTTTTAACTACTGAAAATTTTGGCAGAATACAAGGTCAACAGAAAAATCAATCAGAATCCTAATAGTAGAGTACTCTGAAAAAGAGATCAAGAAAACAATACTATTCAAAATAACCACATAACTAATGAAATAAGATTAAGCCAAATGAGTAAGCAAAAGAATTCTACAAAGAAAATTACAGTGAATTCTACTATAAGAAATCAAAAGAGGCTGAGCCCCGGTGGCGTAGTGGTTGTGCACGGGACTGCGGCCCACTGGGATGGAGGTTCAATTCCTGCTCACAGGAGTTAAGGCTGGGCCTCCTACTCCCACCTCCTGAGGGCAGTGATGCCTAAAAAAAAAAAAAAGAAAGAAATCAAAGAGACCTATACAAATGGGAGAATATCCCATGTTCATAAATAGGAAAGCTGATTATTGTGAAAATGTCAATATTATTCAAAGCAACCAATAAATATAATGCAATTCTTATCAGCATATCAACTTCATTCTTTAAATAATGGGAAAACTAATTACTAACTTTATATGGAAAAGAATGAGACTCATAATAAGCAAAGAACTTCCTAAAAAGAATAACAAAGTAGGGTAGACTTGCTTCCTAACTTCCAAATTGATTTCATGGCCATGGGAAATAAGATAGCCTGGTTATGGTACAATGACAGGCACTTAGACTAAAGGAATAGAATAGAAAACTCAGAAATATTTCTTCCACCTACGGACAACTAATCTTTGAAAAGGGACCAAAATTTTTAAATAGGAAAGAAATCATCTCTTCAAAAATGGTGCTGGCAAAATTGGATTTCCATATGCAGAAAAATGAACCGGGGTTCATACTACACTTGTTAAAAAAGAAACTCAAGATGGATCAAAGATAAATCCTAGAGTGAAAACTCTCATCAATCAGTAAGTAGAGAATAATGTAAGAACCTTATTTCAGGGTATAGAAACATTTTCAAATATAGTAAAGGTTAACACACATAATATACGGCAGAGTAGATGATGAAGAATTACTTCAAATGAGACACTTCATCAAGAGAGTTGAAAAAGTAACCCACAGGGTGAAGAAAAAAGCCCTACACAATGATATAGCTGACAAGGAATTTATCTCTAGAATTTATAGAAAACTACACCACTTCAATAAGAAAAAGATAAAGAACCCAGTGAAGAAGTGGGCAAAGGACATGAATATACAGTCCACCAAAAAAGACATCCATACAACCAACAAACGTGATCACTCACCATCCAGGACATACAAATCAAAGCAATGTTAAGGAACTACATCACATCAACAATGACCACCATAATAAACACACATACACACACACACACACACAAATAATGGCCACACACACACACACACACAAATAATGGCAAGGCTGCAGAGAGACCAGAACCCATGTACACTGGTTTGTAGACTGTAAATATGTACAAGCACTGTGGAAAGAGATATGGTATTGCTTCAAAATAACTAGGTATAGATTTGCCATATGATCTAACATCCTTCTCTTAACTATATAGAATTAAGAGTCATAAAAAACACACATTTATGCACCTCCATGTTCCTCACAGTGCTGTTCACAAGATCAAGAAGCTGTTCTCAACTTCAGCCTCCATAATGTATGTCCAGGTAGACTAGAGAAACAAATTCATAGACATGCATATGGATATAAGAGAAAGGTTTATATACAAAAGGAATGGAACACTGAGAAAGCATCCTGACCCAGTCCAGCACGAGGTCCTAAGTCTGACATTAGCCCGTATGTCTGTACCAGTCTATAAAGTCTCCTTCCAATTCATGAAGTCACAGGCCAGTGGGTACAGAGTCTTGTGTATCCAACTGGTGTAGAGATCTCCCAGTGCTGGCAGGGATCTTCCCAGGCTCCTCGTTTCCAGGGCTCAGAGTCCATCAGCAGTGTCCATTGGCAGTAGAAGCATCTCAGCACTGTCAGGGGTCTCTCTGTTGCTTCTCTGGCCCCAGAGGTTTGGTTCTATCAGGGCAAGCCCATGTGGCTTCTGCTCCCACTCCTCCAGTCTCCAGGAATCAGGATTGATCAGCATGCTGTCATCTCATCTTGTCAGGAGTTTGTCTCTCAGAGACTGAGAGTCAAGTTTCTCTTCTCCAATAGGGAAATACCATGAAACTTCCCAGAATTCTCAGGAGAAAGTCATGGCCACACAGAGGCCTCATTGACTCTATCCAGATTAACAGGCTAGACTCCACCCCTACATCCCAATCATGAAATTGACACCATGAATACATGACTGCCACAGTAGAAGAATGAATAGAGAAACTTTGGTACACAAAGACATGAAGAACTATGCATTGCTAAAACATAAAACCAAGAAACACTTCATGGTAAGTATGGGTGGGCCTGGAGAACATTACACTGAGTGAACATAGCCAATCACAAAATGACAAACAGGAGGATACTGTGATAAGGGAAGGAAAAAACTAAAATGAAGATTTTCATATCCAAGACAGCACATTTTCAAGTTTGGCAAAGTACAATCAAACTTTTCCTCAGAAGCAAGTATGGCGAGTATTTGTGCGATTACTTTGTAAATGTCATCAAGAGAGAGCAGTTTGATGAATTTGATGAATTTACACAGCAGCTGCAACATCAAACTACATCATAGGAAGGATAGTGAGGAAGTCTCAGAACAGGGAAGTCTTTTACTCAGTTGTGTGCACCATTGTTAGGAACCAAAACCATCTTACCAGTACAAACAACACCAGTAACATCACTAAAATGCTATGCTAGCAATTTAATTTATAGAGACACTACTGTGTTCTTTACAATAAAAGCAATTACAGTGTAACTAAAATGAAAAAGAAACACTTGTTGTGCGCCAAAAGCTAGTTTATCATAATTCTGTGCATCCAAAAACAACAAACCAAATCCGTTGTCATCAAGTCGTTTCTGATTCATAGGGACCCTATTGAAAGTACATTACACACATTGTCAACATTGCAGATTAAACTAAACTCGTTATAGCATTTAACTCAATTAGAAATAATATATTGTTGATTATAGGGAGTTCATTCATTTGAATGTCTACCATTCACAACTGATTAAATCAAGATATGCATTCTGAATATTAAACATGTTAGGTGATATTTCCAGATTTTATTACAGTAAGTTAGAAAACTCAGTTTTATTGAAAAGCAGGTAACAATTAAAATGAAACTTGCTTTAGGAGAATGTATCACAGTCCACTCAAAATTGATTTTAACAGTTAGTCTACTGCTAATTTTTATGGATCTCAATTCTATAGTAATATCATAAAACACATTAGACAAATATCCAGGAGGGGAATAAAAATGCAATAGAGAAGGTAAAATGTAATCACTCTGGCCCAGAAAAGAATTAAATTTGGTGAGATAGCATGCACTTTCACTCCTCTCTGGTATTTGCTCCAACTAACCTGCTTTTAGATTGACAGCTGAAAATAATAAAAGTCCAATTATTTTGATGAGTGCTACATACTATGTTTAGTGTCTGGGAAAAAATCAGGAAAAGCAATATTTGTCATTCTAGGTGCTGCCTAACATCCCAAAGTTTCAATGATTCATATATTTGGCTCATCATACTGTGAGATGAAGGAAAGTCAAGATATTTTAATCTAACAAGAAGAGCAGAGTCAATGGATCCAGATGATTTGAGGCAAAATTTAAGGCTTCAAAACCAATTAGTTTTATTAACAAAAGCATATATTTAAAATTGCCTGGGTTGCTGTATCATTGCACAAAATATGTCAAAAACAATTCTCATTTATTCTGTTTCTTTGCAAAACTGTTGAGCAGTTAAATAATATTTATGAAAATAATTTTATTTTTATTTTAGACCAGTAAAATAGGCAATACAGGAAAAGCAATAGAAATTGTTTTTAAAACACAGGAAGAAAATGCTGATGAAGAAGGTGAAGTAGAATGAGAACCTGAGTTTCTGGAATTCAGTAAAACAGTAATTCAACATTAAAAATACCCGAAAAAGTAAAGATACACATAAAATCAGGTAACAAAGTATTCTTCTCACATCATTAGGTAATGACCACTCACAAAGTAGGAAGTACATTCTCTTTCATTGTCATGAAGAGGAATGTCTGTGATATTCAGGAATTGCCTTTTCCAAGACAGATTTGTTCATTTTTCTGAAAGACCATTGTATTTTTTGTTTTGTTTTGTTTTGTTTGTTTTTTTTGTTTTGTTTTGTTTTGGGGGAGGGAGTAGAAGGCCCAGCCTTGCTGCTGGAGTTGAACCTCCAACCCAGTGGGCCACAGTCCTGCGCACAACCACTATGCCACCAGGGCTCAGTCCTGACCATTGTATTTTTTATCTGCAAGAGTTAATATTTAACTTTCCCTGTGAATTTTCACAAAATACCTCCACAAAAATTCTTCCTTATCCTTCTCATTCTAGGTCTGATTTTTCCTAAGATGCTTCATATGCTTGGTCACAATGATTGCAGTCAATGTCTCAGTTTAACCTAAACTTTTGAGGTCAAGAGCATGGATTTTCTCTGTCCTTGCTAGTATCTGACTTGAAGCAAACACTTATTAACGGGTCCAAAACATGTTGGCCAAAAGACAGTTATTGAATAAGGGTAAGATTCCTTAATTAAAAATAATTTTATACATACATAAAATTAAACTTGCATTTCAGATGAGCTATGACAAATTTGTGAAATATTTATATTAAAATTAATTACTGTTTATCTGAAATTTAAATGTAATTACATGTTCTATTTTATCTCACAACAGAAAATAAGATTTTCAAAATATCAAATGGCTCCCAGCCAGTTGAATTCAGATAGCAATATCAAGAGATATTCAAAGTCACACTTAGAAATAATATATGTAAGAATTAGAAAAACTCAGGGAGTTAAAAAATAACAGCGTTAAAATTTCAAAACATTCCAATCTGCTAGGCTATCAGAGAATAGAAAGTGAAAGGGTTTTTTTCCCCTTTACACTGTGATCTATTTTGCCACTTTCATGGCTTAGATCATGATGTTAATGGTCCTTTGCATTCAGTTCGTTCTGAATCAGCGAGACGACAGACTCAAACTGCCGAGTGCTGCTCTAGCCTCACAGCGTTCCCGGGATGCATGCACACAGGAAATTCATCGCAGTGAGATCCTTCCTCTTTTTGCTGACCCTTTGCTGACCAAGTATGATATCCTTTGACGGGACTAGTCCCTCCTGGTAGCACATGCGAAGGAAATGAGACAGTCTCACTACCCTCACTTTAAAAGGGCATTGTGGCTGTACTTCTTCCAAGGGAGATTTGTTTATTTTTCTGCAAGGACATTGCATATTCAATCTTCTTCCCAAACATCAAAATTCAATGTATTATTTTTATTCCATTGTCCTTATTAATTTCCCATGCACATGAGTAATTAAAAAATGTAATGTTTAATTGTCTACAGATGGGCTTTGGGGATCCACTCCAATCTTTCTGGTTTGCGTCGATATAACTGTTTGTTTTGGATCTTCTCATGACCACCTAGACTGGTGTGCTTCTTCCTTGTGACCTATGATCCCTCACAGAAGGGTCACACAGAAGGGACAATTCAGCCACAGTGCAATGCAGCACTGACAAAACACACAACGTTCCTCTAGTTCTTGAGTGCTTTCTCCTCCCAACTATCATGACCTTAGGTCTACCTTATAAACCCTGATAGACCAGAATACATACAGTGCCACACATAAGAGTTGTCAACATACACAGATAAACCCCTCAGGAACAGTAATCGCAGTAGTGGTACCATAAAGGTGAAGGGAAGAAGGGGAGATGCCATTCGTGGAGGTAGGAGGAGAAAGGGAAAACCAATCACAATGATGGATATATAGCCCCACAAGGACAAATAACAATAATGTGGGCAAAGGGAGACAGCGGACATCCTAAGCTATAAAAATAACAAAAATAACATACAATTGAGCAAGGGTTCATGTGGGTGGGATGGAGGCAGGAGAAGAGGAGCTGATACCTAGGGCTCAATAGAAAGAAAATGTTTTGAAAATGATGATTGCAACATATGTATAAGTATGCATGATACAATTGATTTATGGATTGTTATAAGATCTGTAAGAGCCCCCAATAAAATGATTAATATAAAAATTATAGGAGTCAAGGAAAAATATAGAAAATCAGACCAATTAATAAATATATATATAGTTTTCAGTCACGTACACCTTAGTCTTCAGAGAAATATTTGCCCAGTGCAACAAATTGTTAGATTTTTTTTGAATCCAGCTTCCACGAATATTAACTGAATCTAAGTAGACTAAATCCTGGACCACATCAATATTTTTGTTTACCATGAAACTGTTTATTGGTCCATTTGTGAGGAATCTATTTTCTTCACATTGACTTGTAATCTACATTGAGCTCTTTTTTTTTAATATCTTCAGTAAGTACTTCCAATCCTCTTGCTTTTCAGCAAACAAGTTTGGCTCATGGGCATATTACAGGTTATTAATGAGTCTTTCCTGCAAACCTGAAGCCAGAAGTTTCCCTGCACTGAACCTGCATGCTAGGAGTATACAGATCTATTTATTTGAACAAATGATTTGTTCTTCTCAATGCCATGTAGGCGCAATGAGCTAATTTCAAGAGGAATCCTCAAAAAGTACAGGGTTCTTTTGCCTATTCCCAGGAAAAACTTCAAACTTTTGCTCTGACAAAAAGCACAGTTCACATAGCTGTTGCATCTTTGAGTCCAAATCATCTAACTGGTCTACAGATCTAAGATAAGGGATGAGGGATTGTTGTTGAATATTATTGGTAGTTTGTAAGTATTTGCTATGCAGAATCACTACAACAACATATGACTGTGCTAGGCATACTTTTCACAGGGGAGAATAAAGTGTTCTTTAACTTCAATTTTTTAAATTATGTACTGTATACCTATAATACTCTCAGACATTTTCATATATCCTTCCCATATAAGAATTAAGAAAAGCAAACCCAAAGCGCACAGCCATCAAGTTCATTCTGATTTGTAGCAACCACATTTACAATCTGTCAGTATTTAGGAAAGCAGACAACCTCAAGATTCTTCTATAGAGTGGATGGTGGATTGGAACCATTGATGTTATGGTTGGCAGCCCCAAACCTCTATAGCAGCAGCAATGGGGCTCTTTAAAAAAGAGAGAACAAGTTAATTGTTATTTGGGGTGATCAGTCACCCCAGTTTGCTTGGGACAATCCTGCTTTCGGCACTGAGAGCTCTCAGTCCCAGACAAACTGGAACAAAAGCAAATTGTTTTTTCTTCTCTGAAGTAGGAGAAAACTCTTACTTCCTTGATTTTCCATTCTTTATACTGCATATCAAGTAAACATCCCACCCAGTAAATCTCTGGGACATATTTTTATAACTTCAATTATTGAGACTTTCATCTAATGTGAATTTTTTTAATGGAATGCACTTTTGGTAAATTGAGAAATCAGAGTAGTCAGAAAAGTGATAGCATTTCTTAACATTATTTTGCAATCTTATTGGCAGAAAATATCATTTAAAATTTTTTTTATTACACAAAATAATGAGCCAGTGCTGCTGAAGGAGATATCTGTATTTCCAGAAGGAAAAAAAATTCTTGAGATAGTCTTCTCATACAGAATATTTTTGTTGATTTTCTCCATATGTATTTGGAGCAACATAAATGCTATAAAACTACCCAGGCACTATTATGCACTTAGATATGTGTTTGCTAGGAAATCAAAGGATATAAAAGCTCCACTTATGCAGGCATTTTTAGAGTTCCAGCTGAGTGCAAAGCAATAAATTAGATACTATTCCAAGTTACATTAGATATAGAAACCATCTCTCTATAAATGCAGAGTTGACAAATTAAAGTAAGTGAACTCTAGCTTTTTTTAACAACAACAAAAAATATGGTAAAAATTAGCAACTATTCTTTTGTGTATAAGTAGAACTAATGCTTTTGTACTGAGTTTTTGTGATATGTTATGTCTTCTTCTACCATTAGGCATTCCTAATAATAACCAAGACACTCAATCAGAAGTGATTTTTGTACAAAAATAGATTTCATTATAGTTTTTATCTTACCAGTTATTCTATTAATAGTAGAGTCTCCTTACTCCTTAGGCTCCAGTATACAGTCACCTAAACCTGTTTGTTTAGTGATTAAACATAGACAGCTAAGAAGAAGGGCAGTTCTAACATTCCCTGTGGCTCTGCTAGAGAAAAGACTAGCAAACTTCTATAAAGGTGTATTGTGGTGTCTGTGTACCACTGAATCAATTCTAACTAATGGTGACCTTATATAACATAATGCAACAAGCAAAAAATCATGTGGGTCAAGGCAGATTTAATCTGCCTACAGGGGATGCTATGAAACAGGATGGATTAAAAAGTGCACTACATAGTGTATAGCCAACTGAAGGTGCTTTTGATGGTCTGTGAAGTGAATGCTCTATGACAGTTTTCTGCGACTTCCTGAAAGTACCAATGTTTAAGAAATGTTAGTCATTGTGTTAGGTTGGTTCTATTCAGAAGCAAAACCAATAGTGCTTGTGTTTTATGTATAAATAACGATATTTATAATCAAGAAATGGCTCATACAATTGTAGAAATGGGTAAGCTCAAGTCTGAGGGTCAGATGTCTCTGCCGGAGATGACAAACAGGAATCAGGAGGGGCGCAAACTGGTAGATGGAGAAATGAATGAATCTGGGATGGACAGAAGGAATCCAAGGTCGTAATTCCTGAGATCAGTAGGGAATATAGCAGGAGATAATGTAACCAGATGCAATCCCACATCCAGCAAAAGTCAGTTAAGTTCCACACACTGTCAATTCATACCAAGTGTATGCATACCCCAAGATGGTGACAAGATAAATTCCTTCTGCAACTGCTTGACTGCTTCACAGATGATCTTAATATGGATCCCTGGCCCAATGCAAGTTGACATAACATCTAATTATCAGAGCCATACACTCTGGAACTTAATGTCAAATGCTAATTTATTCCCCAATTTGAATGCAAATCTCAATGATTTGCTATGTAGTTTTGGTTTAATTCGTTATCCTTATTTTATCACTACCATGTTCAACACCCACCACAGCTATTGATCCAATTCTGCTAAGACTTTTTCTACTTACAATCTAGATGTCATGAATTTCACTTTTCTTGATGATGTCCAACCCTTGAAACATAAACCACTAAGATTCTTGCCAATTTCTTTTTCAGTAGATTGCAGCCCAATATCCAACCCATTCTGCTCCCAGGGATCTTTATATGTGTGTGCATAAACCTTTGAGTACTCTTTGAGAGAAAATTACTTATATAATTGCCCATCGAGTCATGCCTGAAGAAAAATGATTAGGTTTATGTATCATGGGAGGAACATGATACATTATTTTCTTGATTTACTTGTTCTTAAAACAAAATTCTGTTTTGTTTTCTCTTTTTCTATGTCTTTCTTTTGGCAACTAAAATAAGTCAACATTCTCTCGGGAAATAATTTTCTAACTCCCTACTCATTCTTTTCAGACTTTTAAATTGTTTTCATATTTATCCATTTAATTTAAAAATTATTATCTTTAACATATAAATAAAATTCATTGTCTATTCTAGGAAACTTCTAATTAGATCAGAACTATATACTACCCTGCCTTTCATGGCAAGTACCTTTTTCAAACTTGATCTAAATAGTTGTGCAATGACATTATTACTACTAGTACATACTTAAGTAACTCCAGTGTTACACTGCTTAGTGGTTAATGCTATAGGTAAGATCTATAGGATCTCTATAAATAAAAATTGATTTGACAATGATGAGTCTGGCCAAGTAACTTTTAAGAATGCATAAGTGGTTCTGAGATTTTACAGAATACCTCTTGAAATGTTTCAGCAAACTGATGAAGCACTAAAAACACTCCCTCATCGATGCCAAGAAATCTGGAAGAGAGGCACCTGGGCAATCCTTGAGTGGTAGAGATCTATATTTATGCCCGTTCCAACTAATGGTGACTTTACAGAATGTGGACAATCTCAACAACAACTTCAACTACCACAAAATAGCATTAATAAAAGAGTCGAGCAAATTTTCTCTAAGATTATTCAATAAAAACTTGTGCTATTCTGGGTAAACTAGAGAAACAAATTCATAAACATGCATGTGTATTTAAGGGAGAGGTTTATATATAAGAAAAACTGTACATTAAGAAAATATGGCAGCCCAGGCCAGTCCAAGGTCATAAGTCCGATATTAGCCCATATGTCTGATACCAATCCATGTCTTCTACAGACTCGCGAAACACATGCAGTGATACCAGGACAATTACAGACCAGTGGATGCAGAGTCTTGTGTATCCAGTGGCAGTAGAAGCATCTAAGTGCTGACAGAGACCTCTCTGTGGTTTCTCAAGCATCTGAGCACGGGCAGGAGTCTCTACATAGCAATCCCGGCCTCAGCAGTGTGGTTCCATCAAGGTAAGCCCATGTGGCTTCTCCTCCAGGATGTCTCCCAGGGAGTCAGCCTTGTGTCCTATCAGTAGAGCATCTCCAAGGGCCTGAATAACGAGTCTCTCACCTTCAAGGGGGAAATATGGTCAGATTTCCTAGAATTCTCAGGAGAAAGCCATGCACACACAGTGGTCTCATTGGTTATCTCCATGTTGACAGGCTAGACTCCATCCCTACACATTTTCAAAAATTTTACATTGGGGGAGGGGCATCACTGCCCTCTGGTGGTTGTGGCAACTACCCAGCCTTGCTCCTGGAGAACTGCTGCTGGATTTGAACCACCAAGCCCATGGACTGCAGTCCCACACTCAACCACTACGCCACCGGGGCTCAGCCCAATTTTTGCATTTTTAATACACTTTCTTTCCTCCCAATGATTTTATTGGGGGCTATTATGGCTGTTATAACATTCCATGCATCGTTTGTGTCAAGTATATTGGTACACATGCTGCCATCTTCATTTCCAAATATTTTCTACTTGAGACCTTGGTATAAGCTCCTCTTTCCCCCTCTTTTTTTTTGTTTTTTTGGGGGGGGGCATCACTGCTCTCCGGCGGTGGGAGTAGAAGGTCCAGCCCCACTGCTGGAATTGAACCTCCATCCCAGTGGGTCGCAGTCCCGCGCACAACCACTACGCCACCAGGGCTCAGCTTGCTCTCTTTTTTTTTTTTTTTTATAAATCATACAACTCACATCACAATCAATATATGTGTCAATTGTATGCAGACCACATTTGCACACTTGTTGTCATAATCACTTTCAAAATATTTTCCCTCCACTTAGGCCCCTAGTACCAGCTCCCCATATATCCCCTCCCTCCCCACTCCCCCTCCCCCATGAACCCTTAAAATTTGCAAATTATTATTACTTTTCCATATTGTACACTGTCCAATGTGTCCCTTCACTCACTTCCCCATTGTCTGTGCCGCAGAGAGGAGGTTATATGTAGACCTCTGAAATTGGTTCCCTCTTTCTATTCCACCCTCCTGGTATCACCACTCCCACCACTGGTCCTGGAGGGATCATCTATCCTAAATCCCCCATGTTTCTGGCTCCAGTGTATATCCCCTGGTCTAGGTGGATTTGCTAGATAGAATTAGGGTCATGATAGTAGGTGGGAGGAACGATGAGAGAAAAGTTGCATATTTCATTGTTACTACACTGTACTTTGACGGACTCATCTCCTCCCTGTAACCCCTCTGTAAGGGGATATTGATTCACCTTTTGTTGGGCATTGGGTTCCCATTCTGTACTCTTTCTCATTTATAAAGATATACTTTTTAATTATTTGATGACTGATACCATATCCCTTTGACACCTTGTAGTCACACAGGCTGGTGTTCTTGTTCCATGTGGGCCTTGTTGCTTCTGAGCTAAGTGGCCACTTGTTTACTTTCCAGCCTTTAAGACCCCATATGCTCTATTTTTGATAGCTGGTCACCATTAGCTTTCTTCACTTTTTTTTTTAGTTTTCTTCACTCTTAATCCTCAAGTTGACACCAGATTAAATGACCAGCACACAGCTGTAGCAGCTCAAAAATGAAAGCAGAATTCAGAAGAGGACATAGAAAAAGGAAGATCATTGGTGATGCCAGATGAAACTTGGTTCAAAGCAAAGAGTACCAGAAAAACAAGGTTGACATGTGTTTTATTGTTTTTGCAAAGGCATTTCTGTAGGTCATAACTAACTATGGATCACATTCAGAAAACTGAGAATCCCAGACTATTTAATTGTGCTAATACAGAACATGTCATGAATCAAAATGCAGTCATTTAAATAGAACAAAGGAATATTGTATGGTTTAAAATCAGGAAATATTTGTGTTGGGTTTTATCCTTTCATCATACTTATTCAATATGATTACTGAAAAAATAAACCAAGATGCTGAACTATATGAAAAAGAACATGATATCTGGATGGGAAGATTATCAATAAGTGTCCATATACAAATGATGCAATCTTGCTGGCCAAATGTACATAGGACTTGAGGCATTTGCTAATAAAGATCAAGGATTGTGGCCCTCAATACAGATTCCAACACAGTGTAAAGCAAACAAAAACGCTCACAACTGGATGGCATCATGGTTCATGGAGGAAGATTGAAGTCATCAAGAATCTTATCTTGCTTGAATCCACAAACAAAACTCATGGAAGCTGCAGTCAAAAGATCAAAGGACACATGGCATTGGGTAACTTGGCTGCGTAAGACTTAAGCGTTAGACAGCAAGGAGGCTCTTTAAGGACAAAGGCACACTTGACTCAAGCTATGGCATTTTCAATTGTCTCATGTGCATTTGAAAGCTGCATATTGAATAAAGAAGACAAAAGAAGAATCAATACATTTAAATTATGGTGCTGAGAAGGCTATTGAAAGTACCCTGGACTGGAAAAATAACTAAAGATGTGTCTTAGAGGAAGTACAGACAGAATACTTCTTAGAAGCAAGGATGAACAGGCTTATCTCAATTACTTTGGACATGTAGTCAGGAGAAATCAGTCCTGGAAAAAGACAGCATGCTTGGGAAAAGAGCAGCAAAAGAAGGAAAGTCCTTGATGACATGGTTTGGCCTCGTGGCTACCATAGTGGACTCAACTCTATCAACTCTGAGGATGACAGTGTTTTGTTCTGCTGTAGGTCAGAACCAATTCAAAATTAACTAACAATTCTAGGTGGCACATGAGGTTTAATGCTGGCCTATTAGCAAAAGGTTGGCAACTTGAAATCAATCAGAGGCAATCCAGAGGAAAACCCTGGCAATCTGCTTCCAAAAGGTCACAACCTTGACAGCCACGGAGAGCAGAGTTTGCTCAACAGCACACTGGGTCAGGAGTCACAATGAATGAGCGACTGATTACTTAACTCTTTGTGTATACTGACATATTGGGTGGCTTTTAAAAGTTGGTGAAAATATGCTATTAAAAGATAATGGAATTCTTCCATAAGCCTTTTGAACTGTACCTCCTAGTATGGCTGACATCAAACTCTCTGAGAAAACCTTTTCATGATCATGAGAAAAGTCTTATCTTACTGGGTCTTATCTTAAGCCCCTTTATATTTTAAAACAATTTTGGAGATCTTTTTCACTACAAGATACATGTCGTGGGGCAAGTGACTTTATTTCCCTTGTTTCATTTTTAGTCTAGGAGTCTGATGAAAGTTTCAGTGTTAGGCAGTCATCTGTTGCACAGATCAATGAATGTGGGCCATGATTAGATGCTCTTCAGTGTTTTTCAATATTTCCTTTTTGTAGTTTCTGGCACAGCCAAGATTTTTAAAGGACCGATTAAGGTAAGTAGCCATTTGTATGTGTATAAAATTCATATAGGGAGAAAATGTTGACCAAGTGTTTTCAAATAAAGAACAAATTCTTCCAAAAGTAATAGTCTCAGCTTTGATTCTCACATTACTCAGTGAAACAATACTCATCCTCTAATAACCTCTCAAAATACATTTTATTTCCATGAACAATGATAAACAAATATGGAAATATAAATGATGTTCATTAAAATGACTCATATTTGAAGCAACACATATTTTATAAGAAAGTAGTCACTGTTATAAAGCTAACTAACGTAAAGGAGAAAGGAGTAGGGAATTTTTTAAAGCATCTATTTTGTCTTAATATCAAGTGTAGTGCAATCATGTGAAACAAAGGACATATACTACTATGCTGAGGTTTTTCACTCTTTCATTTGCATAGAACTTAAGAGGTAGTTAAAACAATAAAACTGTTCATGGAAAGAAGACTGCAGTCTTGATAGACAATTAGGCAATTGATGTTTTCAGAGAAAGAACATACGCATACAATTTATTTATGCCTGTCAGAAAGATTTTTTTAACAATTCATGTATAATTGCAATAATAGACAGATTGTTGGAGGTCTTCCAGATGCTAGTTTAATTTTATGAAAAGAATATACTTGCATTACTGTTCTTGGGCTGAATCGTGATACTTTACTACAGCAGTGACAGTTTATGTGATTTTTGTGCCCTCAACAGAATATTAGATGTGAATGACTCCCCATTTCTAAAATCCCTACAGCAGAAAGACTTATCATCTGAGAACATGGAATTGTTTGGCAACTTGTCAGGAAAACATAGCAAAAATAAAGCATAAACTAAATTATGTTTTGCAAAAATCATGTCAAGGACCATGTTTTTATACAAATAACATGAGCTTTATACATTTTTGCCAAGGATATCTCCCATCCCTATAAATAAATATTTTTATAAATATGCTATGCTAACATTTTTACAGCAACATGTAAAATAATTAGTATTGTAAGTCTATAATAATATTTTGTGGGGAAAACACAGTTGGCAAAAACCTATAATACCTATGTTACCTGTGTAAAAACATAGTTGATTAAATTAGATTTAATGAAGGTTATCATAGACATTCCAAATTTCTGAAATTCTTTTAGAAGAGTTCACTAATATTTTCTAATACTCTGGGTATACATGATATTTCAACAAATCTTTTCTATGACAACCTTGAAAAAATATTGCAGAAATTTGATAAATGCCACATAATTATAGCAAAATGAAAGAAGAGAGTTTTTATTCCCATTTATGAAAAACTTGAGTTAGCAACTCATAAAACATTACTTTATATTAACATGGAAGTACTAAATATATTTTATAAAGTTTCCTTCTTTGACAGAAGGAGCCCTGGTGCCACTGTGGGTTGTGCATTGTCCTGTTAACCACAAAGTCAATTGTTCATAGCCACCAGCCACTCCATGCGAGGGAGATGGAGCCTGTGCATCTGTAAACTTGTACGACCTGGGTAATCCACGGCAACAGTTCCAGCTTGACTTACAGCATTGGCATGAATCAGAATCAACTAAAAGGCAATTGTTTTGTTTCAGTTTTTCTTCTACAAATCATTTCAAACTGGATATGCCCAGCATTGCAAGAGGTCAATCTAGTGAATTTTAACTCCTAGCAACATCATGTACATTGACTGAAAATAATTGGTGTCAACACATTGCAATGGTTTCTAGTAAATATTCTTAATAAGAGTCTAGATATTAACAAGCAAAATGAGTTTTTTTCCAAATGTTAAAACTGGGTATTCCAAATAAAAAGGAATCTGTGGTTTTTGCACTTGTTAAATTCCTCCTTTATGGAATTCAGTTATTCAGACCCTTTCTTAAGGACTTCAGAGTTATAACATAGAAATAAGATCTTGGGAGAAGATGGGATTTATTTTTTAGCATTTAGGCTGGTGAAGTTTGTTAAACTAAATCAAGAAGAAAAAAGAATGGGGGGGGGAGGAGGAGGGAGTGTAGAAGAAAGGGTGATATTGGTGTTATTTTACCAGACCCCCTTACAATATAATGCATACAGTAATTCAGATATAGAAATATAGAAAATGTATCTATATAGAAAATGTATCTCATAGAGATTGTCTCATATTTAGGAATAACCTTAGATTTTTGCAATATCATTGTATGACAGAGAGAATCCCTTTAATGATATGCTCTAAATGTGCTACCATGTGGAATTAATTGAACAAATTCCTTAGGGACCGAAACATTTCATTAAAACAATACAGATCTAATTTTCCTTAATCCATCTTACATGTTCAAAATAAACAAGTTTGGAAGAATAGATGATTCAAATGGATGTTTATAAAATAAAATAAAATATTTTCTCCTTTGAATAAGAACATTTATCATTGAGGGGAATTCGAAGATTCAAGTTTAGTGTTGGGCACATTAATCCTTGAGCCATCACAATAAATGAAGACATCACAACCATAGGTGCAATAAATTCCTGTTTTAAAAAATGGTTGTCCATGTCATACTGATTGAGGAGTTTCAACTTATGTTGCTCAGCAAAAATTCAGTAGAGTAAAAATCTATGAAGTGAGTTTGTCAGTCCATCAAAATATGATTGAGCGACCCCATTCTCTAGAATCCACTTACATAAATTTTATCCTTTGCAGTTGAAACTTCCAACCAAACCATCTGTCAGAATAAGTAGGATAAGGTTTTAATTACTTACAGCAATGCAATTATACCATTAATGTTCAGCTAAAATTGAACCCATTCAACTTAATTACCAATGCAGCTGTGAGTGGAGAGAAAAGTGTAGTTTCAGATAGTCAACATAAGAGGTTGTAATGGCTCATTTTTGTAGCTTTTTTTCAGATATCAGGCTCTGTTCTGGTATAATCTCTCCTATGCTGTAATCCTTTTTGAAATATGTAAATAAATACTCCTCAGAAAAGGAAAGGTCTTTCTTCTATTTATAGCCTGCCATTTTATATGTTCCCCATATGGAATGGAAATGGAATTAGCTCAGCTCACTGAGAAACTATCTTTCTTTCAATTAAAATTAATGTTTTAGAAATGCATTCTCACTACAATAACTGTAATAGTCACTGGGCAGAAGGAAGATAAAAGGAAAGTATAAAATTCATTTCATCATCTTAATATGCCTCTGATCTATTTGGGAAGAAGAACATTATTCTGTAGAGCAGTTAAATAAAAATGAAATAAAATATATTAGTAAGGTACAATAAAATTGAATAGAACAAACAACATGTGCCACAATGTTTCAAAGAGAAATACTCAGTATATGAGAAGAGTAAGCATTTCTTATAGTGGCTGGGTTTTTCCCTAAACCTCTGAAAATGTTTTAGATATATGCAAGCATATAGAGAAAAGAAGGAAACATTTCTGATTGAAGATAGGATTTGGGACATCTCCTGTCTGAGGGGTCGTGTGGAGATATACTCAAAATGATGAGGTCCAAGGAAATTGTAGACATGCTGTCCTGGAGGGGAGGCTTCTGTGTGGAAGTAAGTGGGCATTCTAAGGTATTTAGCCGTTAGAGTATTTCGAAGAACATGTTCATAAAATGTGTTTCTTCAAGAAGCTTAGGGAAAAAGAAAAAATACTGAAAGTAGAACTCCTAATTCTCATTCTGAAATCCTGCTAACATTTACGTTTCCTAAATGGAAATATTTTTTAAATGTTAACTCCATGAACATAAGGAATCAACTAACAAAGCCATATTGTAAGGGCTCGCTTATAAAATACCTCTCAGTTGCTATAGCAATGTTTTCACAACCAGAGCAACACATAGAGGAAAACTGGCATATTTGGAGAATTTACTGTGCAGGCTACAAATTCAGAATATGAAATATATAGTGAGGCAGCATAATGATATGCTGAAAATACGGGCCGTGGATTGATTCTGCTTGGGGTCAAATCCTACTGATGAGTAGTTATTTTAGCTGGGAGCTAGTTTTATAAGCTCTCTAAACCTTAGTTTTCTCATCTTTAAGATAGGGAATGTAGTAGTACCTTAGATAATGGTTGAAAGAACCAAACAAATATATTTTCAAAGTAAACCTCTGAGAACAATAATTGATGGTAAAAGATGAGCTATTACTATTATAAAAAGTAAATTTAGCAATTAAAGCCTAATTAATAAACAAATTCCTCATGGTTTTTATTATGAAAAGAAAATGGTTTAACTGTATTTACATATATCCTGGTTACTGGAAAAAAAACTCCAGAATCTAATTCCAATTTTACAACCTTGCCAATTATATTTAAATTTCTCCATCAAATCCAGCTTAAAAAGTGATAATTATTATAATTCCTTGGCTTCATACATTCTCTGCACACACATGCAAATATATAATTAGTAAAGGCATAGGTCATATACATAGATGCCATTGTGGGCCAGATCTTTATCATAAATTCATGAAATAGCAAGAGTATTAGCAATAAAGAAGGGAATAATTACAACCAAATGAAGGCAATGCCTATGTTAAATTGAGATTTGGATATTGTGTTAGTTTTAGTACACTACAGAACAAATCCAGGGAGAATAATATGTATAACAAAAGGATTTATAGACTAGAAGAATTATACATTGAGAAAACACCCCAGTCTAGTCCAGATCAAGTCCATAAGTCCAATATTAGCCTATATGTCCATTACCAGTTTATAAATTATTTTTCAGACTCACACAGTATATACAATGATGCCAAATTCAGAAAGAAAGATCAAAGGCCATTGGGTGGAAACTCTTGTGAATCCAGTGGTGATGGAAGCATCCCAGCACTGGCATGGATCTCCATGTGGCTCCACCAGGAGCCCTGGCTCCATTAGCAAAGCACATCTGGTTTCTCAGCAGGAAGACTAAGACAAAGGAAGACTAATCTGTCTATCCTGCAGTGAACTTTTTATCTTATTCAAGCCTCCAAAAGAGGTGACCAAGATGTGAATTCACAGACTAGACTCCACCCCTTCACAAATTGAAGGAGATTATGTAACTACAGAACATCCCTTTTCAATTGGACACTTTCACACAACTTTTTAGGCATACATAATTTTTAATAAAACAATAATAAAATCACATCTGTTCCTAACGTGATGAACTAAAATGCATGCAGCTCAATATGTGCCAAAGCTTCATTGGAACATAATATTCTATAAGTAAACAACACAACATTCTCTGCCTAATCACTGCATTTATATGAACACCTACATCTTAATCATATAAATATATTCCCCCACCTATGAAAGTTTGTTAGTCAACCCCTTCATGAATTTGTGCTCCCCATTTTGGATACCCAATTTCCATACTGCCCATTTACATCAACCCAGTGCCCTGAGGAGACAGTCATGTTCCTTGATGTGAAGAATCATCATTCCAGTTGGCAACTTGTGAAGTCTTCAACCATAAGCAAAGTCAAATCTATAAATTTAGTAGCACTATGCACCGGTTCATAGGCTCAAAAGCATCTTCATCTGTTCAGGTTATGGTCAAGTCAATGCAGCCTGCCTTGCTTAGCCTCGCCAGGGTGCAAATTGGTCATCTCACCTTTAAACCATGATCCCCATCATAAATTCTCAACCACACTTGAGCTAGGTCATTAACTTCAGACCAGTCAACCATTCTGGTTTTCTCCTTTAGTCCTTGTGAACCAGGTGTCAACAGCCAAACTCAACCCATCTCTTTATTGCTGCATTTTTCCCCACTTGTACTCCACTTATACTCAACAAGTGGATGCAGGTGGTCACCATTTCAGCTTTCCTCTAGTATTCAAGTCTAGAGAGGAGCTTTCTTCATGGATCCAGATTTCTTCCAACTTGTGACAGAAACCCTAGTTCAATATTCCAAAAACCACAGAGTTCCTTTTATTTTCTTCAAACTGTCAAAAAAAAGTCCCCTAGGAAGTTCTGTTCACCTTTGAATGTCCTGAGGACTCAAGACACTGCGTGGGGCTCAACTTTTCAGAGCTCTCTTTGTAGGTGTGTCCTAAAGTTATTTAAGAATCATATTATAATTGCTCAAGGCAACTGAGCTTGCAAAGTCTCTATTTTCATACTTCCCAAGAACATTTCCATCAATCATTATATCAACAATTACAGGTAGAAGAATCAAACCCTAAACTCAATTCTTAAAACAGTGAAATTCAATCTTTATCTATCTTATCTTAATCTAAATGATTCTATTGATTAAAAAAATGACCTTAGGCTTCTGACTGAATCAAGACAGGATTGGGTCTTCTGGCAGACATTTTGAACTTCTGTCAGCCATATTCACCAGGCAGCAGCATCTCTGGGAAACCAAAAGGGTGGCTTTTCCCCCCGACCTCAAAATGTACATTAATCACATTCATGTTTGCCATTTCAAACAGGAATAACCAAAGACAGCATCTGAACAAATTAATCAAAACTTTAACTTCCCACATTCTTTCTAGAAAACAACCCAGTAAACTGCATGGACATATATGTCTTCTGGCTAGTCAAAGAAGAAACAGTACCATGAAGCAGAGGTCAAATAAGGATCTGCTCTCCATCTTTATGATTTGTTTCTCTGGTACCTCACTCCCAAGTAACATAATATATCAGCCAGGGTTGACTAGAGAAAAAAAATTAACACACACTCATACGGGTATAAGAATGAACTTTATATCAAAAGGCAATTGTACATTAAGGAAACATTCCATCCCAGACTAAGTCCATCTAGCCAATATTCACCCCTATGTCCATTACCAGTTTAACAATTCTTCTTCAGACTCATGTAGCACATACAATCATGCTTAATACAGGGGAAAAAAATCACAGGGCAGTGAGTCAAAAGGATTGTGGATCCCGTGGCAGTGGAAGCATTTCAGCCATGGGCGTAGGTCTCTACATGATTCCTCCACTCCCAGGGCTCTGGTACCATCAGCAAAGCACATCTGGCTTGTTAGTAGGAAGATGGAGACAAACCAGAGAATCTTTCTGCCCTCCAATGAGCTATTCATTTCATTTGAGCCTCCAGATAAGGTCATCAAGCTGCAACCTCATTGCCAAGCTAGACTGCATCCATTCCCAAGTTGGCAGAAGATTGTGTAATGAATACAGGTCGCCATATGATGTCTGCAGGCTATATTCAGCTAGGTAGGCTATCAGTTTACTACAGCATGTATGTAGGACTTTACCTCAAGAATTAAAAAGTCTCTTGTATTTGATTATCATTGATATAAGGAGCATTTTGTCTACATTTTCTTCAATAGAGGAGTGATATTAATTATTATAATAGGGTCTCACCCTTGCCTCAAAAATAAAAGCATCAGTGATATATAAAGGCAATAGAATTTTGCTTCTCAACATTCATATCCTTTAGTTTTAGTTAAGGAAAATGGAAACTACTCCAAAATAAGTCTGAATATGCTGATCCAAAGTCTTAGCCATGATAACTCTGAAAGAAATAATGTGCAAAACGTAAGGGCAAACTGAGTAGTCCATTTGCTGGATCATCTGCAGAGCAGCAGCTCCTTGCCCTTTGAGAGGGTCATTTAAGACCTTCAAGAGTTCCTCTAGACAATGAGCCTTCTCAACTCTCAGGACAAGGAACCTGCTTTGCCTTTGAAGAGAAAGGTTTCCTTCTTACTTTGTCTATGCTTATTGTGTCATCACTCTTGAGAGGGACCCAGTTCACATGTTTTATCATCTAATAGCTCCACTGATTTTTTTGCTTTGTATGTTTGTTGACTAACCTCTAATTAGGAGTAACTAAACCAGGTCCTTCTGTATAAAAAAATTCCTTGAGCTAGTTGTAGCTTTCTTTTATATGGGGCATATTTTTATGAGATATATTAAGAGGCAGTATTGGTTTGTGGCCATAGAATTAAAATATTTTACAATTAATATTTTAAATGTATTATTAACTGAGAGTTAATATATATCACATGACTCTATAGTTTAATCACATCACTATTGCACAATTGTAGCCACAATCAGTTTCCAAACTTTTAAAAAAATTTCTGGACTCTTTGACATCATCTCCCTTTTACCATCTCCCTGCCCCTGAGACTCTTATTTTCACTTGCTGTCCCTATAGCTTCATCAGTTCTGGGTTGCATATACAGAAAAACAGAACAACATATAACACAGCTTCAAGAGTGTGACCTCAGAGATATACCCTAATATTTATGAACAGAAACAAAAGTACAAAAAATGGTCCAGCATGCTTCAGAGGAGGAATCAAGTGTCAAAGTTTTAACTGCTCAAGAAGGATGCAAGTCTTTGATCGTCTTTCTTCATCTCTCCAATGCACTCTGTTTAGCAACACACCCACCCCCAATGCTCAATTGTGGATAGAGGGAGTTCACAGCAGACTTCTACTATGTAGTTCCCCCACATAGATCTTGGGTTCCCACTGTCATCCATACCCTTCTGCAAACCAGCAGTGCTGGTAGCTTCCAATTTCACCACACGCTAACCCCCCTTGTCTTTCTTCCCATACCCTCAGGGAGCCATTACTCCTGTGATGATTCATTTATTTTACAGGGATGGTATATGAATAAAACTGTGGCTTAGCTCTGTCTTGCTGTGTGCGTGTGTGCATGAGCTTGGCTTACCTTTGGACCCTAGCAAACTCCACATGTGCTTTGATCTTGCTAGTTCTTCGCAAGTATGACAGGTAGGGTGTCAAATGCCACAGCTTGGGGATGGATTCCACTCCTCTCTTGTGTGTGCCTCCAGATCATGTCAAATGTGTTTGCCATGCCACTTTCTCACATACAAACATGAAGGTGCTGTTGAGTGTAGTTGTGGCTAGTCAGATTTATAGGGATTCTGTAAGAGAAAAAAGAAAGAAGCCTACAATGCATAGGCTGCGACTTTCCAGGAAGCAGATCATCATGTCTTTTCACACATAGAAAAATGGCAAAACCACCATATGGCCAATCCCACTATGAAACACAGTGGCTCTCGCTGACCCAAAGCCCTACAGGGACAACACTGGAGAAGCAGGGTCAGAAGTGCACTTACTCTCACGCTACCATATCAAGACAAGGTTGTGCAGCAGAGCAACAGGAGGGACACAGCATGGAGTTCCCAAGAAAGTGCCAAGGATATGCTTTGGGGCATCCCATCAGATTCAACCAGGGGACACTGCTGGAGGTCAATGAACAGACCTTGAACTATTTTCATGCTTTTCTTTTGTTATTATTATTATTATTATTAATTATTTATATATTTTTCTGGACATTGCTTTTTTGTTGTCAAGGCTTTATTTTCTTATATTGTTGCATCTGATGATACCTTGTTTTTCTCTACTTATGATATCTGCAAGCCTATCTAGATAAGATAGTCTGCATGAACAGTTTGGAGGAGGAAACAACAGGGTTAATGGTTCTGGTAGGACATGGGAGATGGAGAGGTGGCAGAAAGGAGGTGGTTTTGTCCATCCCAAGGTAAGGGAAGAGAAGTGATCCAAAATAAGTGACAAGATGAGTGTAGCAGCCCTAGTAAGGATTGATCAAGAGGAATGTAACAGAGAGGAATTACTGAAACTCAAATAAAGGATGTACAAAATAATGGGATAAGAGGAAAGTAAAAGGAAATAGAAGAAGGAACTTGGAGACATACGGTCTATTTTTAGACACTGAGGTCTAAAAATAGCCAAAAACGTAGATGATGTATTTATATATGATGATGGGGAAGTAGATCTACATGCATATACTTATAGGGCTACCATTAAGGCATCGGATTGGACATTGGACCTCCACTCAAGTACTTTCTCAATACAAGAACACTTCTTCTATTAAATTGACATTCCTTGATGCTTATTTTCCCGACACAATCACTGAAGATAAAACTGTGCACAAGCAAAAGTGGTAAAGAAAGCTTATGGTGCCAAAATGGTGCCACTATCAAAAAATACATCATCTTGGGTCTTAAAAGCCTGAAGATAAATGAGCAGCCATCTAGCTGAGAAGCAACAAAGCCTACATGGACGAAGCACACCAGCCTTTGTGACCACAAGGCGCTGAAAGGATCAGGTATCAGGCATCAAAGAACTAAAAAGTATATCGTTATAAATAAGGGGGAGTGCAGATTGGGGACCCAAAGCTCCACTGCAGGTAAAGCGATATCCCCTTACCAAAGGGATGTGGGAAAGAAACAAGCCAGTCAGGGTACAGTGTAGCAATGGTGAAATATGCAACTTTCCTCTAATCTTAAATGCTCCCCTCCCTCCCACTGTCATGATCTGAATTCTACGTGATAAATCCAGTTAGACCAGAGAATGTACCCTGGTACAGATAGGATCCGGAAACATGGGGAATCCAGGGCAGATGATCCCTTTAGGACCAGTGGTGAGAGGGGCAATACCAGGAAGTGGAAGGAAGGTGGAGTAGAAAGGGACAGCTGATTAAAAGAATATGCACATAATCTTCTCTCTGAGGTATGGACTACAGGGAACTGGGCAAGGGGGTAACATCAGACAATGTACAATACGATAAAATAATAATTTATAAATTATCAAAGGCCCATAAAGGAGGGAGGAGTGGGGGGGGGGGCGGTGGAAAAAGGAGAAACTAATACCAAGAGCCTAATTAGAAACAAAAAGTTTTGAGAAGGATTATGGTAACAAATGTAAAAATGTGTTTTGCATACAATGGATGAGTGTACACATTGTGAGAAGAGTTGTTTGAGCCCTCAGTAAAATGATTTTAAAAGATGGAAAAAGCTTGAGTTCTGAAGGTGAGGAGAACTCGATTCTCTTGCTGATGAAGATAAGGATCGCAGCCTTCCATATAGATCAGAATTCAAGGTACAAAATATGCAATTCCTCACAACTGGAGCAGTATGTAACTGCATGGCAAATGGAGTTGAAATTGTCAAGGAATTTTTCTCCTTTAGCTCCTGCAAGCAACAGTCAAGAGCTCAAGTGAAGCAGCATGGCATTGGGTAAATCTGCTGTTTTAAAAAGCAATGATATTACGTTGAAGACTTAGCTATGCCTGACTGGATCCGTGGTATTTCCAGTTGTCTCAAATACATGTGGAAATTGGACATTGAATAAAAAAGATCATAGAAAAATTTTTGCACTTGAATTATGGTTCTGGTGAAGAATAGTGAAAGTGACATGGACTGCTAAAAGAGCAAATACATCTGTCTTGGAAGAAGTATAGCCAGAATACTCCTTAGAGGCAAGGGAAAACAAGACTTCATTTCAGGTGCTATGGACATGTTGTCAGGAGAAATCATTTCCTGGAGAAGGATAGGATACTTGGTATAATAGTGGAGCAGCTTAAAAGAAGAAGACTCCTGACAAAATTAATTGATACCGTGGCTGCAAGATGGGCTCCAAAATCAGAATAATTATGAAAGAACCATGCAGTATTTGGTTCTGATGTTCATAATAAAGTCACAGTGAGTTGGGACTGACTTGATAGTACCTAGTAGTAATAATAATAAAGAAAATAGCTAGAATAAATTATAAAACATAAATGCACATATTCATATCAATAAGTATGTGATACTTTTAAAAATAGTAGTGAATTCAGGGCTGAGCCCTGGTGGCACAGTGGTTGAGTGGGTGACTGTGGCCCATAGGTCTGGTGGTTCAAATCCAACAGCAGCTCTCCAAGAGCAAGGCTGGGCCTCTCACTCCCACCAGAGGCAGTGATTTCCCACCCCCCCAAAAAAACACTTTTTTAAATAATAGTGAATTCATTTAAAAACTGGTGTTAGTCTGAGAGGCGAAAAAAATATCAAATTCTCTGCCTTTTTATTTTCCCTAATAGAAAGTTGAATCAATTTGTTGAATATACGTTTTAAAGTTTTTGTTACCAAATCTTAACAGCAGAGGCAAAAAAAATATTTTGTTAAATAAACATTTAATTTTGTCTCTTTTCCAAACAGTGATCATTCAAAAATATGAGATTGATTATACAATTATTCAAAATTTGATAGAAATTAACTAGTATCCTGCCTAATCTTCACCATCAGATGTTACAGAGGAAAAAGCACAGCATTAGTGTACATTGGGGGACATTTTTGACTGAATGGTAATATTTATGCAGGGATATAGCTAAAATAGATTTGAAGTAGTGGTGACACATTTTAATTAAAGCCAAATTGATCAACTGAACTCTATTTGTAAGTCATGATGAAATATTATCACAAAAGTGCTTATTCTATTTAAATAGGACTTTTCTCTCTCTTTTTATTCTTGGATAAAAGATGACATAGTCCAATAGACATGCTACCATTAAATGGCCTTGAAATTGAATTGAGTCCCTGCAACCTCTAATATGCATTGCTGCTTCCATGTTCTTTAGAGCTGATCGACATCTCTGTTTTTGCTGCTGTTGTCAGTTGCTGTCCAGCCAGTTCTACAGCAATATTCCAAGTAGCAAAGCTCTTTAAAGTTTCCAATGCTGCGAAGTTCAGGAAAGAGATCACCAGGCCTTCCTCCCAAGGTGTCTCTGGTTGGTTTTAAACATCCTTTTTGCGTATTAGTACAGAACATAACCCTTTCTATGAACCACTCTGATCTTAAAAGGAGTACAAATTCCTAGTTAGCAAAGAGTTGTTCATGATAAAAAAAAAATGTAAGTGCAGCCTTTATCGCAGTGTTGGGCACACAGTAGCTAAACGCTTGTGAGCACCTCTCCCCAGCCCAAGACCTATGTTGACTGTTCACAGAAAGAGAGGTTTGAAGAGTGAAAGGAATAGTTAGAAATAACTCAGAAGATGATTCTTAGCTCTCAATTAATTGGAATAATTCAATTACATTATGTTACCTATCACATTCTGAACCAACACGTGCTTCAGCCGTTATTCAACAAGAAAATGAAAATGGAGGATAAAGCACATGTGATAATCCATTTTAGTTTGAGAGTGTGCCATCCCCTTCTTTTCTGCCTTTAGATTCTGTATTTGTGCCCCTGGTGTCATTGACATTTATAAAGTAACCTCTTTTCTTCTTTCTTCCACATATACCAGTGCAGGGAGCTGAACAATCATACATGCAATGAACACAGTATTTTATGGTTAATGTACCATCCTTTATGAGAATATGCTAGCATAATGATAGAGGGCTGAAGCATGTAATCTATAATTAATACAAAGTGAACTGTCATGTAGGGGAAAATGGGCCTTTCTGCAAAAGTATAAGTGCAGTCATGGAAACGGCTACAGCTCCTTGATTGTAATTATTCAACCTCACTAGGGGTCTGCAGCTAGCTATTAAAGTGCTAGTGGTCCCTCGTGGAGCAGTCTCCTATCCAATTAAACTTTCACAAGTCTATTCAGGAGGCTCACTTCGGGTTGTCAAAGACATTGTGGGAGCCACTGTGTTCCATTAAATAGTGTCAAACACCTGCATTTCTAATGGAACATAATGCTTGCGGTTACCTTTTGCATATAAAATTTTATCAGGAAATTATCTTTGTCTTATCAAGACAATTGAATATAGATACAGATAAAACATGTGTAAAAAAGCCCTTCGGTTACTGATATTGCTCAGCTCTCTCTGACTGTATGAATTCTTTTATTCTGCACAAAAAGTGAGCATGAGCTGAAGTCAATTAGAAAAATTGAAATGATTGCATTGAATTCAATGAATTCATTGACTACAATGATTACATTCAATGAATTACATTGAATGATTGGGAAAATAGATAAAGTGTAAAACTTAAGACCAATAAACAAAGTATTTGCAGACAATTCGAATCCATCTGGCCACATTAGGTACAGATTTTAAAATAAAGGAAATATGGTTATCAACTTCAAGATGTTCTATAATCCCTTGAAATTTTTACAAATTCTATTACAAATTTGATATTTCAATGACTGAATGATCAATTTATAAAATGAGGAGCCAAATATAGATGTAGCACTATATTGTAGAAAATAGTTTTGATTTATAATTATGCATCCACTCCTTATTTATAAGCATGGTGAAGTTCTAGAAACCAGGTCATTGTGTGACAATCAAGGAGATGAGGAAGGCCATGAAACAAATGCTCCAGGACTCATTTTTGAATCAGTCTGATGGAGCAACTCCTTCTCTTCAAGCAGCAAACTGCATTTCACTTGTTTTCACTCTGTGGTTTTAATATTGAATATGGTCTGGACATCTTATGACATTTAAAATCCCAGCTAGGATTTTTCTATCAGTATTTACTACCAAAAGAGCATTCAGTCAGCTCTGACCCATGTGAATTTCCTGCTTTCCATGGACATGACCCAACAAATGTGCTAACCGCAGCTCCCCCAAGCCTGCAAATGGCAGTCCTTGGGGTCCGTAGTAAAGTGTCCTTTCATATCTTCCTGGGAAACCACTTCAATTTTTTTAGAAATCATTTTTGTTGGGGGCTCATACAACTCTTAGCACAATCCAAAACATACATCCATTGTTTAACTTCTGCAAATGTATTGGAGTCTTACGGATCAAAGCTGAAGACCTACTTAGAGCACAGGCCATCTACCAGTCTTTGGGAATGGACGGAATTGGTAGAAACAAGGAGATGGGATGCAGATTAATGGCCTGAGGCCCCAATGTCCATCTTTACTCTGTTAACTTTATTCACACCTATATTACACTGGATTCTCTAGAGAATCAAAACCAGTGACATGCCCAAGGAGAAAAGGTTATAGCAAGAAAATAATTCATGATCTTTGTAAGGTGATGGAGTGTTGCTGGAGACAGATGAGAGCAGAATTGTAGTAAAAAATGAACGTTTTATTGGGAACATATAAGCTCAGGCGAGGTCCAGCGGTCCAAGAGGTTTGGGGGGCCACTGGAGTCACACCAGGAAGGAAAATGGCTGCTCTTTTATAGCCCTGGGGCACTCAGGCAAATGCCCATTTAAGGAAAAGGAATTGGATGAAAAGGAATTCTGACGTAACACCACTGGCATATCGGTCTTGGGTGTAAGCGAACCAGGTGCAAAGGAAACAAAACAGGCCACGTATAAAGGAATTAATTAGGCCATGAGAAAGACAGGCTGCAAGGGAACAGCTGTGTTAGCCGGATGTCAGCTCCAAGGAGAGAGGGAGAGGGCAAGCCAAAAATGACCACAGCAAGCCAGCCTTACTCTTTTGAGGAAAATGGTGTCGAGTTAAGGCTCACTCACCTGGAGTTCTTGCTACCAGACCAGAAAAGAGGGAGATAAGGTGAAGGAGAATGGGAGGCGGAGTCCTGAAATTTGAGCTAGAGTACTCGGGTCTATCCTGAACCCCACTATTTTGTGATTTCCACTCACAAAGTGAACCAAGAACACACTAAATTGCTCTAGGTTCAGCCTGCTGAGCTTGTGGGCCCGGTCTTATCAAAGCAAGTCATGATTTCGCCAGACTGAGGCTCTAAAGAGGACATAAGCGCAGACACGAGGAGACCTAGACACAGAATCCCACATCCTCGCTCCCTGCGCTGTTAGTTGTCTTGAGCTTAGAACCTGGGAAGTAGATCCAGCGGGAAGCCATAATTCTAAGTAGAAAAAAAATCAGGAATGTACCTGAGCCAGGGCACTGTGTGGCAGAAAACAAGCAGTTATAGTCCCGGGGGTGAATTCAATTCCAGTTTGTCAAGGAGTAAACAAACTTCCTGATAAACTCATCTCCCTTTTGGGGGTCAGTGTGACAACCCCCAAATCAAATCAAGGGACCTCAACATAATAAAGTTATATTTTCTGGGTTAAAATATCTGGCAAATCCCAGGCTCTTTGATCAACCCCTAAGGAAGCATGTAGATTGAGACTCTTTTAATCCATTAGCATCAGAAGGGAGCCTTGTACCAGGCCTGGAGGCTTTCAACATTGTGAAGACCCTGTTCCTACATGAGAGTCAGAGATCTGAGCCAGGGAGCCAATTTAATCTAATTCTGTTTTAACTGGTCAGGGTGGGAAACAACTCTGAGCTAGTAGGGCATAAACATTCTAGATAGATTAATAAACTCAGATCCCCTCTCAGTGAGTTTATACACACCTGGGAATCCCTGCCTCTCCTGGCGCCCTGCCCAGGGCTGAGTGAACACCCCCCACACCCCCACTTCACCCCCACTGTAGTGCTACCTGCAGCACGAGGCAGGCATACCAGTGAACCCCTGCGCTCAAAACCACTGGGAACTGACACCCGGCTGCTGCCGTGATCTTGCCATTGAGGGTAACCCCACCCAGTTGTGTGGTACTTAGGGTTCTCTGAGAAAGTGCTGATTCAAACCCACCTAACAACACACAAGCTTTGTCCCTAGTTGTGCTTCTGCTAGAATAAATCTTAGACAAATATGGCTCCCCATTACTCCATTTATTAACCCGGAGCCTCAAGATAACAATGCAAGCTTTGAGTGATTCTCTGGGCAAAATATTGAATGATCCAGGAAGCATCAAAAAAAGATAGAAGGAATACACAACCATTGTACCATAACCAACAAAACAAAAAAAAAAGCGCAAAACAAAAACCAACTAGTCAACATTCCATTATTTCAGAGGTAGCTTGTATCCAACGACTAACATGGTGCTGAAGGGAGAAGTCAAAGCTTCACTGAAAGCATTAACCAAAAGCAATGGTCCAGGAATTTGTGAAAAACCAACAAGAAAGTTTTCACAAGTTGATGAAGCATTGAAATACTTGTTTGTCCCAGAAAATTTTGGAAACAGCTACTGCATATACTCATGTAATCCATTTTTTCAACATGGTTTTGATGCAGCTTTTGAAGTAAAAACTGATATCTGACTGGTATTCAGGTTTGCTTATGCTCAATTATATATGGTTCTTGGCAACCTGACTGGAAGATATCCACATGTGTATCAATTCCAAGGAAAGATGCACGGAGGGACTGTTCAAATTATAGAACAATATCCTTAATAAAACAGGCACATAAAATTCTGTTAAAGGTCATCAAACAATAACTGCAGCAGTTCATTGACAGGGAACTGCCAAAGATTCAGGTTAAATCTAGAAGCTGATATGAAACAAGAGTTATTGCTAATATCAGATGGATCTTGGCTGAAAGTATAAATAATAAAAAATATGATTACTCATATTTCATTAATTATGAGAGGAGATTGGATTGTGTGGGTCATAAAAAACTATGGATAACTTTGAGAAGACTGGCAATGACACAACACCTAATCAAGGTTGGACTGTTTTATCATATCTTCCAATGCATGTACTGAGCTAATAAGCAGAGAATATGGATCATATAAAGAAGAATATGGCATAAATATTGGAAGAAGAATTATTGGCAATCTTATAGATGCAGATGGTACAACCTGGCTTGTCCAAAGTGAAGAGGACTTGAAGTATGGCTGATGAAGATCAAGAATTGCAGCCTTAAGTATTAATTACAACTCAATATAATGAAAGCCCAAATCCTCACAACTGAAGCAGTAGATTACATCATGATAAACAGAGAAAAGAATGATTTCTTGTCTTGCTTGGATCTAAAATCAATGCTCTTACAAGAAGCAGTTAAGAGATCAAAAGAAGTGTTACATTGGATAAATTTGCAGTGCCAAACCTCCTTTAATTCGTGAAAAACAAGGAGGTTACTTTGAGGATTAAGGTGCACCTGATCCAAACAATGATACTTTCAGTTGCCTCCAATACATGTGCAAGTCAAATTTTCTCATATATGTATGTCTCCTATGTATATGAAATAATAAATAATGAAGTTTTAAACAGAATCAATATGTTTGTATTCTGGTGCTAGTAAAGAATATTGAAATTAATTCCAGCAAGGTGGTACAGAAAGAGGTAAAAGGAGTGCATTGAGAGTTCTTTGGCGAAAATTGAGCTTTGGGACTGGGAGGCTGAGCAAGAGTTCCAGGTCATATAATCAAGCCTCATGGCACTCAGAAGTTGTGCTTCAACCCCCACCCATTGTGTGCTCACTAAGGAGCTCTGATCATCTGCAATCTGGCAATCTGGTGTCCAGGCTACCCCATCCTGCACCACCTGTGCTGCTACTATTCCTGCCATGGGCAGTCATCACCTACTGTTCACCTACAGCTATTGCTAGCATGGCTTGACCCTGCCCATGGCCCTCCCACCAGCCTGGCCTGTGATTGTGGCACTCCCACTGGCCCTGACCAGATATGTGGTCCCTCTGCTGACCCAGCCCCAGATATGCTCTCCCACACCCCTCACCTCCATGCCTGCTGACCTGACACTAGATCCATAACTCCCCCACCACCATCCCCTGGACTCATACCTGTAGCTTCACATGCAATTGATCTGTGCAATGCCACCCTTTCTGCCCACAATCACCCCACCTGTGTTGACTAAAAGGGCTACCTGACCTACTCACCAAATAGATAAAGGAGACAGTCTAAGAAGATGTAAAACTCTACTGAGATAAAGAAGCAGACTGATTCTCCGCCCCATCCCCCACCCCCAGTGCAGTTGGCTACAAGTAGCTCTTAAAATCACTCTTTCTAGCCTCTAACTAGAAAACCCAGGACTCCTTGACTTCCAAATGGCGTTGAGCTCTTCCATCTTGCATGCATATAGCAACCTGCATCAGCAACCTCTATAAGAAGGTAAGAAAAACAAAATTCAATGTCTTAGGAGGATCTAACGAGAGTCACAGAGAAGCAGACATTGTTCTGCCACAAGAAGAAATTGTCAGACTGCTTCTTAGAGTCATACAGGATATGAGAGAATCAATACAAAAAGAAAATGAAATAATACAGACTATTGAGTCCACATAACAAAGGGAAATAACAGATTAAGAGACAAGGCAACATAATCAAAGAACAAAGTAAGAGATCGCACTTAATGACTACAAGAAATCTATGATAATATCAGTGATTTCATAGACAGCCAAGTAGATTTCAACAAATGAAAATGGAAATAAAACAAGATAAAGAACCTGAAGAAAATGTGAGAACAATGAGCAATGTTTTGAAGGAGAACAACTTTCAAATAACTGGGATACCAGAACAAGACACACAAAGAAGTCAATAGCAAAAATAGCCAGAGAATTCCTTGAAGAAAGTTTTCCCAATTTAATGAATGAGAATCAGACAACCATTCAGGAAGCAGAGAAGACACCAATTAGGCTGAACCCCAGGAATTCACCATTGCATGTAGTAGTCAAATTATCCAATTTTGAGGAAAAGGAGGAAATTGTAAATGCATCTAGAGAAAAAGGGCAGTCACTTATAAGAGTACTCAGATAAGGATATGCTCAGACTTATGAACAGATACCATGAAGAGGAGGAGAGTAGAGTGGAATCTTCCAAAAGTTGAAAGAAGATAAAAATAACCCAAGAATCCTTTATCCCACCAAGCTATCTATCAAAATGGAGGAAAGTAAGAATTTAGTGAGAAAAGGAAAAATTCAAAGACTATAATAAAAGAAATCCAACACTATAAAATAGTCTTGCCAATTCACTATGGATAGAAAATCAGCATTGACAGAACACAAATATGAGACAACCTCATGACACAATGCCATGCAGATGTCAACACACAAAAGCCATACCCAAAATAACATTGGTCCAAGGGTGAAAAAAAGTCAAGAATGAACCCTGTCTCCCCCCCTCCCCATGACACATATAAAACACACTGATAGGGAGGGAGGAAAATGGCTAACACAAAAAGTATGCGGTGGCAACAATCAACAGATGATGTAATTGCTATGAATGTCAATGATCTTAACTAGCCCATTAAAAGACAAAGGCTAGGACTGAGCCCCCATGGCATAGTGGTTGTGTGTGTGATTGCGACCCACTGGATTGGTGGTTCAAATCCAGCAGTAGCTCTCCAGGAGCAAGGCTGGGCCTCCTACTCCCACCGGAGGGCAGTGATGCCCGCCCCCAAAAAATGGCAAAGGCCAGCAGACTGAATTAGAAAGTATAACCCACCAATCTGTTGTCTGCAAGAAATTCATCTTAAGCTCACATTAAAAAAAAAAATGTAGGCTGGGAATCAAAAGATGGAAAAAAAGTATATCAAGCAAATGGCAATTTTAAAACAGAAGTTGTCATCCTAATCAATGACAAAAGTGATTTCAAGATCAAGTCTTATCAAGTGATAAATATAGGGCCTGTAAAATGTTCACGGATCAGTAGAACAAGAGGCAATGACTATATATATATATGTATATATATATCTCCATTTAGAGCCCCTTGAAATTCATCATTCAAATTCTTCAAAAGACTGAAAAAAATCATAAATTCAAAAATCATAGTAGGTAACTTTAATCCACAACTCTCAAAAAAAGATAGATCAATGGGAAAGCGCTAAGACTACAGAACTAAACTCTACAATTAGACAACTCACCTGGATAGATATATTTTGAGCTCTCCACCCAAAGACAAAAAAAGCACATTCTTTTCAAGTGCTGATGTCATGTATTCAAAAAGTCAATCCTGAGTAAATTCAAGCATATAGAGGTTACTCAGACTTCCTTCTATGATCATCATGCCAAAAAGCTGGAAATCAATAAAAGAAAAATAAGGGGGAGAGGCAAACATTTGGAGGATGAACAACTTTCTTCTTCAAAATGAGTTGGTACAGGCCGAAATTGGAGAAGAAATTAGGACATGGGATCCAGCAGAAGCTGTTGTCAGAGGATGTTTAGTAGCAATAAATGCACATATAAGGAAGAAAGAGAGATTTATATCTCATATTCTAACACAAAACCTCCAGAAATGAGAACAAATCCAACAGAGTAATCACGCTAAAAGCAAAAGAAAAGAAATAATAAAAATCAGAGCATAAATGAGTGGGAAAATAAGAAAATAATGCAAAAGACTAAAGCAACAAAAGTTGGTTTTCAAAGGATTAACAGAATTGACAAACAGTTGGCAAACCTAACCAAAGAAAGGAAGAGCGGACATCAATATCCAGGATGAGACACAAAACAGGGAATATTAAAACATATCCTAATGAAATTAAAAGATTGATTTCAAATTGCTATTAAGGTCTATACTCCAAAGCATACAACAACTTGGAAGACAATGACAAATACTTGTAAAAACAATCCTTCCCCAGATGATCCCATATAGATGTCAAGAACCAGAATAGAAAAATAGCAAAAGAAGAAATCGATAAGATTATCAAAAAGCTACCAATGAAAAAAAGCCCAGACAGCTTCCAGGAGAATTCTAACATGCAGTCAGGGAAGAACTAGCAACAATTCTACACATGCTTTTCCAGAGCATAGAAAAGGCAAATTCCCGAACTTATTCTATGAAGTTAATATAACACTGATAACAAAATCAATAAATGCTATCGCATTTGTTAAATGTGATAAAAGAATTGTTAAAACAACTAAACATTTATTTAATAGAGTATTAATGTATTAATTTATTAAGTACTCTTCAAGGATTCAACAAGAGTATAGAATTATAGACCGATATCTGTAAGCAATATTGACACAAAAATTCATATCAAAATTTTGGCCAAAAATATTAAAAAGTATATGAAACAATTTATCATGACTAAGTGGGATACACATGGGATACAGATATGGCTCAGGATCAAAAGCCCATTAATGAACCAATAGCCACAATTTTAATCTATGAAAAAAAGATGACGGTATTCCCACTGAAAAAGGGAACCAGATGAGGATGTCCTTTGTAGCCACTTGTAGTCAATTTCCTTCTAAAGTTTCGGTCCCACCAATGGCAGGAGATCAAGGGCATTTTTCTGGGAAAAGAAGAAATGAAATTATCCATTGAAAATGATATGATTATATATATTGGAAACCTCAAAAACCCCAAAATATTTTTTAAGCTCCACAATAAAAGTACTGGAAATGATAGAAGTTGGAGAGTGGCAGGACACAAGTTTAACAAACAGCTGTCATACAGATTGCTATATACATTGGATAAGATCACAGAACAGGAGATCAAGAAGGTGGTCTTCTTCACAATTGTCAAGCATATATTGAGACATCTAGGGATATATTTAACCAAAAAAAACAAAAGAGCTGAACAAGGAAAATTATAGAACATTAATACAAGAAATCAAATGTGACCTTCAGGAATTGAAGAATCTCTTCTCATATTTGTGGATTAGAAGATGCACTATTGTAAAGATGCCAATCTTATCTGAGGTACTATGTAAGTTCGATGCAATACTGATACAAATATCAGCATATTTTTTTTCAAAGGGATGGAAAAACTACCAACTTCACGTGCAAAGGGAGATGCCCAGAAATAGCAAATAACTCCTCGAGAAGAAAGATAAAGTCAAAAGGTTTGCATTACATGATTTTAAAACCTAGTATATAGCCACACTTGTCAAAACAGAATAATACTGGTATAATACCATATACAGGGACCAATGGATAGGAACAGAAAACCCCAAAATAAAACAAGTGGCATGCAAACAACTGATTTTTTATACAAGCCCCCAGAGTATCAAATAGGAAATGGATGCCCTCTTTAACTAATGGTGCTAGAAAAATTGGATACATACCTGCAGAAAAATGAAGCAAGACCCTTACCTCATTCTGTACACAAGACCAAATTCAACTTGGATCAAAGACCTCAAGGTAAAACCTCACACTGTTAGGAGTATCAATGAGAGAATTTGGACAAGTCTAAGACTCTTGACATGGGGAATACATGGACTATCAGAGATAAGGAAGGATGATAAAAGAGGCAAACAGGACATACTAGAGATAAAACACCTGTGGACATCGACATAGAGTAATAAGAGAGTCCACAGATTGGAAAAATATTTAATAGTGACATACCAAATAAAGAGCTTGCTAGTAAAATCTACAAAACTATGCAAGTCTATAATAAAAAAAACCAACAACTTGCCCATTTAGGATGTTGACAAAAGACCTGAACAAAGAACAGAAGATTCACCAGAGATAAAACCCAAATGATCAATAAGCATATAAGAAAATGCTCCCAACACCCAGCCACCAGGGAAATGAAAATCAAAACAACTATGAGATCCCAACTAAAAATGTTAAAGGTAGCCCAATCAAAAAATCAAAAAATAACAAATGTTGGAGGGGAAGTTGTGAGATAGGAACTCTCATCCACTGCTGATAGTCTTGCAAATATGTACAACCACTGTACAAAGAAATTTGACAATACCTAAAAAAGATGAAAGTCTTAGGGCCCCCTACTGGGCATGTACACAGAAGAAACAAGAAACAGATCACAAGCAGACATCTTCCCTCCAATATTCACTGCTGTGCAATTCACAACCATAATAATTTGGAAGCAGCCTAACTTTCCATCCATAGACTAAATGGATTAAAAAAAAAACACTGGTATATGCACACAATGATCTAGACTAGAGGATGTACACTGGTACGGCTAGGAACTGGAAACAGGGAACCCAGGACAGATGACCCCTTCAGGACCAGTGGTGAGAGTGGCAATACCAGGAGGGTGGAGAGAAGGTCTGGAAGAAAAGGAGAACTGATTACAAGGACCTACATATAACCTCCTTTCTGGTGGGTAGACAACAGAAATTTGGGTAAAGGGAGAAGTTGGACAGTGTAAGATATGACAAAATAATAAAAAATTATCAAGGGTTCATGAGGGAGTAGGGAGCTGCAAGGGAGGGAGAAAATGAGGAGCTAATACCAAAGGCTCAAATAGAATGCAAATATTTTGAGAATGATGTTGGTAACAAATGTACAAGTTTGCTTGATACAGTGGATGTATATATGGATTGTGATAGGACTTGTAAGAGCCCCCAATAAAATGATTTTAAAAATAAATACATAAAAGAGGAATTGTATATTACAAAACATTCAAGTCCAGGTCAAATCCATAAGTCCAATATTAGCCCATATGTCCAATTCCAGTCGGTAAATTCCATTTCAGACTCACGCAACACATGCAACGACACTGAGTGCAGGAAGATCACAAGCCAGTGGGTGGAAAGTCTTGTGGATCCAGTGGTGGTGGAAGCATATTAACACTGGTGAGGTTCTCCATGTGGCTCCTCAAGCTCCCAGGCTTGGGCTGTCATGAAGAGAACTCCACGTGGCTTCCAACAGCAGTGTGAAGCAGAGTGTGTCTGGCTTCCAGCGAGTTATTTATCTCTGTTGTGCCTCCAAGTGTGGTCATCAAACCGTGATCTAACAGGCTAGAGTCCATCCCTTCACTCTTAAGAGTCTCAAAATGATGCCAGATGATGTACCTACTTACCACACAGGGGTCAGACCAATCCCAAGGGTGTATATGGCATCAAAGAATAAAAAGAGGAAATAAAAAAAAAGATACAGCTTCTACTGGTGTTGAAAGAGATTTTTCTCCCCTCCTCTCTCATGCCTTTAAGGTCCAAAGGGTGAGAAAGGAAGAAAATAGATGGCAATGGGGAATCAGGGCAGTAACCCACTTGTGGGGAAAGTATTGTTTTTGTCTCCACAGGAAAAGGAGAGGGGGAGTAAGCTTCAATCTGGTGTCCTTATTCTTAAGGGCTTTATTCTTGCATGGAGCACCTCATTTACAGAGAGGGCTGCAGGATCAGGCCCAGCTTGAGATATGACTCCCCCAACTCCTAGATGGCAGCGCTCCAGAGGACAGCACTAAAGACCAAGTCCAGGGAGAATGGCCAGTCTGCCCGATCCACAAGAGAACAAGCTAAAAGGAAAGGGGGGTGGGAGGAGAGAGAGAGAGAGACCTACCTCATTCTGGAGCACTAAGCCTTAATAAAAAATGTTCCTGCCCAGAGCAACTAGTTCACATCGGGCTGCAAGAATGGCCAAACTCAGCCCGAGACAGGACTTCCTCTCCCTAGATGACAGTGCTGCAGAGGATAGCACTGAAGATACAGTGCATGATGTGTGACCAGTCTGACCCACCCACGTGTGGGCAATCCAAGATGGTAGTACAAGATACCAGCTATAGGAAGAAAGTCACGAAGTCCTTGAGGAATGCTGAAAGTAGATTTCTAACTTGGGGGAGAGGGAGGATGTAAAAGGGGGCATTGCTTGGATATTTCATGATATTGGACATTTTTCACAAGAGGGCTATACTGGAAGTATAAAGGAGTAGTGGGAGGGAAGGCACTAGAGCCCCCTGCCAGTGCTGAGGTGCTTTCATCAGCAATGGATGCTGTTGATGGGACCCTGAAGCCTGGAAATGAGGAACCATGAGAAGCCCCCTGCCAGGGAAGGGACACCTCTACTGCACAAGCTTCATGAGTCAGAAGGAGACTTTATAGACTGATATAGGACATATGGGCTAATATCAGACTTAAGAATTTAGACTGGACAAGGTTGGAATGCTTTCTCAATGTTCCATTCCACTTATATATAAACTTTTCCCTTATATCCATATGCGTGTCTATGAATTTGTTTCTCTAGTCTACCCGGACTAACACAAGGACGCACTTTGGCCATCACTTTAATTTCACCAATGTCTCAGTAGTATAGAAAGAATACATTTTGTAGACTACAAACCAACAAAAACAACCAAGAGTCTCTAGTAAGCAAGAATGCTATTATTTATTCTGAGGATTTTAGAAGTGTGAATGATGTTTTAATTTGTTTCAGGTACATGTGTCAGCCATTTGTTGTTTAGAAATGAGTCAGCAAGAAGTCTGTGTGCATTTCAGAAGTCAAAAGATTATTCCATGTTATGCGTGCAAAGTTCTCTTTGACCAATTATTCATTTCAAAAAGTGGGGAGGATGGCATGCTATTTTTAATAATACTTTTCTAAGGTTAAAAAATCAAGAAGTATATTAGGGTGTATCCTCTCACCAGGCTTACTCAATCTGCTTGCTGAGAAAATAATCCAAAAACCTGGACTCTATGGAAAAAAAAACCCTGTATCAGAATGGAAGGAAGACTTCTTAACAACCTGATGATACAATCTTGCTTGCAGAAAATGAGGAGGACTTGAAACACTTAGTGATGCTAACCACAGATTCAGCCTTCTGCATGGATTGCAACTCAATGCAAAGAAAGCAAAGTCTTCACAAATGAACCAAAAGGTAGCATCATGATAAACAGAGAAGAATTTAAAGTTGTCAAGGATTAAAATTTGCTTGAATCCACAATCTATCCTCATGGGAGCAGCAGTCAAGAGACCAGACAAAACACGACTTTCAGATTATCCTGCACCAGATGTCTTTTAAGTGTTATGTGATTTAGAGGACTAACGTGTGTCTGACCCAATCCATATTTTTAACCACTTCATATGCATGTGGAAGTTGAATGTTGAATAAAGAAGACTGAATTCAATTTATGGTTATTGTGAAGAATATTCAGTTACCCTGGACTGCAAAAAGAATATCTGGACGTATATCTCTCTTGGATGAAAAAAAAGTTGAGAATGCCCCTTAGAAGCAAAAATAGCAAGGCTGTCTCATGAAACCTGGAAATGTTATCAGCAGAGATCAGTCCCTGGAGAAGCACATCAGAGTAGGTATAGCAGAGAGGATGAGCACAGTGGTGGGAGCAATGGATGAAGGGGTTGAACCGAGTGTGAGGATGGATGGTGCAGGGCCAGGACATCTTTAGCTCTGCTGTATGCAGGGCTGCCATGCTTTGGAACTAACTTAGGAGACCTAATAGTAGTGGCTTTTAGGAACTGTAGAAATTGATGGACACAGCAGGCAGTTAAAATCCTTTATTCATTCACTCAAAATAATTGGATTCTAAGAATGCTTAATGGAAGACAAAAATACTGATTATATGATAAATATTGTGTACATAAGAGAACTCCAAGAGTTTCACGTACAATAGAATTAACTGACAGTGGATTTTTTTCTATAAAATCTGAAGTCCTTTCATGGGACATATATATACCACCATCATTAAGAACACAAAAGTGGCAGAACTAGGACTTGTAGTTTAGAATCATATATGTGCATTTATTCAGATAACAAACTACTCATTCGTATTTGAATTAAAAGCCCTAACTAAGAGAAATTATATACAAATTCTGACTACATTTCTTCTAGTCAAAACAAAAATATTACATAAGAAAATTAAAGATGAATAAATAAAATTAACACTATTCAAAATAAATTATAGCTATGCTTTGTTAAATCATCTCTTTGCTATCAGGAGAAAATGCACATTATAATTCCAAGAACTCTGAGTATATTAAAAATTAGTGCTGTACAAAAAAAAATTAGTGCTGTGACTTTTCTGTATTTCTTTTTATTTTCTTGCAGGGGGGCATCTCTGCCCCCTGGTGGGAGTGGGAGGCCCAGCCAGGCTCCTGGAGAGCTGCTGCTGGATTTGAACCACCAACTCTCTTGAACGCAGTCCTGCACACAACCACTATGCCACCAGGGTTCAGCCCCGACTTTATTTCTAATATGCAGATATAAACCAGGAAGCTGTTGTCCTGAGAATAATTGCTAATATTCACTGAGAATTTATCATGTGCCATGGTATTTGATAAATTAGTTTTATGCTTGTTCATGTAACACTTCAAACAAATTTATAGGCTAGTATTTCAATCACATGTACTTTCAGATGAGAAAAAAAGCCTTAAGGAGGTTAAGTGTGTTATCTCAAACCACACAGTCAAAATGAGATTCAAACTAAATGTGTCTAATTTTGATGCTTAGTAGGTATATGAATAGTTTGAAAAATAACAAAAAATTAGAATATGGTATTCAATTATTATTGTATTGTTATTTCCTTCCTACAGTCCAAGGACAGGAAAAGGAACCCGACACCAACCAAAATCCAGTTAAATGCATCAATATTTTACTATTTTCCAATGAACCTCTTAAAGTACATATTCACTAAGTTGCAGTCAATTTCAGGAGCTTACTATGAAGTTACCCATCCTATTAGATGCTGAAGATGCGAAGAGATTTGCTCTAAATGAAATAATACACACTATCTCTAAATAAATTAAGAGAAGAAAACTTCAAAAGCATTCTTCTCTGAAGGTATTTGTAGCGCATGCCTGATCAGAGTGGACTCTTGAGACTGAGTAAAGACTAGAGTCTTTTCAGTAATACACATTGTTCCTTTCCCAAGAATGCTCTTTTGATTTGCTGCATGGATATCCAACTTTAGAGAGCAGCAAATAAATAAATAAACAAACTTATCTGCTGTTTCAAATCATTTTGTGTTAAAATCCATTTGAAAATTCCACAGGTGGATTTGTTGTTTTACTTTCCTTGCTCTTTTGGCAGGAGGACTCCTATGAAAATCAGAATCAGAATCTCTTAACAGCTTATAGATTATCTTTAGAAGTGGCATCACCACTAACTTTTTTTTTAAGAAACTGATTTATCTAATCCCAGTTGACCTTGTGGCACGTCAATCGGCTTAAATTGAGGATTGACAAACATAAATGAAACCACACTCAAGGCTCCGTGCCTGCACTATCGGCACCTTCCTCACCTTGTGCTGCCTGCATGCAAAGAAATTTCAGAATATTCTACTCAAAGGCTTATTCTCTTGGTAGGTGTAGAATTTGAAAGCATAAAGAAAAAAGGTGAGTGAAAAATATTTTGAAAAAATAGAAGTTTTATTTTATCATCCCTCTCTGGCTAATAATACAGTTCTGGACTCCCTTTCCTCCTCCTCGAAAGTACTCAGAACCCAATATCAAAACTTAAACCACTAAATGTGACAGACCATATCTATTGATAGACATAATTCCTATGACATGTGAATCTATAAGAGGTTATATATTTTGAAATATTTTTGATGTCCTTCTGTGGATCTATAAATATGAAACTTCATCAGATCATTCTTTCTGTACCTGGTGCTCCCTTATTGGGACTTTTTGTTAAAAATGAAGTAAATTTGGACTTACAATGATTCCATGGGTGTAAAATAGAATCACTCCTTAGCATTTTGAAGGTGGTGGTTATTTTGGAAACAGATCACCAGCCTTGTGCTCTAAGTTGTCTATTTGTTCCAAACAGCAACTGCTAAACTAGCATCCAAGTTAACTCTATAGTTCTTAAAGGACCTATCATGTATCACAATCTTGATGTGTACATCTGAAAACTCCACGTTGACAGAGGAGACCTCACCTCAGACAGGAAGAGAAGGAGATGATCATTCAGTCGCTGCCATATGAAGCTGTGCTTAAGTCCCCCCAAATCAACACTCCCACCAGAGTGATAAATGAAACTTACTGTAAATGCAGGTCAATATAGATCATGTATATTTCTGAAAGGGGGTATATTTTTGTTGGTAGAAAAAAATGAAGCACTTCTCAGAAGTGTGAAGGAGAAAGCTTAACCAGACTTATACAGAATCCAAAGGGAGCATATGCCTGGTACTATGTTCACTTTTAATATAAACACTTTTAATATGGTTTATATCTAGGCATTGGTGACCCAGACCATGTTCTAGAGACTATTGGGATTTTAGGCTCTGTTCTTTTGAGATGCACAACATCTTTCATGAGCCATGGGAGAAAGATCCAATGTGGAAATTCCACTAAGTGAACTTGGTTTTGCCTCAAACTTGCCTGTGGTTCTTGGATTTAAGACTGAACAACCCACTAGTGTGAGAAGACTAGATGATTGCTATCCCAAGGTCATGAACTCTTGTCTTGAGAGTGCCCAGGATTGAGGGATCAGACATACTTTATGCTTATAATTCTAATGCCCTCCTTGTTTCATCATAACATGGAGTAATCTGAGAGGTATGGTTCAGCCACTGTCAATGAATACTATTAATTTTTCTCTTTTAAAAATCACTTTATTAGGGGAATCATACAACTCTTATCACAGTCTATATTTCGATCCATTGTATGTCAAGCATATTCATATATTAGTTACCCTCATCATTCTCAAAATATTTGCTTTCTACTTGAACCCTTAGTATAAGTTGTTCATTTGTCTCCTGCCTCCCTCACTTGATAATTTATGAATTATTATTCTGTCATGTCTTATACTGCCCAATGTCTCCCTTCACACACTCTGTTTTTGCCTGATCATCAACCACATTGTTTGTGTTGTGTAAAAAATGATCAGTCACTTAAGGGCTTAAGGCAGTCATCTAATGTGGTGTCAATTTGAGAATTAAGAGTGTAAGGGTGGAGTCTAGTCTGTCAGTCTGGAGATAGCCAATGAGACTGCTATGTGGGCATGGTCTTCTCTTCTGAGGATTCTGGGAAGTAAAGTAATTCCTTCTTGGTGGCAGGAGACACTATCTCTCTCAACTCACTTCCTTGGAGACACTCAACTGACAAGACTGGCTCCCTGTGAGACATCCCTAAGGAGAAGTCACATGGACCTACTCTGATTGATGTGACCAGAAACCTGAACCTAGAGAAGCCATGCAGAGACCCCTGCCAGTGCTGAAATGCTTACAACAGCACCAGATCCAAAGACTTTTCTACCCATTGGCTTGAGACCATCCTGCTTTTGGCATCATCGCATGTGTTTTGTGAGTCTTACTGTGTAGATTGCTACTGGACATAAGGGCTAACACAGGACTTATGGACTTGATTTGGTCTGGGATGGGATGTTTTCTTAATATACAATTACCTTTATATAAAACTCTCACTTATGTACATGAGTGCTTATGAATTTGTTTCTCTAGTCTACTCAGACTAACACAGGGTTTCATGTGCTCAAGGCAACATTTCATGTATTGTGGTTTGTAGTCAGTCTAAACTTTTATGATTTTATTTTCTCAATTATGTTTTAAATTCTATACCATTAGCTAAGTTAATGATACTTTCAATAGAATTACCATATGTTGCAGGGAATGACTGATAATGTTCTTTAACATAAAGTGACAATGATGTCCCTAAGATGAAGCAGAGGCATACACACACACACATATGTATATATATACACACACATACACATGCACAATAGATATATAATGGATTTGGGACTTGCACTTTAATTTTAGCCCCATTCTAAGAATGACATGGCTCTGCTTAATGCTTAACTTCATGAAAATAAAAACCGAAGATGTGTTTGCTAAAAAGAAATGTAGTAAAGAACTTAGATGGTGTCCATCTATCAGAATGAATAGTATGTGGGTCCCCAAAGGTCATCTTCTGGGGCTGATCCCAAGTGGTGCAGTGGTTGTGTGTGGAACTGCGGCCCATAGGGTTGGCCATTCAAATCCAGCAGCTGCTCTCCAGGAGCAAGACTGGGTTTCCTACTCCAACCAGGGCAGTGATGCCAATTTTTTTAAAGGTCATCTTCAAACAAGAAGCCATCTGAGGCATCAACTAAGTCTATATGGAAGTACCACACTAGCCTATGTGATCCAATGTGTTAAATCGTGGGAGGGAATGGTATAAGATCTTAAATTGTGAACCCTTGGTTTGCAAAAGATTATGGATGATAGGAAACACAAATGCAATCTTAGGGTTCACACATAAATTAAGCCTCCAATGAATTCTCTGTGACCATCATCCAGGGTAGTGAACAGCCTTGCTATCAGAAAGAGAGCACTGTAAATTCAATTGTGGAAGCTTTAGTTAGAATGAAATGGAAAACTTATTGTTTGATGTCCCTTTTTATTTATTTAAAATTCCTTTCAGTTAAAAAAGTGAAAGGGAATAATATTCAGATTAAGCCCCCTTCTGACCATACAGTAGGGGTGTGAATATCCTTGCTACCATGCAGAACATATTAAAAAGTGGATTATTGCAGCTGAGATTAAAATTTAACACCTTATCCACTCTTTAAGGACTAATTTTAAATTTGTTGGAGAATTCTATTGAAGTTGTCTTCTGTTTTATTGTTATTGCTGCTAATTGTTGTTTGTAAAGCTTTTCCAAATATTAAATCCAGGATAGGCAAATCTATAGAGACAGGATTAATGCTTTATTGGAGCATAAGCCAGAGGACCTTGGGAGCAAAAGGAGGAGCTAATAACAAAAAGTTTAAGAAAGAATAAAATGTCCTAAAAGTGATTGTGGCAAAGGTTGCACATATCTTCTGGATACGGCTGAACTATTGAATTGTATAATGTGCGGATTATGTGCCAATAAATCTATTTTAAAATAAAGGCATTTGGCTTCAAGATTTAATTTTCCTAATAATTTTCCTGTTGTCAGTAGAGCTGATGTAAAACATCACATTGTTAAACCAGACACACTTGTTTTTAGGTGCCCTCAGACAGTTCTGATCCATAACACATGTAAATCAATCAATTTTGCAGTATCCTTCCTCACAGTTACTGGTATACTGATACTGGTATGCTGGATAGCTGCACTATCCAGACACATATACATCACAGAATTTGCATTATATCATTATTTCCTATTTATTTAAAGAAAATAAGCATCAAAAAGGACTGAGTAAAGCTGGAAGAAGTCTGGAATACCCTCTGTGGCTACCAAGGCCCATGTGAAATAGACTGTCACAGATCATCTACTTCCTTGGCTCAGAATAACAGGTGAGTTTTTCAAAAGAGACTCACAATTCCCTTCAGACAGCAAAGAACAGCTACTTCATGAAATAGGACCATTTTCTGGCCCAGAGGCTTGCATGAGAACACTACCTAAAAAATCCATAGATTCTAGATTTGTCTTTGATAAGTAATCTGAGCCATTCGCCTTCTACTCAAAGTCCTACCTAGACAAGGACTCGTTTCCATGCAAATTTCATTTGACAATTTGCTCAGAGGCCTTGTTGTCCATATTTTTTAATAGAAGAGACACAGACGCTGCATTTGTTCTTTTGCCCTGTGAACGTCCTCTTCCACAGCTCTCCACCTCAACAATCGGAAGGAAATGACTCGTGAGACATTTTTTGCTCCAGCAATTGAACCGTAGTGAAACACAGTGATAACTAATAAAAATGGTACCTCTCCCTGTCCAGGTGCTAAATGAATGGTTGATGCATAAACTCCATCACCACCACTAGAAAATGTTGCTTCCCTTTATGAGATTCATTCTCATTCTTGACTCCTGAGTAAACAGTATCACTAACTCTCCGCATTGCTTTTTGGATTTCTTAGTAAATATATTCTCTTAATCTTATCGACAAGGCATCTGGGCTCTGAATCCTGCCTGTGATTAGCTCTATCAGAACTGAATTGCTAGGATGGGTGTGATTGTAGCCACACTGCTTGTCTTTCACTCTTATTTTGAGGGAAAGCTGGGGGAAACAATAGAATAGGAGATTATGTATTTATTTGTTAAAGGCTCGAAGTTAAACAGCGACCATATAACAGAGAAGCAAAAAGCCTACATGGAAGAAGCACACCAGCCTGTGCAATCATGAGTTGTCAATGGGTTCAGATAACAGGCATCAGAAGACCTAAAACAAACAAACAAAAAAACTTTGTTGAGAAAACGGGGTGTCAGAGGAGAGACCTAAAACCCATCTACAGACAATAGGACATCCCCTCATGGAAGCATTGCAAGGAAAGTATGAGTCAATTAGGGCACCGCATAGCATTTATGAAGCACAAAATATTCCTTGGGTTCTTTGAGGTGTCCTCATCCCCCACTATCATGATCCCAGTCCTACCTTTCAGTTCTGGCTAGACTGGAGTATGTACACTGGTATAGATAAGAACTCATGACATATGGAATCCAGGTCAGACAAACTCTCAGGAACAGAAATGGGAGTAGTGATACCAGGAGGGTTGGGGGAAGGTATGCCTGTGGATTGGGGGTGGAGAAGAATGAGGAGGCAATTGCAATGATCTATACATAACTCTGCCCCTCTCCAAAGGGGAATGAATATAAGAAATGTGGGTGAAGGGAAACAGCAATTAGTGTGAGATGTGAAAATAATAATAATTTATAATTTATTAAGGGGTCACGAATATGTGGGGAGGGGAAGGGAGTTGCTGATATCAAGGGTTCAAATAGTTAATGTTTAGAAAATGATGATGGCAACATATATAGAATATGCTTGAAAAAATTGGTGTATCAATTGTTATAACAGCTGTAAAAGCCCCCAATAAAATTACCAAAAATATTAAATAAATATTTGAACATTTATTGATAGTATTAAGAAGCTTATCAAATGTTGCAATGCTGGGAAAATCAAAATTTAATTAGCTAACAAACCATGCACTTCATTTGAAATTTGCAATTTTTAAACCTGCTTTCTCTCCAATGTAGAGTTCACAATTATTTCTTAATGACTAAGTAATATATTTTAGTGCTGCTTATTGATTTACATATCTTTCAACCTAACAATAGTAATCTTTATTTATTTCTAATCATATACCATGACTTTTACCAGCTGCTTTGTATAAATCATTGTATTTAATTAAATACCATCTTCACCAATAGAAAATAAAGTTGCATTTGGAGAGGGTACTATTTTAGTAATTCTACTGTAGTAGTAATTTCTTTGAGAAGAATCCATATCATGATAGCCCTAAATAGTTGGAGCATAAAGATGATCAAATGTCTAACTTTTCCAAGATGCTACATAGCTGCCTCCTGCCTCCCCTTCTGTATTTGATATATTCCTTCAAGTCCCTGGGTTCTGTAATTCACTGTACTGTTTTACAGAAACTCACAAAACTTTCAGATGTCTCAAGTGTTAGGACATTTTCTTCATCCTTGTCCTCCTAGTTATGTGAGTAATTATTGATGGAAGCTCTTTACAGGAATAGAAAGCCTCATCCTTCTCTTATGTTGGTTTCAAATTTCTAGCTTGCGATTTCTCAACCCAGTCAAAAGCACTAGGCCACCAAGATTCCTATCAGCTGACCACACCACCAGGGAAAACTATGGCAACTTAAGTCACACTCTCCAGTAAAGGAGGATTTAAAGCTTCATTCCACCCTAATCTCATCACAGAGAACTTTGCACAAAATGGGATAATAACATGCAGAATCAAAACTTTAAGACATACCACAAAATAGGTATTGACAAAGGATAGAATGGCTAGAAGACCCATATTAATAATCAACTATATCTTATCTACACAGCATCCCTTTAAAATGCTAGTGCTATTCAAAACTGGCAAGGATAATAAAAATGCAGTTCTAAGAATTTTCAATCCACTGAGCCATGCCCAAGAGGAATTGGAAATTCTCCTAATTTATGAGTTTGGTGTTTTTAGTATGTATATTAAAATTCTTCTTATTCTCATATTATTTTTTTGGTGAAGGTTTGATTCTTAGCTTCCATCCCCCCTCCCCTTTCACTCACATCAGCACTTTATAGATATAGCCTACTAACTTTAAAGAAGATGAAGTATTATATATTTTTTTCACATGTATAAATCATCTTATCCTCTGGGCTTACTGCCAATGTGAAGCAGGAATTGTCATTAGTAAAATTTTATTACTTGTTATAGTTGAATTCATCTTTGTAAAATATTCAAGAGCTTGCTTGCATTACAAAATCATGCCTACTGACGGAGAATTAGCTCTCTAATAGGTAGTTTTTCTATTTAAAATGGTATCTCCAAAGCAGCTACGTCTTTTTCTAGCCATAAGCAGACCAACTATTCAAATCCTATTTCTAATTATTTGGCTGCATACTTCTTTCAAGCACTTGGCATTTAGACTGTTTTTTGTTTTACTTCAAGAAAAACACAGAGTGAACTATTCTTCATTTTATTCTAGCTAGAAAATAAAGCTTTGCTTTTACTACAATAGGCATTTTATAATGTTGTGCAGACAAGAAGAATATAGCAAAAGCTATGATCTTTTAAGGGAATACTGAACAATCTATCATTTTAAGGTTTATGTTAAGTAAAAAAGAAAAAGAACACCAATGACTCTTGAATATTTCCAATAATATCATTAATGTTCCTTTTTAAGGTACACTGATTATATAATCAATACCACAAATTTAAAAGTCAAAAAAATAAGCACAACACTGAATAAAAGTTATATTAATACCTATTTTTCCAAGGTATTAATTTCTTAGAAATATCACTTTTGGGAATAATAAGTCAAGAAATTTATATAAAATTATACTTAGTTTTCATATTTATGAATTGATCAAGTAGATAAAATTATGCCCTGCTGAGAAAGTGTGGAAAACTTAATCCAATAGCATCAACTCATATTTTAAGAATGCTAAATTTTGTTCTTTCCTCTCTTTCTATGGAATGTGTCCCCTTCTGTGCAAATTCCTAATGGGGATATTCAATGACATACAATGTATATCAAATACTGCTATAAAAAATAGCAACTTTATAGTACAGGGCAGAACTTCCCCTCTTTATGAGACTCAAATTCCTTATGAGAATAGAAACCCACTATTTCCTTCTCAGAGTGTCTGGTGGTTTTGAACTACTGACCTGGCAGTTACCAGGCTAAACACATGACCACTATGCCACTAGGGTTTCTAAATACTGCTATGACTTTTTAAAAATCTAATGCTAAACATAATTTCATATCAACTTAAATGTGAATTTGATTTGTTTTATACAGTGAGTATTTCCTTCATCATCTTTTTCTTATACATTTACTAATATCTGTTACATCTGCACTTTATTTTATTAAAAACATCTTACTTAGTATCCAGGATGTAGTTCTGAGCAAAATCCAAGTAGTTGGTGTCTTTCTATGTAATTTGCTCACTTGATTTTACTAAATTAAATGCTTTAAGTTCAAGGAAAACATTTCCATTTCATAAGTATGCAGAAACTTTAAAGTGTTTGTTTGGAATGAGGCATCATCTAATTTAATTATATTTAGAAGTACATTTAGGAGACACTTGAGAGAAAAAATAATTATCTTTTTTTACAATTAAGCAGAAGATTAGCTATAGGATCACAAGAATATTAATTACAGAGAGACTAAACAATCATCACGATAACCTTAAAGACAATGTTTTAAATCAACATGACAAGGTCTTAACAGTATATACGTTATTCGTACACTTGTTTGAGGAAATACTTTGAAACATACAAAATTTAAATTTTGATGGAATCCAATCTACCAGTTTTTGTTTTCCCTGGTCTCGCTCATGCTTTAATTATGGTAATGGTGATAAATACTGAATATACAATTAACTGAATAAGAGTGAATATATATGCTTTGGAAGAATGACAACCAGAATGATCCTTCAAAGTGAGGATGACAAGGCCTCTTATAACGCCCTTTGAACGGATTATCAGCAGGAACTAGCCCTACCAATGTCAAGCCCTACTAGACATTATCATATTGCATGATATCGTCTATTAGTGAATGAGTAGGGAAATAAGAACTCTGAAACATGATGGATGGGAGTGAAATTTAGTAACACTATATTGGAAAGAAGGGTTGCTTGTTTTCATCAATTCATTTCCAACTTCTCAGTAACACTGGAGATCCAATGTAAAACTGCTGATTTATATTTCAGTATATATTGAAATATATTTGAGTCCTTTGTTAAAGTCAGTGTTGAAAGTGTTTCCCTTTTACACAGACCTTGTATGTTAACCAGTATGATACCCTTTTTCATCCTGTGACTCACATGAACTGTGAGTCAGGGTCAACTTGATGGTAATGAGCTTGTGCTTTGGATTCTTTTGATAACATGACCAAAATATGTGATTAAGTATCACCCTCCTTGCTTCCAAAGGATATTCTACTTTCTAAGAAAAATTTGCTTGGTCTTCAACCTGCCCAAGTTGCTTTCAATATTCTTCACACACCAACAGTGTAATTCAAACATAGAGTTCCTTTTGAGTTTCCATTAGTCTTTGTTTAGCTTTTATTTGCATATCAGATTTTGGAAATACTTTGTTTGAGTGAGGTGCACCTTTAGGCCTCAAAGTTATATGCTTTTCTTTCAAAACTTTGAAAAGTTATTTTCCAGCATGTTTAATCAATGCAATACTTTGATTTGACTTCTTTTTGCACAGGAGTTGGTTAAACATACAAATAAAATTAAATCCTTGACTTAAATTTTCCCATTTCTCATACAATTTATTGACATTTTTGAAGTTGTAAAAAAGGGGGGTTGTAATTCACACTAAATTCTTGAACCTTTCATTTTTGTAAATGCTTTCAATGCAGCTTGGACTTCTGCCTTTAATACCACTGGTTCTTAGTCACATGTGGCCTCTTGAAATGATTTAATGTCAATCTATTATTTGTGATAGAGTGATTGTACATTCCTTCTATTTTCCTTTGATGTTTCTTGCATCATTCAATAATTTTCCTGTTAAATACTTCATTATTTCAACTCCAGGCTTGATTTTTTTTTCATTTCTTTCACTTTGAAAAATGCTGGATTGGTTCTTTCCCTTTAATTTTCTAGCTATGGGTCTTTGCATATTTTAAAATAAGACATTGTTTCTCAAACTGTGTTCAGTGTGCCAAATCAGTTCTTGATGTGGCCTCTAAATTAAGGCAGGATATAGTCAAAGTCCTGTTTTTCTTCTCATGGACTTTCAATTTTCTTTAACTACAAGTTTAGTTGAGCAATTTATCATCTATTTTACAGTATCCCCAGGTCTTGTTTGGGTTTATAATATTGAGTACCCTCAGTGTCTCCTTCCTCAGATATAATATATTTGATACTTATGTATCCCATCTGGATAGATGCACATTTAATGCCATTATGTTACTTGAAAGGGAATTTGTCCACTGACTAGATTAATGATGTTATTATTTGAGCTATCAAATATCCTTATACATGTGGATGTACATATACTTTAGATGTGAGAATGGCTTTTGAGGATGCATTAATCAAAAACCCTAATCTAAGCAAAATTTGTTCTTAAGGTAAAGCCCTGATCAATACTTACTCTCATAGAGTGATCTGTGAAGATAAAGAAACAGTGTCAAAATGTGGTAAAGAATTCTGATGGTACCTATCTAACAGAAATAATAACATCCAGGTTCTTAAAAGCTTGCATTAAAACAAGCAGCCATCTAAGTGATATGTGGTATCGAGGGATTATGACAATCAGTCCTGGCTAGCATGGAGTCAAGTCTGTCAATTTAGTCACAGCCTGATGAGATCTCCTTAGTGTCATAATCTTTTGTATAAAAGTAAGGTGAAGAGAGATGATCTCTTACTTCTACAACTTCACCTTCCTCTTTACTGGGACTTCACTGGGACTCTGCTTGTCTCTAAAGATAGTTCTGTGTTGGTTACCTGAACTCTAGAGCTGTCAGTAACTTCCCATACTTCCATTACCCTTGGTTCAATGTGACTCTGCACATCCATTGGCCTCTGGGCATTCTGCTTCCTGGTTTATTTTCCTGGGCCATCAGTCTGTATCTCTGCGAGTCTGAGGGGTCATCTCGCATTGAGTCTTTGAATTTGAGTTGGAGTGGGCTGGGTGACTTCTTGATGATTATAAAATGAAAAGATGAACAAATTCTGAAAAATGTTGGAGTTCTAAGCCCTGAAATATCAGCTAGTTTGTGAAGATTTAATTCTCCATGTAAATATAAGCAAACACACTCATCTCATTAATATGAAAATTTGCTCTAGTGTGCAATAAGTGATAAAATTTTATGTATACTAAAGAAGTATTTTAACATAAATTTCCTTGTGACTTATTAATAAAAATTATATATATGTGCAATGAATAAGTAATTGGTTATGCAAAGTTCATCACATGGAAACCACCTTAATTTCTATCACCAGCACTTTTTACAACTTCTGATTTTTCTCTTTGTTTTGAATTTTCACACTCCAACTATCACTAATAATGTATTCATCTTGATTGCATGTACAATCACTGTCAGTGGTAGAATTTTTCATAACTGATTCATAAATTTGAATACCAGTTTTTACTAACTGAATGATATTCCTTATAGATCTGTGGATATCATCCTATCACAGTTTGCAATGATCTTAAAATGTTCTCTTTGGTGATGAATTGGTGTCAGTCCTCTAGAATTTATCATTCCCAATGTATTAAACCAAAGTATTCCCAATGTATGATTGTCCAATGTGAAAAGATCAGTATCAGTCCATTGCTGCTCATTAATGCCTACACTATTGATTTTTAAGCATTCTATTTTTCAACAACTTTCAAGTTTCCTAGATTCATAATTTGTAAGTGTGTTAATCTGGGTAGATTAGAGAAAAAAAATTCAAAGACATTTTTATGTGTCTAAGAAAGAACTTTATAATGAGTAATTATATAGTAAGAAAAAATACCCAACTCACTCCAGATCAAGTACATAATTCCAATATTAGCCCATAATACCAATACCCAGTCTATAAATTTCTCTTCCGACTCATGCAACACATGCAGTGATGTTGAATGCAGAAAGATCACAGACCTGTGGATGGAAAGTCTTGTGGATCGAGTGGCAGTGGAAGCATCTTAGTGCTGGCATGGTCTCCACATGGCTCTTCCAGTTCCAGGGCTCTGGCCTCATCAGTGTAGCTCCATGTGGCTTGTCACAAGAATGTGTCACAGAAAGAGAAGCAGAGAGTTTATCTGGCCTTCAGTGAGCTATTTTCCTCTTTCATGCCTTCAAATGAGGTCATCAAACTCTGACCTGATCGACAGGCTAGACTCCTGCCTTTCAGAAGTTGGCAGGAAATTATGTAACTGTCATTGTACATTACACCTTCTGCTTATAAACAGATGTTTGCAGCTTTTTCTTCTCATTTCAAATTATACCCCAACAGCAAATAAAGATTCAGATTTTTTTCTCCATCTACCTCAAGTTGACTGTTTTAAGGAGCTGGTTCTTCTTCTGTCCTATTGTGATTGTCTTCCAACCTGAGGGGCTCATTTCCCAGGAGTGAATCAGAAAATGCTCTGCTGCTGTTCATAATATTTTTAGTGGCTGGTCCCTCATAAGTTAACCGCTCTTTCTTTTTCCTCATCTATCTCAGTCTATATGTCCACTCAGATCTGTCCACCCTAAAGTATCTTGCTGGCATTTTGAAATATTCCTGGCTTAGCTTCCAACATCACAGCAGCATGCAAGTCACCACAGTATGACAGACTGATAGAAAAGTGGTGGATATTGGACAAATAATTTTATAATATTTAGTAAGGTTTCGAATCCTCATGTGTTTTTCAACCAGCTATTCTAATTTTCCAAACGGAACTCCAAAGTCACTGCCATTGAGTTGATTCTGACTCATCATGACCCTTAAGAACAGGGTAGCACTATCCCAGTAAATTTCCCAAACTCTGTACAGAAATAAGATGCCTAATCTTTCTCCTGTGAAGTGATTGGTGGTGTCAAACTGCAGATGCACTACGTAAACCATTTGCTCCTACCTTACTGCTAGGGGTAGAGAAATGTTCACACTTGCTCAAAAAAGCATATCTGAGAATTCTTATGACTCTTCCCAGTCTATCAGCATCTGAGCTATACTCTCATTTCATCATTCACCGTTCACCGTTCAAAAACAATTTCAGCAGAAAGGACATCTTATTTTCTTTTCCTTTTTTTCTTTCTTTTTTACTTCAATGTCAGTGAATTTTTTTTTATTACGGATTCAAAATATCAGTGGCAGCTCTTTTTTGAATTCCCAGATTCACTTTTTATTTTCTGAGAAATGATTATCAGCTTTAACATTTGCTATTGTAGAGTCCAAATTTTCTCAAGTAGAAACATTTTAAAAAGTTGATCTTTTCAGAACTTCATTTTTGGATCAAATCCAGTGTCATTGAAAATGTCCAATATTAGTGTTTTTCTTAGATACTTTGGCCAGAGTCAAAATCCATGTATAAATATGATGAGAATAAATATAAGTATAAAATATATGCACCAACCACTAAAGCTAATGATGAAAAAATTAAAGAATTTTGCCAACATATTAGTAGGAAATTGATCAATATCCAATCAAAATTCATTGATAATTATTGACCATCAGAAGGCAAAAGAAACAAAGAGGATGAAACAATACTTAGAAAATATAGTCTAGGTGATGGAAACAAAGCTAGAGATAACAAGATAGAATTTTGCAAGACAAATGACTTATTCGTGGCAAATTCCTTTTTTAGCAACCAAAGGTCACCTTGTACATGGAATTCCCCAGAAGGAAAACATAGAAATTGAATAGTTCACATCTGGGGAATGAGATAATGAGAAAGCACAATATTCACAACTAAAACAAGCCCAGAAGCTGACTCTGGAATAGACTATCAATTGCTCATATGTAATTGCAGTTTGAATCTCAAGAAAATTAAAGCAAGTACATAAAGTCCAAAATAAATCATTATTAAAAATAAAAGAAAGAAAAGATCAATGAGATTTTCAAAAGAGATACAAGATAATAACAATATAGTACATATTATATAATAGTAATTTATAATTGATCAAAGATTCACAAGGGTTGGGGAGGGAGAGGGAAAAAAGAGGAGCCGATATCATGGGCTCAAGTAGAAAACGCTTTGGTAATGATGACGGCAACATATGTACAAATATCTTGGATAAATTTGATGTATGCTTTGTTATAAATACCCACAATGAAATGATTTTTTAAAAAACAATTACATAAAATTTTAAAAGGTCATTGAAAGCAACCAACACAATAAAAAAGGGATCAAAGATGAAAAAAAGCAAGAGATAGAGGCTGAAACATGCTCTGAGTTGTAAATGTAGAACAAATCAAAGAAATAATGAAATGAAATAGTAAAACAGAATATTTCAAAGGGCAACTTGAATAGACAAAGTTAGATATTATAATGAAATGTGCACAGACCTAGAGTTAGATAACGAAACTGTAAGGAAGCTCACACTTAGCCTATCTTAAGTTGAAAGAACTAAAGAAAAATGTAAGCCTCAAGTTACAATACTCAAATAGTCTCTGGAAAAATGTTAAATGATGCACAAAGCAGCAAAAGACAAGGAAAAAACACATAGTTATTGTATCAAAGGAACTAGTCAATATTACACCATTTCAAGAGGTAATGTATGATCAAGAATCAATTGCTACTGAAGGGAAAAGGGCAACTTGTATGGAAATCATTAGCTGAAAATTAGGATATGAGAACTGATGGTATATCAGCTGACATGTTTTAAGAAGCTGATGAAGCATTGAAAGCATGCACTTGCCCATATCAAGAACTTTGGAAAACAGTTAATCAGACAACTAGGAAAGATGCACTTTTGTATCCATTCCAAAGAAATATGGCACACGAAATGCCCAAATTGTAGAATAATACCGTTGATATCACCTGCAAGTGAAATTTTGCTGAAACTCACTAAACAATGACTGTAGCAGCACATTGACAGAGAGCTGCCAGAAATTCAGACCAGATTTAGAAGAGGACATGGAACCAGTTCTATTAGTGCTGATGTCAGATGACTCTTGGATATAAGTAGAGAATACCAGGAAGTTGTTCTCTTATGTTTTCATGACTGTTCTAAGGCATTAGACAGATTATTGATAATCTTGAGAAGAATGGGAATTCCAGATCATTCAGTTGTTCTCATGCACAGCCTGAACATGGGACAAGAGGTAGTTATGAGAGTGGTACAAGGGAATACGCTACAGTTAACAAGAACGGTGTGTCATACATGCTTAGTCAGTCTGGATGCTGAGCCAAATATCAGAGATGATTTGAAGAAGAATGAGGTGTTAGGATTGGAAGGAGACTTATTAACAGCCTGTGATAATCAGAAGACAATCTTGGTTGCTGAAAATGAGGAGCGCTTGAAGCCCTTGCTGATAAACCCTTAGAATAGCCCTGTGTAGTTCCTTCACATCTGTTACTCGGTGTAAAAAAATCTTCACCCGACTATTAGTTTGTGTCATGATAAATGGACAAAAGATTGAAGTTCTCAAGCATTTTATCTTCTTTGTATACACAATGAATGCTTATGGATGTAGCAGTCAAGAGACCAAAAGACTGATGAATTGCATGGGTTTAATCTGCTACACGAGCTCTCTCCATGGTGTTAAAAAGCAAAGGTTTTACATTGAGGAGTAAAGGTGTGCTTGGCCCAAGCCATCATATTTTCAGTAGCCTCATGTGAATGTGAAATTTGCACATTGAATAAGGAAAAGCAATGAAGAATAGATGCATTTGAATTTTGGTCCTGGAGACGAATATTTAGAGCACCATGAACTGCCAATAAACAAAGAAATTTGTCATGCAAGAAGTACAGCCACAATATTCTTTAAAAAACAACAAAACTCCCACCAGAGCAGTGAACCCACAAAAAATAACAACAAAACAAAACATTTTATTGAGAGCTCTTATACCAATGTGTCAAGCACATTTTTACATGTCTCCATCATTCTTTACTAGGCATTTATTTTCTATTGACTCCTTGACAATCAGCTCCTCTTTCCCCCTCCTTTCCTTCCCCCACCCTCCTGGCCCTTTGATAAATTATAAATAATTATAATGTTCATATTTTACACTGACGCTTGTCTCCCTTCCCCCATGGTTTCTGCTGTTTGTCCCTGGGGAGGGACCTTAGGGGTAGGGGCAGTTTTGTATCAAACATTGCGATGGGTTCCCCCTGTTTCCCTTTTCCTTCCCCCCTCCCCTCTGCCCTCCTGGTATCGCTACTCCCATTCCTTTTCTTAATTCCGTGCATTCTGAGCTCTCATGTCTTATCTGTACCTGTGCACATACTCTGGTATAGCCTGCAATGAAAGGCACTACTGGAGTCATGGAGAGAGAAACTTTGTCTCAGACATATGGACCACACCATGGAGACCATCCCTGGAAAATGACATGCTTGGTAGAGGCGCAGCCAAAAAAAGAAGACCCACAACCAGATGGATTTACACAGTGACTGAAATGAAAAGCTCAAACATAACAGCAATTGTAAGAACAGAGCCGGCATGCTGTACCTAAAGTTGCTCTGATTTCGAACAGACCGATTGCACCTAAGCACAAAAATAATATCTAAAATTTGAAAGCTACCATTCTATATTTTATCTGAAAATATAAATTGGTAGTCTATAGCCCAATGCACATTTGCAACTATAATAATTTTACAAGATTTACTAATGTTTTCTTTAAAATATTGGTCAAAACTTCATGCAAAGTCACTTAATTTTATATTTTTTACTAATTCAATCTAGAGCTGGACTGTTTGTGTGCTAATTGGTAATCTATCACTGAAACTCTATCTTTTTGAAGGTTATATTTGCATTGATTTTTTCCTTTACTATCTCTTTCATTAAAGGTTAAGGCAAACATTCAGTTTGGTTGAGTAGTGTCCTTTTATCACATTAATGCAAATTTGTTTTCTCTTGATAATACAGATTATTATGGCTGTGTTTTTACAGCATTTTTTATATTTTTTAATCACATCTATTTTCAGGCAAAAACATCAACATCATATTGCCTCAATCCCTCTTCACTGAGCTTTAACCCAGGAAAAAAAGCAACAATAGACTTTGATAATAAATTGTTTCAGTGAGCATTTTTGATACTTTTAAATGTAATCAAAACTTTAAACATTGCTCTTTGGAACTTACTTAAATGCATTTTACTTTTCTTAATAACTTCAGAATCCCTGTTATTTTAGAAATTCACTTTCACTTCTTTCCTTTTTAGATGCTGTCTTTCTTTCTTTTACCAGAATATCAAACTCATTCATTATCACTATGTCATGATGGTTTCATATCTTCTATATGAATCCCTGCTTGACTTTCAGGACAATGTCTAATTCATTTTGCTTGTTAGGTGCCATCCAATCAGCTCCAATGCACGACCACCCTGTGTACAACAGAAACACTGCACAGTACGCTGCCATGCACAGCATAAACACTACCCGCTTCTGCACCATCATCCCCAATGTTTCTGTGCCTGAGCCCCTTGATGCAGCAATTGGGTCAATCCGTCTCACTCAGGACCTTCCCTTTTTCAACATTCTTCCACTTTACCAAATGTGCTGTCCTTCTCCAAGGACGTATCTCTCCTGAGAATATGTCCAAAACGTATTAGACAAAGTCTTGCCATTCTTGCCTTTAATAGCACTCTGTCCTTTTCCCAATGCAGATTGGTTTGTCCTTTTAACAGTCAATGGTACTTTCAATATTCTTCTCTAGGACCACAATTCAAATGCATAGATTTTTCTATCGTTTTCCTTAATCAATGTCCAAATTTTACATGGAGATGAGGCCATGGACAATGCCAAGGCTTTAGTTAGGCCCACCTTAGCACTCAAAGTAGCAGCCTTACTCGCCAGTGCTTTAATGAGGCCTTGTGCAGGAGATTTCCCCAGAGTGATACATAGTTTGGTCTCTTGATTGTTGCTTCCATGAGCATTTATTGTAGATCGAAGTGAGACAAAATCATTGAAAATTTCAATTTTTCTTTCCATTTATCATGATACCTATTGGTCCAGTTGTGTAGATTTGGTTTTCTTGACATTGATTTGGTATCCATAAAAGTCAGCAAGTGCTTCAATTGCTCCTCAGTTTCAACAAGCAAGGTTGTATCTTCTCAATATCTCATAATGTTCAGAAAACTTCCCCAAAGCTGTTGCCACATTCTTCGTTTCATAATCAAGTTTCCCTAATTATTTGATCAGCAAGATGAAACAGTATGGTGAGAGGATACAATCTTAATGTATAACTTTCTTGATTTAAAACCATGCTGCATTCCCTGGTTCTGTTCACAAAATTACATCTTGATCCATACACAATTTCCAAATGATCACAATGCAATGTTTAACAATTCCTGTATTTAAGGATATCTATAGTTTGTCATGATATACACCGTATATGCCTTAACATAGTCAATAAAAGACAAATAAGCATCTCTCTAATATTCTCTACTTGGAGCCAAGATCCATCTGACATCAGCAGTAATATTTCTTTGTCGACATGCACTTTGGTATCTGGTCTCATTTTTGGCAGCTTCCTGTACTAACTACAACTGTTGTTGCATGGTCTTCAGTCAACTTTTACTTGCATTTGATACGAAGGATGCTTTTCTATCATGTAAGCATGTTGTTGGGTAGTATCTTGCCAAGAAGTTGTCATCCAAACTTACTAGTAGAGACAAGTGAGTGCTTTCATTGCTTCATCAGCTTGCGGAAACATTCAATTATTATCCTTTCAATTCTTTGAGCCTTGTTTCTGGATAGTGCTTTCAGGTCAGCTTGAGATTCTTTCTTCAGGACTATTGGTTCTTTTTCATGTGCTACCTCCTCAAATGGTGTGATGTAGACTAGTTTTTTTTGGTACAGTGACTGCATATTCTTTCCATATTCTTTTGATGATTTCTACATCATTTAATAATTTACCCAGAGAATCTTTCAATATTTGCAGCTTGAGGCTTTAATTTTTTCTCAATTCTTTTCATTTGAGATACACTCTCTATATTTTTTTAAACTCTAACTCTTCACCTATCTCATGATAATATTTTACTTTGTCTTTCTAAGCTTCCCTTTGAAATATTCTATTGAGCAATTTCACTTCATGATTTTTTCCGTGGGCCTTAGCAACTTTATGTTTAAGGGCATATTTCATAGTCTCGCCTGATATCCACTTTTATCACTCATTTCATGGGTGCAAAGTCTTTGGGATCTCTGTTAGTCTGGGTTGACTAAAGAAACAAATTCATAGACACGTATATGGATGTAAGGGTAAGGTTTATATACAAGATGAATGGACCTTGAGAAAGCTTCCCAACCTAGTCCAGTTCAAAGTCCTAAGTCCGATATTAGCCCGATACCAGTCTATAAAGTCTCCTTCCAACTTACGAAGTGATGGGCCAATGGGTGCAGTGGGTGCTGGGATTCTGCACCCAGGACTGGTAGTGGTATCCCCATGGCTCCTTGCTTCCAGTGCTCAGGGTCTATCAACAGCATCCCGTATTGGTCGAAGCAACTCAGCGCTGACAGGGGTCTTCACATGGCTTCTCCAGCTTCAGAGGTCTGGTTCCATCAGGGTAAGGCCACGTGGGTTCTCCTCCATCTCCTCTAGCTCCTCAGACACTGCCATCTTGTCTTGTTTGTAGTTCATCAGCTTGAAGGCTGACTCCCAACAACTGGGGAGAAGGTCTCTCATCTCTATGAGAGAAATATAGCGAGATTTCCCAAAAGTCTCAGGAGAAAGCCATGTCGACACAGAGGCCTCATTGGCTACTCAATGTCTATCTCCAGATCAACATGCTGAACATCAAGCACATGACTGCCACAGGATACAATGGTGATAGATGTATGGCCAGGGCTCCCATAGAACTCAGCATGGCACCTCAACAGAAAGGTAAAGATAGAGAGAGGGGGAGATCCTTATGAGAAGGTTATATGAAAAGAGACATATTATCAGGCTACCCCACCCCTACACTTAGATTTATAAAGTTGGCATGAAATTATGTAACTACTACACAGTCTATTTGATTTGCTGTACCACCTAGAGATTTGTGTGTGTGTAGTCACCACTAGTGTTGTTAAAAGAATGTATTTTCTTTGAAAAAAATTGTTTTGAAAAATTCTGTCATGCAATTTCCAACTTCATTTCTATCCCCAAGGCCAATATTTTCCAAACTACTGTCCCTCATTCTTTGTTTCCAACTTTTGCATTTCAGTCACATAAAATTATCAATGCATCTTGATTGCATGTTTGATCAATTTCCAACTGAAGACCTTGTTAGGATTCTTCACTTTCTTCAACACTAACTTTGGTGCTTGGTGAATAAATTTGGATGATAACTTTACTGATTGGGTTTCCTTGAATTAGGATAGATAAAATACAGTAACAGGAAGCTTAGTATTTCAAGAATGTCTTAAACATCCTCTTTGACAGTGAAGTTGACGGCATGCTTCCTGGTTGTGTTTTTCCCAGCATAGTAAACCATCTGATTTGCTGATTCAAAATGGTCAATAGCAGCTAGCTTCAGCTTATTAACATCTGGAAATTGATATTTATGAGTTCTAGCTCTTTTACTTTTTGATGACATAATTTTTAATTTTTTGTACATTCCAATTTTGATTATTAATAGTTTTTTCAACAGTTTCTTCTCATTTTGAGTCTTTCCCCAACAGCAGCTAATGATCATAAGGCTTTACCCCCACAGTGTTTATTTCATTCATATCAACATAGTGGAATCTACCTTTAGAAGGCAGTTCCTGCTAAAATATATTTCAAGTACCTTTCCCACTCAAGGGGTCTGTCCTCTGGCACTATTTCTGACAGTGCTGTGCTTCCATTCATTAGGCCTTCCATACCTGGCAATGTTTCTGTGCTTTTTACATTTCAGGCAGCTACTCCCTCTGGAGTGGGTAGTCACTTCCTTCTTTGTAGTCTGTTCTTAATCTAGAAGCTCTACTGAAAAGTGTTCATTTTGGATGACCCTTTGGCACTTGAAATATCAGTGACATAGCTTCCAAAGTCACAGTAACACACAAGCCACCACAGTTCAAAAAATGGATAGACAATTGGTGGAAGTCTAATTCATGGTCAAAGCCACAAACAGTTCTGCTGTATTTAATGTTATTATTCTTGTAAAAATAATATTAATAGTAGTATTCATGTAATTGTATCATTTTATTGGGTCTCTTGCAACTCATATAATAGTCCATAAAAAATTGTATCCAGCATACTTGTACATATGTTGCCATGATCATTTCCAGCACATTTTCTAATTGAGTCCTTGGTATAAGCTCATTTTTTACGCCATCTCTCCCCACTCTCCCACCCTATTATTACTATTTTGTATCTTACACTGTCCATTGTCTCCATTCACTTACATTTCTGTTATTTGTCCCCTTGCAGGTATGTATGTGTGCATGAGCTATATATCCAACCTTATGATGGGTTCCCCCTCTCTACCCTTTCCCACTCCTTGACCATCCCCCTACCTTCATGATACTGCTACTCCCACTACTGATCCAAAGGGGGTTATCCATCCTGAATTCCATGTGTCAAGAGATCTTATATGTACCAATGTGTGTTCGCCGATCTAGGCAGATTGATAAGGTAGAACTGGGCCATGGTGGTGGTGAGGATGGGCAGGAAGTACTTAGGAACCAAAGCTATTCTGTGTGAATTTTCAGTGTCATGAAAAGATTGCTCTTCAGTGATGTCTTTAGGCCAAATAGGATTTTTGGAATATTTGTGGGAATGAGGATATGGTACATGATGACATTTATAATAATATTACTTGAGAAGAATCACCTATCAGTACCTTTTCCATTACATCCTTACTTGTGCTGGGAAATAATTCCCTATCTGAAAGTCATGTATACAGTCAAGCTTGCTTGTAACCTAGTATTTAATAGATAGGAATATTTTATTAAATCTATATTATTTTGTGTTCCTACATGTTACATAATGCATCAAGAAAGTTAAATGGGCAACTATTCAAACACCACAATATTCAAATGGTGGGATTATTCCTGACAAAGTGATTAAATATTAAATAATCTCCATCTTTCTTACTAATATAATTATATAAAGCATTTTTGGCTTTTGCAAAAAAAGCTGTAATTACCCCTCGCATTGTCTGCTTACTGTTGTTTTTTCTGACTTATTAAAGCTATTTATTTTCGGCATACGCTTTGTAAGCAAGCATTAGTCTGCTGTTAACAAAAGTGAAACACAAATTTGTAATTAGTTATAGTTCATTGTGCTGCTTCCTTTATTCAAAAGCTTTCTATAATTGTGAAGCAAGGTCATTTTATTCTTTGTAAGATTTCATTCTCCTTATGTTTGGTCAAATCAACTATATGATATCTATTCTAGAAATAGATATTTCTAGAAATATCTGGAAAGGGAAGAACATTAACTCATAGTCATAGCTGCAAGGAAAAGAAAAAAGGGAGTTCCTGAAAAAAGTGGTGCTTAGTTGGCATTAAATGAACCTGATTATTGGATGCTTTCTCAATGCTTTCTCCATTCCTCTTGTATATCAGCTTCTCCCTTATAGACATATGCGTACTTATGAATTTGTTTTTGAGTCTATAAAGACTAACACATTATGGTACAAGGAGTGGGGTACTGAAGAAATAAATCATAATGCTGGAGAGTAGATATTTGTTTGACTACTGCCTCATGGAGTGTTTCATCTTAGGCTAGCCAGAAGTCAGATATGTCCTTGCAGTTTGCTGAGATGTTTTCTGGAAACAATATTGAAAGTTAAAGTTTTGATTATTTTGTTTGGATTCTGTCTTTGGTTGTCTCTGATGAAATGGCAAAAACGAATATCATTAATGTATTTTTTTAGCTCAGGGGTAAAAAATGCCATTTTAATATCTCAGGAACTATGCTGCTTATGGAAAAAAGTAGAAAGAAAGCATGGTTCTGTGTGATGCTTTCAAAGACCCAACCCAGCATTTTGTGTAACTAGAATAGGTTAAAGAAGGATTTAGATAGTTAAATAAGAGTGGGACTTGGTTGTTTTAAGAATTGAGTTTAGTATCTGATTCTACCTTATTTATGCTGATTTCATCTATCTATTATTATTCATCTAGTGACATTTAGAAATGATTGGGGGAAGTATGAAAACAGAGATCTTGTAAACCAGTTTGCTACAAGACATTAATTTGATCTTTAAATGAGTTAAGGCCATGCCTAAAAAGAAGTTTCTGAAGAGATTAGCCCAACCTAGTGTTTTGAAGTACTCAGGATATTTGCATTCCAAGAGATTTGCCTAAGATCAAGAATGATAGATTGAAAGAAAACTAATTAGAGTTGGAAATTTTGAACCAGTGACTATTTTCAGAAACTGGAATGAATCTGGGACCATGAAGAAGACTCCTTTCTAGGACTGAGCGTTAAAGGAAGCCTGTGGCAGGCTTAACTGTTTGATAGGTGATCATCTTATTCTTGAAGAATGGACGTGGGAGAAATACAGAAATAAAGAGACAAATTGATTCTGGCCACTGACACCCATGGACCTGATTTACAAGGAACTAAAGGAAAAGGCAAGAGTGTATTGAGTGGTCTGAAGCGCATGACCCAGGACAAGGGGGGATAGAGTTGTTGAGAATTTGTGATAGGGCCATGGTCAAAGGGAAAACAACCAATGGATACCCTAGTGAGGCTAGTGAGACAGACCACAGTGAGTTGATCAGAACCTGGCCAGATGAAGAGAAGTTATGTGAATCTGTGAACAAGTGCACATTGCTGCAGACTTTAGGGTGGTCTGTTCTGATTTGCCTTTGCTTATCAATGTGGACTTCACAAGGTTCCAACCAGAATGAAGATTCTTCAAATGGAAAAGTGATTGTCTCCTCAGAGTATTGGGTTGATGTAAGTGGGTAATATAGATATTGGATACCCAAAATGGGGGAATAAAGGTGCAAAGTGGTTGGCTTACAAACTTTCATAGGTGGAGGACTATATAATGATAGGATGATAAGATTAAGGTGTGGGTGTTACCTAACTGCAATTGTGAAGGCATAGAATACTTTTTTTGTTTTGTTCTCTTAAAGAACGCTATGTTTGAATGAGGGTGGCACTTGTTGAATTCTATGAATGTGAGCTTTATCCTATAAGGTATTGAGTTAGTCCAGGCAGACTAGAGGAACAAATTTCAGAGACACGCATATAGCTTTAAGGAAAAGGTTTATGTACAAAAGCAATGGGACATGGAGAAAGCGTCCCAGCCCAGTCCAGTTCAAAGTCATAAGTTCGGTATTAACCCATATGCCTCAAATCAGTCTACTAAGTCTGCTTCCGACTCAGGAAGTCACAGGTCAGTGGGTGCAGAATTCTGGCGCTGGCAGGGGTCTCCCCATGGCTCCTCGCTTCCAGGACTCAGGTCCATCGACAGCATGCCACTCCAGCTTCTGAGGTCTGTCTTCATGAGGGCAAAGCCGAGTGGTCTCTCCACTGGCTCCTCCAACTTCTCGGAGCCTGCATCTTGTGTTGCCTGTGGTTAATCATCTCTGAAACTAACTCCCAACAACTGGGGAAGATAGCTTCTCATCTTCACGAGGGAAATTCTGTAAGATTTCCCAGGAGTCTCAGGTGAAAGCCATGCCCACACAGAGGCCTCATCAGCTACTCCATGGCTTTCTCCTGATTAACAGGCCAGACTCCACCCCTACATTTCAATTATAAAATTAACATAAGCACATGACTACCACAGGTATAGACATTATTTTATTATTGTTTATTTGAAATTCTATAAGGTTACAGAGTTTTGTGAAAGTGTCAAATTGATCTATAGGAGTCATGTAATCTGGTGTGAATTTGAAGAATAAGAGTGTAGGGGTGGAATCTAGCCTGCCAATCTGGAGATAGCTAATGAGACCTCTGTGTGGGCATGTTTTTCTTCTGAGTATTCTGGGAAATGTGGTGGAGATGAGAGACTTGGAGATGAGAGACTCGCTACTCAGTCCCTTGGAGATGCTCTACTGACAAGACACAAGGCTGATTCTCTGTGAGACATCCCAGAGAAGAAGCCACATGGACTTATCCTGATGGAACCAGACCTCTGAAGCCAGAAAAGCCATGTAGAGACTCCTGCCAGTGTTGAGATGCTTCTACCACTACCAGATATTCTAGACTCTGCACCCACTGGCCTGTGATTGCCCTGGCATCATTGCATATGCCTGATGAATCTGAAGAAGACTTTGTATACTGGTATTGGATATATGGGCTAATATCAGACTTGTGGTCTTGGACTAAACTAGTTTGTGATATTTTCTCAATGTTCTTTCCCTCTTATATGTAAACCTCTCACTTATATACACATGTGTGCTTATGAATTTGTTTCTCTAGTGCACCTGGAAGAACACAGAGAGTTAAGAATTAAAACACAGTTCAAAAGTGTGTGTCCAAGTTGTCTGGCTTACACATGATGGCTACCCAATGCACAATAAAGTGAAAAGAAACTCTTTTATCTGCATGATCAGCATTATTCAGGATTTTCCACTGATTTCTTACTGAAAAAAGATTACTATGTCTTTCTTCATGGTCCATTTCAGCTTACAGACATTGCTAAAATTTAAAGAAGTTATATATCACTTAATGCTAAAAATAAAAATAAAATTCATCCCTTACATCAGAGGTTCGGCATGTGACCTTATGCCTTTTTCAATATTGGTCAATCCTACTCAATGTGTGATCACTGATTCTATTCTCTGTGACCTTGGGCTGTTTTCTTAAACTCTCTATAGTTTAGTTTCTTCATTTATAAAATTGAGTTAATAATAGTATATATGTTCTTGGGCTCTAGTTAGGATTAATGAGTTAATATTCATCAAATGTTTAGCACCCTATGTGGTGCACAATAAAAGATATGTCAAAATTATTTACTATTACAAGACCCCACAGATTTTAGAAGGTGAAAAATTTGCATATCCACTGTTGGTACTATTGATTGAATAAAAAGAAAATAAAAAAGAAATTTCTATGGATGCCTAAAGTTGGTTACTTATAAAAGGAAAAAGAAATGTCATTAAACAAAAGGATTTGGGGCATCTTTGTTTAGATATAGTCAAATTCTTAAACCAAAGAAAATGTTCTACTACTATGACTCCCAATTCTGTTCATTGTAACACAGAACTACATTAAAATAGCTGCACTTTTAAATGTACCTTTCCCACCTTCCAAATGATAGAAAGTGATGACAGAAGAACTAGTGCTCTTACATTTCCAGGCAGCACTCCAGAAAACCAGCTGAAGTTGCATATCAACAATGATAGTTTAATGTTTCCTATGTTGGATATTTCATAAGAGTTAAAGTAGCAAAAAACAAAGAATATTATTAAACCATTAACTGTGTCAAGGGATACATCTAGAGTTGCAGTTAAAATTAAAGCAAAGAGTTTTGATAAAGGAATATAATAATTTGAATCAAGGTGGAATTTAGTGAAAAATCTCCAAAATGCTCCCACATTCAAAGCGTTGTAAACGTTTTATAAAGAAAACTGTGAAAGGAAGCATGTGACTCTAATTATAGGACCTTGGGATTTTTTACTGATTATAAGTCAATAGAAATCTTGCAAAGTTACCTGATTTATTTTCTAAAACAGATTCGATGGAGTCAATTTAGTAAGCAGTATTTACCTAGCTCCTGATGCGTACTATGCATGCATTCTCCTAAACATATCTCAGCAGATATCCACTGATAAACATATATTTACAGATCCTATTCTTGTCCCCTCAATTATTTGCCAAAAGTGGTCTAGTTTCACAAGAAGTTATAGCTCTAAATCACAAGTTTTATCATTAAGAGGGTGAAAAAACCCTTTGAATAAGATTACGTTAACAATGAAGCATTAGCTTACAACTTGAAAAGTCATCTTTCATCATGTCAATCACCTCAGTTTTCCCGTGCCTGCATACTGACATAACTGACTAACTGGTCTCTTGAGTAAAGAAATTATGATTATCTTGCAAATATTTAAGACCCCATTCTTGAAAAGAAAAAAACTTTAAATAATGATCATTGTAAAATTTAATATTATGGTTTTTGAAAGCATTCATCCTTAATCTAGTCAGACTATTCTTTTTGTCAATCTGCTCTGCAAACACACCTAAAAGCAATGCACATAAGGTGCTTCTCTCAGTGTTAATTATAAGCTAAAACAAACACTCTAAAGTGAAATTTTAGCAACAATATTAGACAAGTGGCAGGTACAGAGCTGGTTATCTTAGTTATGCCAAATGCTCCATATTTGGGAATACTTCAACACACTTCAAAAGAGTAACATAAATAGAACAAAAGCTTTGATTTCAATTTACCAGTGGGGTGCACTCAATTAAATGATGTATTCCTAAAAATCAGGCTTTCATTAAGAATAATATTTTTATGGGAGTAAAGCCAAGCCACAAAGCCCCTGAGGAGTACAAGAAGTTAGCCTTGGGCTAGGATGGGCAGTTCCCTGGAACCCCAGCGCCAGTGAGGAGAGCTTCACAAAGGTCAGTGGAAAGAACTGGAATAATGTATGCTTTTGTTGGGGGGGAGGGGGAGTTGCTAGATTTTTTTCTTTCTCTTTTTATTCAATCTTTTTTCTTTTTATTTTTGCCTCCTTTATATATATAAGTATATATGTATATGTATATATATTTATATATATATATGATAGGCATGGAAAGCAAGCCCAAGAAGAAAGAAACAGGACTGATGATAGAGAGATGTGGGTGGAAGAGGAGATGGGAGAAGGGAGCAGTGAGAAAACAACACCATAGGCAAAGGAGGAACTAGGAAATTAAAGTCAACAATGAAGAAGACATAGAGACAATGGTGGTGGCAGGACAACAGCAATCTAGCTGAGAGGAATTACTAAGAAGTAGAAGAAGGGCAAACATGATGGCGGGACTGGAGGAACGTAAAAGGGAGCAGAAGAAAGACCTGGGAAGCAAAGTTATGCATGGAGGCATAAACATAGGTGATTATATACCTAAATATATTGATTCATAATAATAGAGGTATTGGCCTATGTGCATAAAATTATATTGCAATACCTTGAGGAAGTGGAGGAAATGTGGGGCTCTGCTCAAGCCCTCTTTCAAGGCTAGAACACTTTGTTCTAACAAATTGGCACTCTATGATGCTCACCCAGTCACATGATCACTGAATACAAAATGGGTGCATAAGCAAATGTGGTGAAGAAAGCTGATGGTGCCGGACTATCAAAAAATATAGCATGTGGGGTTTTAAAGGCTTGTTGTTAACAAGTAAGCATCTAGCAAATAAACAACATGGAAGGAGCACACCATTGTGTGCAATCATGAGGTGTCCACAGAATTCAGTAACAGGCATCACAATACCCACAATAAATTAGCAAACATATTTTTGAGAATGAGGTGGGTTGGAGTAGAGATCCCAAATTCACCTGTAGACAATATGACCTCCCCTCACAGAAGGGTCACAAAGAAGGAAAGAGTCAACCATAGCCGCTACACTGCTAGGACTCCATTTACAGATAGTTTATATAGGACATTAGAGACTGCCATGGAAGCATGATTGGCATTAGATCAATACATCACAGATGCAGGTGGGACTACAGATATGAAAATCAGAAGATAACTAGTCTATATTTATTATGATAGACAAAACCATTTACAACATAAGTCCAGGTTCTTCTGCCCAAAGTGTTCAAGGCATGAGCTGTAAGTACCACAGTGTTCCAATATCAATCAAGAACACACTCATGTATGCCTCTAAAGGGGACTACTCCTCCCTGGTCTGATTAGAAGAGTTTCATATTCCATTTTTGAATGTACTCTTCCTGGTGATGAGTATCCACATTCCTTTTCAATGGTCATAAAGAACTCAGTTGAAGCTTAGTCCATTTGGAGACACTGTAAATGGATTTTGGACTTTCTTCGTTACATTGAGTCTTCTTGAAACCTAGTGTTCAGAATTTAAATTCTAGTGCAACCATTACTTTCTCATTTAATACTGTTTAAGACTGAAAAGATCTCCCAAAATATGATAATCATTACCATCTATTAAAACAAAATCAATTGTTTGTTTATGAACTATTTATGTAGACAGAAAAACATTGTAAAAATTTGAGTAGCTGTAGTATGTACAGTTTTGTTTTGATAATTTCAAGGTGACAGACTATGTGTTTTGATAATTTCAAGGTGAAGGACTATGTGTTTGTGCATACATTTTCAAGGTGGATGGTAGAGACAAGAAGGGCACAGGGTTTGAAGCAAGCGAGTCATTGATCCTATCTAGAATAATTATTTTCAATGATAAAAGGCACTGCATAATAAGTATGTGTTGTTATGAACTGCAGTTCAGATTATTAAAAATGTTCTCAAGTCCAAACTCTAAACAGCAATCATGAATGATAGCCAAATGCAAAGGAGAATTGCATCAAACTTGATATTTTGTACTTTTGTCAGGTAGTAAAATTTTAGCACGCAAGAGATTCCTTGAAAAGGGTCCATTGTCATCGGACAACTTGTTAACTTCTGAACTCAGCTCCAGAATTATCAATTGACATTTTTTGCCTTATTATGCCTAATAAAACCACAATCGCTCATGCGTATTAGCATAGGTGATATGGCTACTTATGTAATTATCTAACAATCTCCTTTTCTTAGAATAGCTTAAAACTATTTACATTTGCCTCTAACCTAACATTCAGGGACTTCAATTGAAAGTGACAGCCTTCCATGCAAGCAGTAAGAGAGGAAACAAACCTGGAAATTGTTATTCATCCTTTGGTCCTTTTTTATGCATAAGGATGGTTCCCTAACAGTTGCATGCCCACCACAGGGGAGGGAGAGATGCTTGTGGTTGCTTTATTGCAGCTCTCAAGCGGCAACATTTGCCTGTTCTCTTCTGAAATCCTCTCCCGTTGCCTTCTATCCCAGCTGTAACTTGGTTATTACATTACCTTAATTTACTCGTCTGAATTTTTTGCCTTGAGCCAACATGTGTTGCAAAATTTGATAGGCCAGCACCTATGCTGACTTTTCGTACTAGTATCTTTCTATATTCCTCTATCCTTTACATTCTCAAAAGTTCAGCTTGTTTTGTATTCTTCCAAAAAAAAAAAAAAACCCTGCAGAACTATGTGCTATACAGAAGCACAACGAAAGTCAAGGAACTCTGGTGCCATAGTGGTTAAAACACTGAGCTGTTTACCAAAAATAGGCTCAAACCTCAGCCACTCTGAGGGAGTAATGACAATCTGCTTCTTTACTTAGAGACCCTATTAAATAGATTTATTCTTTCCTACTGGGTCACTATGGCATACTTATGCTCTGTCCTAAGAGGTTTGTTTGTGGGCATGTTTGTTTTTGGTTTATCATTATCTCTAGGATCTGACTTTATGGGCACTGACTTGGTGGCAGTAAATTTGGTTTGAGTTTGGACAACAGTAATATGATCACTTCATTATTTCCATAAAAAAAATCAGCAAGTTTTTCATCCCACTCTTAGATCCTGAATATAAAAGGTTTAATTAATATTTTAATAACACATTTCTCTTTATTTAAATAGCTTTCTATGTGATGATTCATTTCTTTTCTTAATGTTTTACTTGAATTTTATTTGCCCAACAATTTATTAAAAATTGTAAAAGCTGCTAAGATATTGTTTTCTTTGACTATAAAAAATACTCTTCATTTTGTCACAATAAAGCTATCATATATTTAAAAGACCATTACACATCCCAAGAAATTAAAAGGAAATATTTGAAAGTTCTAGTGAGTGACTGTCCTCCCATTTGAATTTTTATACCTGCTCACAATATTAGAGTGTGACTCAGACTTTGACTGACATAGTTATTTTCTATTTAAGAAAATAAAAATCAGTATTCATGTGGCACATTTTTAAAAGGAACCATTGAATGGAATATTTTTGTTCAACTGTACATAACTGTTTTGCAATTGCAGGCAAGTTTAGGGAAACTCCCTTGCATCTAGATCATTTGCAATGAGAAGTACATGCACAAAGCACTTTCCCCAGACTGATCTCTCACAAAATTTATCTTTCATCACAAGGCTGAGATGTAGTCAATTACCGTGGCTCTTCTTTCCATATCCCCTTTGATTCTGGCCTAAAGGGCTGGCGTAATCTCATTTTGGAGAAAGATATGTGAATGAACAGATTTAATGGAGGCTGAGTCTCTACCATGGTTTTCTTTCCCTCAAGGTGTGGTCCTCAGAAAGTTAAAACCAAATCTCATTTAAAGCCGTTCTTTCAGGGACCACCCATTGCTGAGTGAACAAGTGCAGAAGCAAGAACACCTACTTTGGGCTTTCTGGAGTTTTTCGATTCTGGCTCTAGATCCCACATTGGTTTGCCTCTGTCTAGCAGACATTCCATTCTTGGGGCTTGAACTGCAGTCTATCACTTGACTTTCTTTCTCCAACTTCTGAATCTTTGTGGCTGAATCTTTGTGAATCTTCCGACTATTTCCTGAACTTTAGATATCGGCCTACCTGCCACCCATAATGATGCGAGCCATCTCCCAACAGATTGTGAGTTCTTTGAGACACTAGTGAATTGCAGAATGCTGGGACATATAAGGCAAGGAGGGTTGGTCAATATCAAAGATAATAAAGAAGTGGTATAGCATTTTAGAGGTTTGATATTTGAGTCATCTTAAATTTCCAACACCTTGAGACTACTCTTCTCTTAATTTTTCCCTAAAAGAATAAAAATATTTCACTGATCCTTGACGAATCCTAATGGAAATAAAATTTAGAATGCACTGTGGTCAATAAATATTTATGGGAATGGACAGCCTCACGGTGAGTCAGAATCAATTCTATGGCAGTGCATTTGAAAAGCAGAACCAAAGCCTGTTGTAGCCATCAAAGGATGATGTTGCTAATTGCCGCCACATGGAATTCAGTTTATATATAACCATCAGAAAATCTTTGCGGTCTTGTGCCATCTTCATGGCCACTAGCATGGCTTATTGTAATGTGCCTACTTTGTCAATATGTTTCAATCAAAGTTTTGTCTCATTTGTTCTTCCTCTCTACTTTAACAGTAAAAATTTAAAAAAATAGTAAAAAAAGCAAAAGTTAGGAAAGTTGAAAGTGAAAGATATAAAATTGAAATTCACACCAACAGACCCAATTAAAAAGATATGGAAATAGGTCTCTTCCACTCAGTTGGTCAAATAGCTGTCTTCCAAATTTCTCCTCCTTCTCTTCCTCCTCCTCCTCCTCCTTCCTATGGAGATCATGGATATGCATTGTAGCTACATTATCTGGTGTCAATTTGGAGTTGATAGGATTAAGAAAGAAGGGGTGTAGTCCAGTCTGTCAATTGGATCACGGCCAATGAGACTTCAGGGTGGGCATGGCCTTCAAAGAATTTTTGGAATTCCTGGATTTTCTCCTTAGAGAGAGTCATCCTTACCCACCCTTCTGAGAGACTCTTGACAAGACACATGGCGTCACATCCTGAGAGTTAATGAAGTCACATGGACTTACCCCAATACAACCAGACCTCTGAAGTCGGGGCAGTCATGTAGAGCCAGCTCTGAAATGTTTAAAGCACCACTGAATGTGAGAAGGAAAAACACCTCTCAGATCTACATGAGACCTCCTCTCTGGGGTGTGGACAACGGTGGGGGGGGGGGGGGGAGAGATAGTGGTGAGTGAAGTGACACATTAGACAGACATTAGAC
>PVJH01000103.1:0-49843 GCA_004026705.1 Nesogale talazaci | reverse complement strand
AGGGATTCAAGTAAATAATGTAGATGAATGTGGTAACATACGTACAAATGTGCTTGTGTTAGTCCGGGCAAGCTAGAGGAACAAATTTCATAGACATGCATATAGATATAAGGAAAACGTTTATATACAAGAGGAACAGGACATTGAGCACAGTCCAGCTCAAAGTCATAAGTGCGATATTAACCCATATGCCTGAAATCAATCTATAAAGTCTCCTTCTGACTCACAAAGTCACAGGTCAGTGGATGCAGAATCCCGGCACTGGCAGGGGTCTCCACATGGCTCCTCGCTTCCAACACTCAGGGTCCATCAACAGCAGAAGCAACTCCATTGCTGGCCCCAGCTTCAGAGGTCTGGCTCCATCAGAGCAAAGCTGTGTGGTCTCTCTGCTGGCTCCTCCAGCTTCTCGGATGCTGCCAACTTGTCTTGTCCGTGATTCATCGTCTCTCAGACTAACTCCCAACAACTGGGGAAGATAGCTTCTCATCCTCATGAGGGAAATATCACGAGATTTCCCAGAAGTCTCAGGAGAATGCCATGCCCACATAGAGGCTTCATTGGCTACTCAATGACTATCTCCAGATTAACAGGCCAGACTCCACCTCTACACTTCAATCTTAAAAGTAACATAAGCAAATGACTGCCACAGTGCTTAATAAAAATGATGTTTTGAATGTTGTAAGAGCCCCCAATAAAATCTATATTAAAAAAAAAACACCACTGGAACCACAAGACTTCCCACCCACTGGTCTGTGATTCATCACTGCATGTATTTAACGAGTCTGAAGGGGACCTTATGGATTGATATTAAACATATGGGCTACTATCTGATTTAAGGATTTGATATTTACTGGGTTGGGTTGTTTTCTCAATGTACAATTGCCCTTCTGGTTTATCTAGTCTACCCAGACTAACACACCCCTAAATGCAGAAGACCAATATGACAACATTTACTTAGTTTGTACTTTCAGACCATTGAAAGGAGATAATCAAAGTTGTTGAAGATAACTCTTAAATGCAAAAATACAGTGCCTACTTATAAATAATAGCTGAGACACCAATCACTTTTTTAAAAAGACGTAGAGTAAAAATAGGGAAGGTGGAGTATAAAGGGTAAACCAATTATAATAATCTACACATAACTTCCTCTCTGGGGTACAGACCACAGAGAAGTGCGTGAAGAGAGACATCAGACAGTGTATGATATAAAAAGTAATAATTTATAAGTTAACAAAGGTTCATGAGGGAAGGAGGAGGAAGGAGGGAGAGGCAAAAATGAGAAGCTAATACCAAGGGCTTAAGTGGAAAGCAAATATGTTGAGAGAGATGAGGGCAAAAATGGACAAATGTGCCTGACATATAATGGATAGATGTATGGATTGTGATAAGAGTTGTATGAGCCCCAATAGAATGATTTTTTTAAAAAACACCTTCTCTACCTAGACACAAATAAACAACCATAAGACATTCATACTTTTGTATGTAGTTGGAAATACTCATTTTGGAAAAAAGAATATGAATTTGAAGTTTGATATAAGTTCTGTGTTGGATACAAGGAACAGCATTTAAGCAAATATTTTAATGCTTCAATTTTTCTTTGTTCTTATGTATAAAATAGGACTGATTAGAATGGTTATTAAGGAGCCCTGCTGGTGCAATGATTAAGCACTCAACTACTTTCCAGAAAATTTCATGGTTGACTCTGGTTCTAGACTTCAGAGGGAGAAAAGACCTGATGATCTTTTCCCATATAAAAGTAACGTGCTGCCATAGTTTCAATTGTAACTCATAGTAAAAGTTCAGAAGATGGGGTCATTGTAAGTCATTATCAACACTATGTAGCTACAATAGAATGATACTAACAAAAATCATATAAGTTACTTATTTCAGAACTCTAAACAGACTTCCATAGTCTGTAGTAGTCCACAGAGTCAAATTCCTTTGCATCAAAAAAACACACAAGTAAATGTTTTTTAGGTGTTTTCTGCTTTGAGTTAAGATCCCTTTAACATCTGAAATGTCTCATGAATCATCAGAATCAAGCCTTAATTTCTGGCAGCTTCTTGTCAATGTATTGCAGCAATCATTGTTAGGCAACCTTCAACACTCGTATTACTTGCATGTGATAGTAATACTGCTGCATAATTTGCATGTTCTTTTGGATCCTCTCTCCTTGGAATAGGTACAAACACAGATCTCTTCCAATCACTTGGTCCAGTAGCTGTCTTCCCAATTTCTTCTCTTCCACCTCCTCCTCCTCCTCTATCACCACCACCTCCTCCTACTTAAGGAGATCATAGAAACAAGTGAGTGCTTCCAGGGCTTTATCAGCTTGTTGAAATTTTTCCATTGGTATTCCATTAATTTCTGGAGTCGTGTTTTAGGCCAATGCCTCCAGAGCAGCTTGCACTTTTTTTTCCCCCTTCAGTACAATTTGCTTTTGTTTTATGTGATAGCTCTTGAAATGATCAACTGGTTCTTTTTGGTAGATTCAGTCTGTGTAGTCTATCTTCTTCTGATGCCCCTTCCCTCAGTCAATATTTTCCCCCTTGGAATCTTTTCAATGAAAGATATGGGAGGCTCAAACCAATAAATAATTCATGAAAGAAATACTACCAAAATTCTCCCATGTAGAGAAGTATACTAGTAGGTTGGAGCTAATTTATTAAACACAATATGTTAGAAATCTCAAACTGTCAAGATCAAGTGTGCTTTCTCACAAGGTGGTACGGTTATAGATTTCTATGAAATCCTCCATTTCCACTATTTATTTGAAGTAGCTGGATAGCATATTTTAAATGGTTTGAATTTAACTTAGGAAAACATATTAAAAATAAATAATATTGGAACTCTACTGTACTTGAAATGTACTACTTTTGACCAATAGTTTCTTTGAGTGTATGAAACATTGAATATTTTTGTTGTTTTCTTTTGACATAATTTAAGAACCACATTTATTTCTCTGGTGTTAAGGCACATTTTTTCTTAAAACTCTATCTTTGTACTCTTCAGATGCATATATAAACACTTGGCATAGTTTCAGTATTTTTGCTTTAAAAATATGAGAAAAATCAGGAGTTGAAACCAAGGACTTAAGTAAAAAGATGCTTTCAAAAAGATAATGACAACATATGGACAGATGTGTTTGACACTAAAGATATATGCATGAATTTTTTTAAAGAGCTGTAAGAGTCACCAATAAAATAAAATTTTAAATGTATATGAAAAATCAACAAAGGATCTGTATATTTATATAAATATATACCAGTGTCCAAATCTGAGACTATTTAGGCATCACAACAAATAATGATAAGAGTAGTTCATGAACAAATGCATAAAATGGCAACCTGTATACTCACAGTGATTAATCAAAGGCATAAATCTCACTTGAACAGATCCCCCTCTCTGGAGTATGCTGGACCTGATCTAGTTTTCAACGTTCCTATATTTTTTTGTTTATTTGTTCTTCATTGGTTCATATTAGGGCTTGTTATTAGATGTCACCCTCTTGAAGTTGTGGTATATATTTCTCAGTTTTTCGGTATATGAAACTCAGGATTGATTCATCTATATGGCCAACAAGTAGAATAAAGGTTTCATAGTGGGGGGGGGTGGATACAGTGGTGGGTGTGATGGGGATAAAAGGCAGTTGATATCAAATAGTCCAGAAAGAAAAATAATTTTTTAAAACTGATTGTGGTAGAAATTATACAATTCAGCTTGATGTGATTGAACTATGGAATTATACAATATGTATTAACTCCCAAGTAATAATATAATTAATTATAAGAGAATGAATAAATGAGAAGATATTCTCCTTCTGTGTAGTAGAATATCAAGAATGTAGCCCTCTGCTATCAAGTCAATTCCAAGCCATTACCACCCTATATACTATACAGGATTGTCAAGGCTTGTAAATGTCTACAAGGATAAACAACTTCACCTTTCTCCTTCAGAGCTACTGGTGGGTGTGAACCACCAACTTGGTGGTTATCATTCAATGTCTACCTAATGGCAAGGTATTAATAAATAAGGTTGCAATGCTTGAGAGAATAATCATTTAACAATCTTCACTGAAATATAACAGCATGGATTAATTCAAGAAAGTAATACACAGGGTTATTAGAAGTAAAGGTTCAATGTGGGAAGGGAAGCAGATTTTTATATGATAATAAAGTATATCCTCACAAAACATTAATTAAATTCAAGAAAAGAAGGGCAAAGCTTACTCCTATTCACTGCCATTGAATCAGTTCTTGCTAATAAGGACTTGATATAGAGTTTCTGAAGCTGTAAATATTTATGGGACAGAGAGACTTAACTCTTCCCCAGAGAGTCACTGGTAGGTTTGAACAATTAACCCTTGTGATTAGCCTTCCAATGCTTATCTGAGAGTGCCACTGCCTCCAATGTCCCTTGCAAGGTCATTATAAATACAGCTGTTAAGATCAAACAAAATTAAGAACACCAATAATGTGTCAAATTAACAAGTCCTTTAAAAGGAGGAAATTAGGAGAACATACTATCACTTCTTTCTTTTCACAGGTGGAAACATTAGCAGTGTATAAATATGCTAAAATACAATGTAAAACCAATTTGCAGAGAATTCTACAAAAGAATAGGCCTGTGATCTTCAGAAAGATCAATATGATAAAATCCTTTTCTGTACAAGCAAAATTATTGAAAGAGTACAATCGATTCATCTCTTCCATCCATGTCTGTAGATTATTCACTTCAGTTTTGCCTCAAATATTTCACTGAAAATGCTCCTACAAGCATCCTTCATAATCTTCTTTTTGCCTAGTCCAATAGAGTCCAGAATTCTTATGTTTCTTGGTTTCATTATGTTTTCTTCCAGATGTTGTATAATAACTTGGTCCTTCCTCTACTTGCTAGCTATCCTTCCCATCATTCCACACACCCATCTGTTCCAAAGATCTTGAATGTGTTCATTTTATGTAGCAAATTCTCCCCAGGAATTGGCTTAACAAGACAGTTTAGGGTCTTGTTCCATAACGTAGAGTATGGGGAAACAAATAACAAGCAAACTGATAAACAAAATAAGGAAGTGATAACATGATGACAATACTATGAAGTGTCTTAAAAAAATGTCACGAGGGTTGAGGACTATAGTATATAAATGACTTTAGGTGAAGGTCACAGAAGACCTCTTAGAAAGCTTCAATTTCAGCTGAGAAGGCATTGCTAGGCACATGAGCAGCAAGTTCTAGTGCGCAGAATGTGGGAAATTCATGATGGGGTTGAAAAAAAAAGAAGGTTGGTATAACTGAACAGACTTATCCACTAGTAATGTGGTAAAAGAAAGACTAACCAAGGTGCTTGAATTTTATTCCTGTTGCAATATACAGCTACTGGAAAGTTATGATTAAAGCCAATTTGTTTCTCATTTTGAGTAGAAACAATCTCTCTCCCTTATTGATGACCAGAAAGTAAGCCTAGTACTATGAAGATTTCAATATTTATTTACTTTTCTCTTAATGGGTGCTATAATTTTTTGATAAATCATTTTATTGGAAGCTCCCACAGCTCTTATCACATACATTGTGTCAAGCACATTTACACATATGTTGCCATCACCATCCTCAAAATACCCTCCTTCTACTTGAAGCCCTGATATCTGCTTCCCATCTTTCACCCTGTTTCCCATGAACCCTTGATAATTTATAATTTTCCCCATGGCTTATACCAACCACTGCCCTCCTTCATGCACTACCCTGCCACCCATCCTTCTAAGAAGGGGTATTTAAGAGGTTCTCCACCTTTCTAACGCCGCAGACACTTTAAAACAGTTCCTCATGTTATAGTGAGGAAACATAACACTTTTTGTTGCCACTCATAACTGCAATCTTGCTATTGCTATGAATCAGGTGACACCTGTGAAAGGGCTGTTCAACCCCTAAAGGAGTCACAGCCCACAGATTGAGAAACCCTGAGTTATATACATATCCTTGTAATCAGTTCCCCCTTTCTTTCCCCATCTTCCCTCCACTTTCCTGGCATCTCTATCCACACCATTAATTCTGAATGGTTCAGCTGCTGCAGAGTCCCTGTGCTGTGTGTTCTCATCCACACCAGTGTAAATGCTCTAGCCCAGCCAAATTTTCAAGGCAGAATCAGGGTCATGGAAGTTGGGGAGAGAAAGCATTAAAGAAGCAGAGGAAAGTGCTTCATCAGTAACACACTCCTCCATGACTGGCATGTCTCTTCCTTATGACCCTTTTGCAAGGCAATGTCCCATTGTCTACAGATGGGTTTGGGGTCTCCATACCAAATTCCCCCTCTCTCACGTTGATATGATTTTTTATTCTGGGTCCTTGATGCCTGTGTTGGACAGGGTTCTCAAGAGAACTTATGATTTCATTTATTTATTTAGATAGAAGGTAGATAATAGATAGTTTGTCAGGCAGGGTTCTCTTAGAGAAATAAAAATCAGGACACTAGTAATTCTTTTTATATATTTCTATATAGAGAAAGATATATAAGATAAGAAAGAAACTGTTAGCTATCTATAAAGCAGTACAGATTGCTCGGTGCAACTCACTTGCGTGAGGCAGCTAAAAGACTGGCAGTCCTTCAAGTCTTCAGGGCCGCTGAGTATTCCTCTGTAGAGCAATCCAGGCTATCTGGTCACAGGCAGCAAACAGCAGAGCAGGTCACCAACAGTCAGACAGATGACAGAGTCCAACAGTCCCAGCTCAAGAGATGTATATCCCAGGAGCATGGCAAAGTAGGGCTTGAAGGCACCTCAACTCACAGCCCCACAGTCCATGATTAGGTGTCCCACAGGTAGTGTTGTTTGGAGGTCGAGGCACAGGACAAACAAGGCAGCTCTCTGGTCTGAAGATCTGGAAGCAAGAAAGAGGGTGGAACTTGATGAGCCCTTCAATTCTCTTCCCTTCAATTCATCCAGTGTGTTCATTGGCCGTACTGTCACAACAGATCCACCAATCTTCTGTGGCCAGGTTGGCATAACAAACCTACCCATCACAGATAGATAGATGATAGATAGATATAGATAATATATGATGATGATTGATAGATAGATGATAGATAGTAGATGATAGATAGATGATAGATAGACATAGATAATATATGATGATGATTGATAGATAGATGATAGATAGTAGATGATAGATAGTTGATGATAGATAGATAGATAGATAGATAGATAGATAGATAGATAGATAGATAGATAATAGATTCAACTCACATCAAGGGAACAGTCATTATACTGGTAGTCCTTCAATTCATGAGGGCTCCTGGGTTCAAGGTCAAAGAAGCAGCGAGCTGAGTCTTCCCCAGGGTAAAGCAGGCAATCTGGCCACAGGCAGAAAACAGCAGGGTGAGTCACCAATACTCAGCAGCTCAGCAGCTTAGTCTGGATGAGCTATTGAGCTCAAGCAATCAAGATGACAAGATCCAGTAGCCTCAACTCAAGTGATGTATATCCACAGCATAGCGAAGCAGGTCTCAAAGGAACCAAAAGGTCTATCAACATGATCCATGGGTGGGCTATCCCATAGATAGTGTAACTCACAAGTTGGGGCAAAGAACTAACTAAAGTAGCAACATGTTGGTCTCATCACCAGAGAGTGAGAGAGAGAGGGGACAAGCTTGTCAAGCTTTTATCCCTTTACCTTCCAATCAAACTGAAACCTTATAAAAACTCACATGTTCCTATTGACCAGATTGGCACAATTAACCTATCTGTCACAATGCCTGATCCTCTCAACACCTCATGATCACACAGGCTGGTGTGTTTCTTCCATGTGAGCTCTATGGCCCCCTAAGCTAACTGGCAATGTGCATATCCTCAGATATACCAGACCCCAGTTGCTATACCCCTTGATAACCAGGAACCTTCTGCTTTTTTCACCATATTTGCTTATGTGCCCATTTTTCTTCAGCAATCATATCAGAAAGGTGAGCATCACAGAAGGCCGGATAAACAAAACAAAGTATCCTTGCATTGGGGTAGCTCCTGTGTCGAGGCCCAATGTCCATCTGCTACAACAATACTTAAAATATAAATAGATGTACATAGATATATTTCCCTACCACTATATAAAAATATATTTACATATATATGCCTGTAATATATGTCCTTTGCCTCCTAATTGTTTCCTTTACTTTCATCTTGTTCCACAATCATGCTCAGCCTTCATTTGGGCCTCAGAAACTTTTCACAGCTATATTTCCTGTAATCAAGCCCCAGCAGATATTCTATCTATTCCTCACCATCAATTTTCAATCCCTTGTGGTTCCCTTGTTTCTGGGTTGGTTGACACTACTCCTTTACCATCTCTCCCCTTTCCCCACCCCCGAAACATCAGTCCCATTCTTTTTTTCTCTGAATAGTGTATCCCACCTTTTTGTTTTCTTTTTAAAATCACTTTGTTGGGGGCCCTAACAACTTTTATGGCAATTCATACATTTATCCATTGTGTCAAGGACATTTGTACATTTGTTGCCATTTTCATTCTCAAAACATTTTCTTTGTAGTTGAACCGTTGGCATCAGCTCCTCAGTTTTCCCCTTTCATGCCTGCCTCTCCCTCATGATCTCTTAATAATTTATGAATTGTCTTTATTTTGTCATGTCATGTCTACCTTCACCCACTTAACCTCCTTGTATTTCTACTCTCATTATTGGTCCTAGGGGGGTCGGAGGGGTGGGTATCTGTCCTGGATTCCTTGTGTTTCTAGTTCTTATCTGTACCAGTGTACATCCTCTGGTCTACCTGGATTTGTAAGATAGAATTGGAATCATGAGAGTGAAGGGGAGGAATCATTAAAGATCTAGAGTAAAGTTGTATGTTTCATCATTGTTATACTGCACCCTAACTAGCTCATCTGCTCCCCATGACCCTTCTGTAAAGGAATGCCCATTTATCTATACATGGACTTTGGGTCTGCACTCAGCACTCCCCCTCACTAAAAATGATATGACTTTTTGTTCTTTCATGTCCGATCCCAGTGTCACCTCAAAATCACAGAGGATGGTGTGGATTTTATTGTTCCTTAGATAGATGGTCGCTCATTTATATTGTCTTTGAGACCCCAGATGCTATATCTTTTTTCCTTTTTTTTAAGTAATTTATTGTGGACTCATACATTGTTTTTCACAATACATAAAAAAGTATAATGTGTCAAGCATCCTCACATGGCCACTTCTATTATCATTGTCCAATTGTCCACCCTTTCACTTAAGCCCCTGGTATTGGCTTTTCCAACCCTTCCCCGCAAGCCCTGCCTTCTCCTCCCCACCAACTCTCAAAACTCTATAAACTGGTATTATTCTGTCATATCTTACACTGCCTGATTTCTCCCCCAACCCACTCCCCTGATGCCCATTGTTCAAGTAGGAGCTTAAGTGTATATCCTTGCCATTGGTTCCATCTCTCTACCCCACCTTCTCTCTACCCTTCCAGCCTCTCCAATCTAACCATTGGCTCGAATGGGCCCATGCATCTTGGTTTCCCCATATCTCCAGCTCCCCTCTATACTAGTGTACTTTCTCCAGTCCCTCTGGATTTGATAGTTGACACCATCAGCATTCTTCACCCAATTTCCTAATGCACCCACGTTGTTTTCAGCAATTGTATCTTTATTCCACCTATATTATCTAGGTAGCTATACAGAGACAATAATAAGTATAAAAATAAAATAAGCCAAACAAAACAACAAAAGAAGACAAAACAAAATAACAACACCCACAACAAGTCCAACTACAACAATAACCACAACAACTAAAAAGCCTATAAGTAGTTCCAGACCTGTTTATTGACCTTTAGGAGTGTTTTCCAGGCAAGTTCAGGGGTACCATTTTCTGGCCACCAAGTCTATTTTTGGTATTCCCTGAGGATTTCATTGCTTTGCTCTCCTTTCTGTTGGTGCATGCCCTTAGTGTTTTGCCCTTGTGTGATGGGGTTGGATTGGGCACAATTCCTGTACTGTGTCTTCAGGATTGTCCCCCATAAAGTTGGTGAGGTCGTCATATCTGTGTACTCTGGTGGGGCCAGCTCTACTGTCCTTTCTGTGCACTGGCTGCTCTGGGTGGAGATATTCCTGGGGCTCTGTGGGCCAGCATGTGCTCTGCTTTCTCTCCTTCCCTCTCCATTTGCCGCTGTGTGTTCAGAGCAGACGTGCCCTTCTCACTGGGCTGTAGCTTCAGTGCATTCTTTGGGGCAGGAGAGAGCAAGGGATGTATCACTTCATTGTAGATTCTGCCATTCAATCTACTTTTCACTCCAGAGACTAATCACTTACTCATTTGAAATTGTCTTATTAAGAGCTCTTTTATTCACTTTTTTCTTTCTCTCTCACTCCATTATAAAACTTTCCACTTAGCTTCACACTTCATCATTTCTCAATTGACATATTGCAAATGTATCAACTTGTTTCTTTAATCAAGACTTATCTCAACCCCATCCAATTTCATGTGCTCAGCACTAATAGAATGAATAAACCCTTCAAAAATATTTTGCCATGAGGGACTGCCTTGAATGGGTCTTCATTGCCAAAATGGTTAATAATAATACTAATTATAATTGTTCTTTCTATTATTCTAATTGTTCTATTTTCTGAGTGTTTGGTATAGGTCACTGTCTGAGGTAAGAGCTACATACATATTAATCTATTTCATACTTATGTCAACCAAAAGAAGTAGGCTTGGTTTCCACTTACAAATGAGATATGAAGCTCAAAGAAGTTAAATAAATTCTTCAAAGTCATATAGGAGTGCCCTGCTTTGTCATGTGGAATTGTCTACTTCTCCATTCACTGAGCTTGATAATTCATTTCAATGGACACAAAATTCACAATCAGTAGTCAAGATTAAAGGATTGGTTGAGGAAGTGTAACAGGTTACACTGCAGATGAGACATGCTCAGGATAGAGTTCTCCAGTAAAGACGTGATGCCAAGTTATTTCAGGGCTGCTAAAAAATGTTTGGAGGACATGTCACACAGCCCAAGGGCACTCAACTCCAGTGAACCTAGCTCCCTAAATCAAGTGTCAGGGGGTACCCACCTCCTATAAGCCCCAACCTGAAGGTAGCTGAGTTGGTCAGCAATACCCAACTCTTCCAAGTAGATGTCCAGAGGCACTCCACCCAAGGCAACCTCCTAAACCCAAATACTCTGCTTTCCCTGATCTGTAAGTTGGGCAGTCTGCCACTTTGTCTACTGCTCTGGCTCTTGGTTCTGTTGCTGCTGGAGCTCCTCTGTCATTCCTTTGATGTTACAGCTGTCTTTAGGATCAAGGAGGTTCAATGCACAAAGATATTGGGATCCAAATGAGAAGCTCTACTCCTACATCATGTGGGTAGTAAAATCCCCTAGACTACTTCTGTGGATTCATTTTATAAGCAGCAAGGTGGCAATTACAATGAATCCTGTCAACAATCACTTGAATCCTGTCAGGATCTCCCACCAGCTTCTCTCCCTCAGACCCATCAGGAAAAGATCATTTGGTGGGATTGCAGCAAATATGGCTGGAAGAGTCACATCACATAATTCACTGCTCCGCAAAAAAGCAAGAAGCAGATCTAAAATTTCAAATCGGTATAACTATACTTAGCACTGAATTAAGTTCAAGCACAACACAACATGTAAGGCTCTGAATGGTTTTTCCATTGTCGTCTTCTCCAGCTCTCATTTCAAACATGTTTTCTTCATATTCTAGGCCCTATTGAATGATTTCATTTGCAGACCTCATGCTGACATCATTATCTCATAGTCTGTGCCTTTTTCATGAGCACCCTTGAGCTGTGAAATCCTTCATCTGTTTTGTCATTCCATAAGCGTTAAATTGTTCTTCAAAGCAATTAAAGATGATTTTGTCTACCTCCAAGAAACCTCCGAGTTTCTGGTGGGTGTAGATTAGGACAATTTGTGAATTTCTTACAGGGTCACTGTGAATGAGAATCAACTCTAAGACAGGGAGCTTGGTTAAATCCCCTCTACATTGCCAAATATGTCTTTAAGTGTATTGTACTTAGATTTAAGAACTTCTTGATGAAGAAAAATCTCTTCTCAATAAGTCAGTAACTCCGTGATGAGTTATTATTTCACTTTCTAACATGAAGGGATGAATGTGTGCCAACATCATCCATTATTATGGCCTTGCAACTTAGTCTCATTGTTTTCCAGTAGAGGTGATTTCAAATAGATGAGAATTATAATAGAGGTAGTTTGGTAAAAGATGGAACATGAAAAAGTCATTGGGCATTTGGAATGTATTCGATTATTGCCAGGTGAAAAAAGTCTGTCCTTACGCACTGTGCTGTGAGTTGTTGTCAGGTCAATTCCATGTGATGCCTAAAAGGTAGCATTAAAACTCCAGGGAACTTATGAAAATCAGGATATTACAAAGGAGTAAAGAACATATTAGAAATTGGTGGCTATGGAACCATATAGATTTTACTGTTTTTTTTCTCATAAAATAAAACAAACTCCAATTTATATAGACTTATCCATCTGTTAGGATTAGAATAGCAACCTATCTTTAGAAAACAAAGAAATTAACAAGATCTAGCCATCTTGCAACACTGGACTGTTTTGTTTTTCAATCTCACTAGTTGTACTCACTAGTACACTACAACAAGAGAAAAAAGTGACAGTCATTTTTACCAAAATGGACTTGGAATCAATGTATTTAATTATATATTTATAGCAATTGATTAAGGCATCAGAGCTATTCTGAGAAAATAAATAGCTCTCTTTGGGGTAAAGTATGTAAAGAAGGATATAGTGCCAAAGAAAGATACATAAAAATTGTCTGAAAATTCAGCCAAAACAGAAGTTGAAACCTTTGGAAAGGTTAGGAGTTGGAAAGCTTTTCACTGTGGCAAGTGTTCCAGCCTGGAAAGGTGGAAAATAAAATGCTGTTTACAAGTTTTTGCTGGTTTGTTATATAAAATGTGTTGTGCATGTGATATCTAAATTTAAAGTTACATGATTTAAACTGCACTATGTGATGAAGAGTCCTCTGAGGTCACTAAAGCTTTGATTTTCCAGTTAGCTTATTTTATAGCTAGTGCTTTGGAAACCATCAAGTCCATAACGAGATAGATCAATCAGATTGTTTTTATTGGTCTACTGCGTACCGTACACTATACACAGCAGTATTCATTGAATCAGACTGCTTAGGAAGAGCAGCTTTAACCTTGAAACTTGAGCAGAGAAAATAACTACTTCAAAATTAAATCTTTATGAATTATATATATATATGTCCTTATATAAAATTGAATTTTTAAGCAGTTTCAACTGAAATCCTTTGGTAATGAACCAAAGGTAGCTGTTTCAAAGAGGAATAGTGGTTAACACATCACATGTTTACTGATTTAAAAATAGTAGGTTTAAATTTTAGATTCAAACATCAGAATTTTTAGTGATTGTAAGAAAATCATGCTGTTGTGGTTTTTAATGGCTTCAATAATGCTGCTTTTAAAGGTAAAGTAAAAAAGACTACAATGTGACCTTTAGAAGCTGCTTCCAAAATTTTAAATGATTATATATTCTTGCATTTCTTTATCTGTCCTTCAAAAGCAGGACAATTTTGAGATAGATTAAAAGAGGTAAGGCAAATCAATCAAGAAGTGATAACCTCACGGGACTTAATAAATATTAATAGTTTTCTTTAGACTTTTTATGAAGGCTAAAAGATGAACACACAATTGAAAACCGGTATCACCTACTGGTTTGCTGAGATGAAAATCTTAACTTCATCAGTGCTCATATGGCCCTGGAAAACCTGATGGCATGCAGGAATTTATTGACAAAGTGGAAGCTAGTAGAATTGGGGCTAGGATAACGAGGTAGACACAGTGCCTCTTCAATGAATGTGCTAAGGAGATCACATAATACTCTCCAACGTGGAATAAATCATCATGGGTTAAATTCATATCTAAATGGTCTGATCCGTGAACAGAGTCACTTAAAAAGACATTTCTGTGTAGTGGAATGAGGACTACGTGTGATGTGACAGAATAGCTCCATTTCAAAGAGTTCTTCTAAATTGATGTAGATACAAGCCCAAGCCTCATAATTTGGGGAAATAATAATCCACAGAAAGTCAGCTGATAAAAACTTATTGGAAAAATAACTGCAGAACTTAATTGAGCTCATGTCTGAGCAGGAGAATGCATGCCAACCCAAACCTAGTAAACAAGTAATTGATTCAGAGGATTCAAATTGTATGCATTGATGTAGCAAAAAGTCCAAATTCCAGAATGTACACAATACATACAAATTTCAAATTTTGTATGAAATTGAAATCCCGGAGGGTGAATCAAAGAGTATTATTAAAAATTATAGAAAAATTGTTCAACTTAAAGATCAAATTTAAAACTACTATTTCTTAACATGACCTCCATTTAGGGTCCATGCGTTTCTGCTGACAGTGCTTTCATTTCTCTAATGCTTCCCTCCAAGACTTGTCAGAATACCAATGAAACAGTTTCACCAAGCTGATGAAACCCAAAAGTGCTCGCTCACTTAGGCTAAGATACTTGGGGGATGGCAACCTGGCCAACTAACTCTATGTGTACCAGCTTCACAGAAACATGACTCAGCAAAGTGTACAAATTATAAAACAATATCACGTGCAAGTGAAATTTCCTGGGGCTCATCCAACAATTGCAGCAGTAAATTTATAGTGCACTGCCAGAGATTCAGGTGAGGTTCAGAATTAAATTGGAACAAGGAATATTATTACTGATGTCAAATATATCTTGTCTGAAAGCAAAGAATATCAGTAGGTTTGCTTGTGTTTTATTGACTACACAAAGGAATTCAACCATGTGGATCACAGCAAATTAAGAGTAGCTTGAGAAAACCTGTTGTGAAATTCCAGAACATTTCATTATTTCCAAACACTTCACTAAGTTCATGAGGAAAGTGTACATGTCAAAAGCAATTCTGTCAACTGAACAAGGGAAAGTGGTATGGTTTAAAAATCAATAAAAGTGTGCAAAATGATTGTATTCTCACCATATTTATTCAATCTATATACTGAGTAACCATTCAGAGAAGTTGGACAATATAAAGAAGACTATGGAATGAGGGTTGAGAGAAGCTGACTAACAACTGCCACAGGCAGATGACACAGTCTTGCTTGTGGAAAGCCAGGGGGAATTTGTGCCATTTGCCGAAGAACGGATTGAAGTTTTTAATGATGGATCAAAGCTCAGTGTAACGAATACTCAAATTTTCACAACTAGATGAAAGTCAGCATCATGATAAATGGAAAATAGACTGAAGTCAAGGATTTCATCTTGCTAGTATCTACAATCAATGTTTATGACAGCGCCAATCAAGAGATGAAAGGTTGCATTGCATTAGGTAAATCTCCTGCACAAATCTCTTTAAAGTATTGAAAAGCAAGGGGATCACTTTGTAGAGGAAAGTGGTCCTGACTCATTACATTATTTTCAATGACTTCATAAGTATATAGAAAATGGACATAGAATAACAAAGACTGGAGAATTGATGTATTTGAATTATGCTGCTGGCAAAGAATATTGGAAGTACAATGGCCTACCAAAAAAATCAAGCAAATATCTTGTAAGTAGGTAGGAAGAATACTCCTTAAAGAAAGGAAGGTGAAATTTTGTTGGCCATGTTATTAAGCGCTATTGGTCCCTTTGCATGCTTGTATATCGATGAAGTTTGCATGCTTGGTAAAGTAGAAAACTGAAAAATTCAAGTTCACTCTTATGAGTCAATACTTCCTCATAGTGATCCAGTAGGATAGTGTAGAAATACTTCTATGGGTTTCCAAGGTTATAACTCTTTTTAAGAAAATAGTCCAAAGTCTGTTTGTTGGCCCTTACAAGTGTTTTTCCAGTTGAGTCTGATGGGGTGCCACATTCTGTCTGTAAAGGCTATTTTTGGTAATCCCTGGAGATTTCATCACTTTGCTCTTCTTGCTGCTCTGTTGCATGCCCTTAGTGCTTTATCCCAATGTGATGAGGTCACACCAGGCACAGTTCCCGCACTGTGTCTGCAACCTTGTCCCTTGCAGTGCTATGGTCATTAAAACAGGGACTTTGCGTCTCTTGGTGGGGTAGCCTCTGTGGTCCTATCAATGAATTGCCTTCTCTGAGCAGGAATATTATCCTCGAAGCTTGGTGGGCCAGAATGTGTTCACTTCCCTCTCCATCCCTCTTCGTTTCTCCTATGTTCTCTAATAAGGCATTTCCCTCTCCCCAAGCTGTAGCTTCAGTGCTGACTTCTGAAATGCATTCTTCTGAGGGTAGGGGTGGAGGCATCTATGTAGTAGGAATTGGGGCTGACCCACATATTTTTCTATTGGTTCCCTGATACATGCCAGTATGTTGCATTCATGTATTGGTACATCGGGTTGAATCCTGCACTCGCTCTCTCTCTCTCCCTCTCTCCCTCTCTCTCTCATATATATAATATCCTCCCCTTGTGTGAGTTAGTGCCCTGTTCCCCCCATCCTTACTCATTTTTTTTCCTTTTTCTTTCTCCCTCCTATTTAGTTGAATGTTGTATGTATCTCTGAATTTGATTTGGCCCCTGCCATAGTGCCTGGACCTCACCCCAGCAATTTTTGTATACAGTAGCTTTTCCCCCATGCCCATTTTTAATGCTAACCTCAGTGGACTCATGTTGTACTTGTCTTTTTGTTTTTGACTTACTTCATTTAGCATGATTTCCTCTGGTTATTCCCATGAGACAATGTGCTTCATGCACTCATCACTACTTAGGGATGGATAATGCTCCACAGTTTTTGGATCCATTCATCCATTGATGAGAATTTGGGTTGTTTCTAACTCCTTGTAATGGTGAACCATGCCACGATGAACACTGGAGCAAAGATATCGGACTGTGGTTGCTTTCTTGCTTCTTCTGGTTATGTTCCCAATAGTGAGATTACTGGGCTGTATGGTAGTCCAATTGACTGCCCAATATTGCCAAATCAATATCTATAATGGTTGTGCATACCTACAGAATCACCAGCAGTAGACAAGAGTTCTTTCTGCACCAAAACCCCTCCAACACTTGTAACTTTCTGATTTTTTTTTAATTGGGCTATCTTTTAGGTTGTTAGGTATTTTCTCTTAGTTGTTTTGGTTTACATTTATCTTATGGCTAATGATCATGAACATTTTCTCATAAATTTCTGCCCCTGTCATATCTTTTGCCCACCTCCTTAGTGGTCAATTAGTTTTTTTTCTGTAAGCTCACAAAGTAGTGTTGATTTTAGTAAAAAGGCCTTTGTCTGATGTATCATTGCTAAAGATGTTTTCCTAGCCTGTGGATGCTCTTGTTATTCTCAATGAATTCTTTCAATGTATACAGGTGTTTTCTTTTCAGTATACCCCACTTGTCAATTTGTGACTCAATCGTATTTGTGTCCTTCCTTATTTCTGATAGTCTTTGTATTCCCTGTGTCAAAGTTCACAGGTTTGTCTCAATTCACTCCTTAATGGTCCTAAGAATTTTGGGTTTTACCTCAAGATCTGTGATCCACCTTGAGTTTATTCTTTCACATGAAGTGAGGTAAGGGTCTCACTCCATTTTTCTGAAGGTAGATATCCATTTCTTTCCAGCATTACTTGTTAAATAGGGCAACTGCTTCCATTTGATATTTTGGGGCCCTTATCAAAGAACAGATGTCTGTATGTTGAAGATTTAATTTCTGGGTTTTCAATTCTTTTCCATTGGTCTGAGCACATGTCATTTTACCAATACAACGCTCTTTTGACCATTGTGGCTGTACAATAGTTGCTGTAGTCAGGGAGAGCAAGCTCTCCCATTTGTCCTTCTTGAGGCTTATCTGCTAATTTGGGGCTTTTTCCTTCTCCATATGAAGTAGTTAACCAGTTTTTTCAATTCTTTGAAAAAGATGATGCTGTTCATATTGTGATAACATTAAAGTTATATAGTGCCTTGAACAGACCTGGCATTTGTACTATATTGAGTCTTCCAAACCACAAGCACAGGACATTCCTCCATTTGTTGAGGTCACCCTTGTCTTCTTGTAATAGTGTTCTGCAGCTTTCCTCACACAAATCTTTTGTTTTTTTCAGTCAGATATACCATAGATATTTAATTTGTGCTTGGCTATTATAAAGGGTACTTCCTTTTTAATCACCTCTTCTGTGATCTTGTCTGATGTGTATAGGAGTGTGTTAGACTTCTGTTTGTTGGTCTTGTACCTTGTCTCTGTACCATATTCCTCTATTGCTTCCAATACTCCAGTTGGGGAGTTTGGGGGATTTTTCCATATAGAAAATCATATCGCCTGTGTATAACAATAGTTTCACTTCTGCTTTCCCCAGATGAATGCATTTTATGTCTTTTCTTTCCCTTATGTTGTTAGCTAAGACCTTTACTATAATGCTAAATAGGAGGGGGACAAGGAGCATCCTTGTCTCATCTCCTTTTTCAATGGAATGATTTTCATCTTTTTTCCATTGATTGCCACTTTGGCTTTTTGTTTTTCATATATAGTTTGTATAATATGGAGGAATATTTTTTCTATTCCTATCTTTTTTAGTGTCCTAAACAAGAATAGTGTTGGATGTTGTTGAATGCTTTTTGTGCATCTATTGATATTATCATGAGGTTCTTATAATTTTTCCTTTCAGTGTGGCAAATAATATTAGTAGTCTTTTGTATGTTGAAGCATCCCTGTATGCCTGGAATGAATCCCACTTGATTATGGTGAATTTTTATTTTATATGCTTTCATATTCTACTGGTCAGTAATATATTAAGGAATTTTGCCTTGATGTTTATTAGGGACATTGGTCTATAGTTCTCAGTTCTTATGGGATCCTTGCCCACTTTAAGTATCAGAGCTGTACTAGCTTCATAGAAAGAATTTGGGAGTTTGCTGTCTTTTTCTATGTTCTGGAAGAGTTTGTATAGGATTGTTGTCAGTTCTTCCCTGAATTCTTAGGAAGAATTCTCCTGTGAAGCCATCTGGCTTGGGGTATTTTTGTTGTTGTTGGTAATCCCTTGGTAAGCTTATCTACATTTTCTATTGTTATGGGTCTGTTGAGACTCTTGGCTTCCACCTGGGATAGTCTAGAGAGGGATTTTCCCCAAGAATTCATCTGTGTGTTCCAAATTGTTGAATTCAGTAGAGTGCAGGTCTTCATAAAACTGTGTAATTATCCTTTTGATTTTATTAGAGTCCACTGTAATGCCCCTCCTTCATCCCTCATCCTTGCTATTGAAATTTATTCCTTCTTTTTTTGGTTAGGTTTGTCAGCAGTCTAACGATTCTGATGATCCTTACAAGGAACCAACTTTTAGCTGCATTAATTTTTTTTCATAGTTTTGTTGTTTTTTCCTCTCCTGTATCCGAGCCCTGATTTTTATTATTTCTTTCCTTTTGCTATAAGTAAGATTGCCCTGTTAACTCTGCTCAAGTTGGTGTACGTTTTCTGCCAGCCTATCAACATAAGTTTCCTTTTTCATATGTTCATGTATTCTTATCAAACTTCCTCGGATAAATGCCTTTGATGTGCCCCAAATATGTTGGTATGTTGTATTTTCATTGGTTTCTAAAAACTGCCTGATTTCTTCTCTGATCTGGACCAATACCCACTCCTTTTCCAATAGAGAGTTATTAATTTTCCAATTGTTTGTCTGGTCTACTTCATCGTCCTTTTGTAGATTATGGCATAGTGAGGAGAAAGAGAAGTCTGTATAATCTCTACATACTTGGATTTACACTGGTTCAACTTGTGTCCAGCATGTGGTTTGTCTTAGAGTATGTGCCATGTGAGCTTGAAAAGAATGTTAAACTTTTTTTTTTGGAATGTGGCTGGAAAACTCTGAAAACATCTATCAGTTCAAGTCATTCAATTGGGCTGTTTAGATCTGTAACCTCCCTGTTAACATTCCTCCCTTGTGATCCATCTTTTTACGAGAGTGGTATATTAATTTCACCTATTATAATTGTTGAACCTGAGATTTCTCTTTTCATCTCTTGTAGTGTTCCATTTATGAATTTCATGGGTCTCTTATTGGGCACTTACAGATTTATTGTGCCAACTGATTCTCGGTCTACTGTTCCCTCTAGCATTATATAATGTTCCTCCTAGTCTCTTGTTACAGCTCCTACCCTGAGATCAATTTTGCCAAAGATTAAGATGGCTATCTCTGCTTTTTGGGAATTACCATTTGGTCGGTATATTTTTCTTTAGCCTTTAGTTCTTATCCTATTTTTGTCTGTAAGTTTGAGCTGTGTCTCCCGTATCTTTTATTTGTAACCTTTCGCAGGAAAGGAATGTCTCATCTCTCTGTGGAGTGGGTGATAGTTTCTAACTGCTAACATTGTGGTTAGTATCCCAACTCACAAACCGTTATGTCACCAGGCAGTAGAAAGAAGGCAACCATCAACAAGATGAATTGACAACACTGTGGCTTTAATGATGAGCTCAAATGTAACAATTGTGAGGAGGATATTGGAGAGTTGGGAGCATTTTGTTCTGTTATACACATGGTCCCTGTAAGTCAGAACCAACCTGACAGTACCTAAAACAGCAACAAATTATTGCCTGAAAAATAACGTGTTCTTCCACAAACACCATATTAAAATGGCAGTGTGGGCATATCCAAGGTGTTCAAATCAAATCCAATGTGTTCAAAACTGTGAGTTTAGGGAACAAAAGCAAGTTCAATGTGGAGAGATTGGGTTATATTGGGTAATAAAGAAATTCTCTTAGAATACCCTTGCTACCCTCCAAGAATGAGTAGTTGTGTTGATGAGAAGAGAAAAAAAAATAATACTCTATTCACAAGTCATGGCCTTTTGCACACCAAAGCAATTTTCAATTTTCTTAAAACTTTCTCATAGTAAGTTTATGTGATCATCAACCTTGAAGAAAATCTAACAAAATTGTCCTTTGTTATCCCAAAAACGTCACCATAAATTTCTGAACTAAGTCTTCACTCCTTAACTAATAGGCCCCACAGAGCCCCATGAAAGGCGCTATTTTTATTGAAATTAATTTTTGAAGTCATAACTAAGAGAATTTTCTCTAATTATCCACTGATTTTAAAGTCAAGCTTACATAGTTTTTACTTTGAATAAATCAATACACAGATGAATTGGAACTCCAATAGCAACACCTATTTTACTTACTTTCCTACTTTGGCCCCTGAATGTACTCAGATTTCTTGTTCAGGCATGCTAATACCTACAACTGAGCCAGTCTATGTCGGTTCACTTGTCCATAGTCTGTCCTGCCAGTGTTCTGCCCCAACTAATACCAACAGCTGTCACCATGTTAGACCTGGTGTTAGACCACTTCTCAGAAATGCTTTGCATACTACTGCAAGGCATTCTAGTTAGGTGCTGTCAGAAATAATTTTGCTGACAAATACATGTAATTTGGGGGATTGGGGTTGAAATACTTCTTTTTGTTGCATAGACTCACAAATAGGTTAAAAATGATAGTTGATCTATAGATCAAATACTTTCTATGCTGTCTTACTTTTTCTTTCTTGACTACTACCAGAGGATAAATTCCACAAGTGCAGAACCACATCCATCCTATCCATGATTATATACCCATCGCTTGGGAGGGGCTCATCCAATGTTTATGAAATGATAAGTGCTTTAGGAGATGAATAGATGTTATTAATGCCGCTTTAAAAAAAATTAAATAATATAATCCTGCCCTTAGCTTTTGTGTGTTCTAAAATAATGTTTGGGGACTCTCTAATCCTATAACTGTCCCTTGATAATTGGCATTAACTTGTCTTTCTTGAATTATCTTTTAAGCCAATAGTTTATTCATGCTTCTTGCTATTCATTGAAAACATTTCATGAATCTTATATGCCTTTCTTATGATTAGCACTCAATAACTGCTGAACTTCTCTTGCACACTATGTATGATGTAAACTTAGCCATAAGCCATCTTTTACATAATGTCTTATTACATACTCTGCCTTCATTGAGGTGAGGAATAGATCCTTAAACATTGTTTTTCATTAATCCTCACTTAGAATCTACTAAATAGAGGATTTCTAACAAATATATGTGCATTAAAAAGGATAAATCACTAATTTTGGTAGACATTAGTATAAGAGCAACATGGTATTTAATAACTTGACCAAATAGAAATCAATGGTCATCTTTAATATTGCAGAATTACTGACATGGAGATACAAAATGTCAAGGTCTTGAAGAAAGATCCAATAGCTAGAGGCAGAACATCTGGCAGACGTCATAGTGTGACAATGTCCAAGGGCCACTATCCAGCATGTCAGCTCCTTGACATTTCCCTTCAAAATTCTCTGAGCTTGTGACAGTACAGTAGTGAATCTGCTAGACATATTAATAGAGCTATAGCACTTAAAGAAGTAAATGTGACAGCTGCAATTTAAATATTCCTTGGGGCACAACTTGAGGGATAAAAGAATAGCGTGCTTAACAAATGTTCCTTTTAAAAACAAAGTCCTTAAAACTATAAAGCATGTACTACTGGATAAAGCTAGCTTCCATAACAAGCACTTCTCCACAGAAATTGCTGTAGAATTCTTCATGGAAGAAAATGGTCCATAGATTTCCCGTAGTCAGGCACTTTTCCTTTCTGCCTCTTTGCCCTCATTCATGCAGTTATATATTTTACAACAGACACTACAACTCAGAAAGAGCTGCTGCTCATCAGAGCAAGACACCTTAACAGGGAGGGTGTCCTTAAGTGTTGCCCTCAATGAATAATAAGGTGCTGCAATGAAATGACTCATTCAACTGATATTGCTAGTGACTTCTCAGCCCAATCATACTCAAGAACATTTATTGATCACCAACCATAGAGCACACTCAAGAGCAGCCTTGTATAACAGTGATATGAACAACATACAAAAAATAGCTTTCCCTGCTCTACTGTTACAAGAACTAAACAGACCAGTGAAGTTTTAGTTAAAATGAGCATTTAGTGTAGTAGGAACTTGCTAAGTTATCTCCATTGTAATTCATTACTCTTTCTCATTCATATTTCCCATCTGTGAGATTTTGTATATACATTTGCTTGAAAGTTTTTACTCATAATCGCCTTATTTGCTAATAAATTCCTTCACATTATATTTGTTTCCTCAGTTATTGATCCATTTAAAATAAGGACCGTTTGAGTGTTACATTTCTGTGCACTGAATTTGTGAAAAGATGTGGCTTAAAGAGGAAGCCCAAAATTTATTTGTGAGTCTCCCCATAAATTGAGCCTCCACTGAATTCTTTCTGATCATTTCCCAGCAGTATGAATGACCTGTTCCTTAGGTAGAGTACATTAGAGAATGGATTAATACCACTCCCCCAACCAATCCAGGGAGTAGGGGTGGCCCTTAAGGACTTGCCTGGGTATTATCTTAATGGAAATTGAGTCAGTAGATTCCATGCTCATGACTACCTTGGTTTGCAGACAGAATGTCAGAAGGAACCATGGCCTGGGGTAGGCACAGTACAGCGTCAATGAAAAACAGGAAGATCCTCAAAAAAAAATGGATTGAAGCCATTGATTCAACAATAGGTTCACATACAGGAATCATTATGAGGATGATTCAGGATTGGGTAGTTTTTTTCTTTCTTTTTGACATAGGGTTGCTATGAATCAGCACTGAACAAAATCAACAATGATAGCTATGAAATTCTCCCTGCTCTGAGTGTTCTTACATCTAGAGATTCCTCTTTGCTTTGTAATCATTCAGTTACTAAAGAATTTTTTTCCTGCTTAAAATTACAATGACATGTTTTGCTTCCTGAAATAATCTGTCTCTGCAATATTGTGCAAATTTAACTTTTGGGGCTCTGAAAAAATTGACATCACTTAACATTCATTGTATAAAGCATTTGGTTTTTATATATTTGACACTATTTTTAAGCCTATATGGTTACTCCATACTGCTTATAGGAAATGGATTTAAAAATGAATTCTGCAGAGTGAAAACAAAATTTAAATATTTAGAAAATCCAGTTGTACAAACTCAAAAATATATCTTTGAATTTTCATTACAGACACAAACATATATCAAAGAGATTAGCCTCTAACTAATGGATTCAACCATCACCTTAGAGTGAAAGGGACAGGAACAGGATAAAACGAAAGAATGCTGTCTGCCTTTGGAGATCGCACTAAAATACATAAATAGTCAATTTGGCTGGATTATGATTCCACTATTGTGTGATTATCCTACATTTTTAAATGTAATTACTCATCCTCTACTTTGTGATAATTGTTGTAAATTCCAATCTCAATGTTGATAAGGTCAGTTGACATGACTATATCTTCAATCACTACCTTACAGGAGGCAGTGAATCAATTTCCAGCTTTAAACAAGTCATGACCTTTCTTGAGTCACATTTTTTATATTAAAATACATAAAATGGAGGGGAAGTTAGTAGAAGGAAGCAATCTGACTACTGAAAAATAAAAGATGAGGGAGGTGTGTGTGTGTGTGTGTGTGTGTGTGTGTGTGTTTGAATGTAGGGACCCTGTGCATCCTACCTCAAAGAAAGATTAATGTCAAGTCAAAGAGAGCTCTTCAAGAAATGCCAAACCAACAGAAGTCCAAAGGAGACACTGGACATTCTCCAAAAGAAGAGAGACTTCTAAAACTAGAAACTTGATCTCAGACATCTAGCTTTCTAAATTTTGAAAGAACACATCTCTGATTGTTAAAGCTATACACTAGGGTATTCCTTTTACAGCAGCATTGGATAATTAAAACAGAAGCAAACTGTGATAGATAGAGTGGCCCATTATCTCATATTCTTCAATCTCTATTGTCACAGGGATCATCACATTTCAAGTCAAACATAATTGATACTTATACCAGTGGTGAATATTTCAGTACATATAAAATATAAAACAAGCAGAACAAAATATTTTATGTAACAAAAATAATGCTTTAAATGTTGAATAGATTGAATAAAGGTTAAAAATAGGTTCTATAGTGATGCCAAAAAATAGGTTCTCTGGATGTTTTCATTGTATGAAGAAATAATTTAATCGTCATCAATCAAATAGCTTTACTAATAAAGGCTCAGTGGAGAGATCTGTTAACACTGGAAAGAATTAGACCCTAAACTTTACAAGGAGAGAAAATGCTTTCTTTTCTTCTACTTTTATCCAATATTCTATGTTTTCTGGGACGTGTCCGGGTATTCTGACAGCACCAGATGTCACCTATAAGAAAATCAAAACAAATGATTTTTTTTAAGTTAGAGCAAAGACAAAATTAGGAATCAAAGATTATATGTTCAGCTATGCTATAACCATCTAATGTCCAAAGGTGGGAAGTATATGAAAGAGCTGAAATAAAACAAATGAGCTGAACATAAAACAAATCTCCCAGCTTAATAATTTACATTAAAATTTATAATTTTGAGTAAATCCCAAAGTATATCAAACAGTCCTAGAAATACAAATCAGGCTATAACAGAGGTCAGAATTTATATACAAAAATGTTTTGAAAAAAGAAATACACAATGCAAACAAGACACATTCGTGATCTATAGCATTAAAGAAGTTTTTTCAAGCTTTCACAATCACCACTGCATTTGTTTTTAATAGAAGGGGTAGAAAACTTGTTATGTATTGATTGGTTTCTTTTTATATTTCATTACAATCATATGTCAGGGAATAGATTTCCAACATTTCATATCGCTGGGTAAATTGCAAGCTGCCAACAACAGGAGAACTCACAACATAAATTTCTAGACTCTGCAAATATAGGTCTGCATTTAGGTTTATTATAGAAACAAGATTGCAGGGTCTAGGCAGAGTGAAATGGGGTTCTAATGGACACAAATTTGGACTTGAGGTAGCCAATCACTGTGTCACTCTTCCAGGACATCCTTCCCAGTTAATGGCTTTTAGTGCCTAGACAGCATTTAGTTTTCAAGTATGGGGCTTCAGTAAAAAAAAAAATTAGAATTGATAGAGGGGCTTCTGGGAGAAGAAAGGGACAAGATAACTGCTGCTGCGTAGTGAAGAGGCACTATACCAGTAATTTGGCTGTGTTTTATTTGAAATATAGACTCCCTTAACGTCTTCATGAAAATTCAGATCAATGCGATATAGATCCCTCAATATACTTAAAAATTACTACATAAGTTTCATTGAACTTTGCCACTTTTGAGTGCTGACATTAAAATAATGAAAAAAGAAACACTACCAATTTCTGTTAAAGGAAGAAAATGGAATTGATCACATGTTGAGTTTTTGCAAGTCCATCCTGGACTTTTCACGTGTGATCCCTCTCTACTGAATCGATGGCATCTAAATGACTAGTACAGCAGATGTTGTCAGGGTTTCCTTCCATTGTGGCATGCAATATCCTTCCACTTTTCCATAGAGGGCACAATTCCAAATGTATAATTTTTTCTCAGTCAAACTCAGAGTTTTTCCTTTCTCAGGATCATTAAAATTATAAAATAAATAATCTAGAATAAGCTGCAACCACAAAAAGGGAGAAAAAAATATGTTGACTTTCCCTGTCAATAAAATCATTCCAAAAATATCAAAAGAATTAAAAACTTGAAGAAGAACATACTGAAGAAGCTCTACACAGCTATAGCAAGCGAGACTATAATACATTCAGCATAACAGTCTTGTTTGGATTGCTAAATTTGATATGCTGAAACCATTATTAGCATTCTAACTATATTGGGCACTTTATGTACATATAAATAAAGAACTACAGCATCTTTTACACTATTTTTCTCCCTTACTTAAAAACAATGAAATTTCTTTCAGAATATATTCTATGTTTAGCATCTGAGGTTTTAAAGACTTGAAGACACACAAGCAGCCATCTAGCTCAATCGCAACAAAGTCCGCATGGAAGAAAGAAGCACACCAGCCTGTGTGATCATGAGGTGTCAATGGGAACAGGTATCAGGCAACTAAGACCTATAAAAAATAATAGCCAATGTGAATTAGGGGGGGGGGGACATGGAGCAGAAATCCTATGCCCATCTGTAGACAATTGGACATCCCCTCACAGAGGGGTCACAGGGAAGAGATGAGCCAGTAAGTGTGCAGTATAACACTGATGAAAAGCACAACTTCCCTCTAGCTCTTTGGTGTTTCTTTCACCCCACTGTCATGACCTCAATTCAACCTTACAAATCAGATTAGACCAGAACATGCACCCTGCTACATTCCCTGCACAGAACATTCCCTGAAACCCAGGGAATCCAGGAGAGATAAACCCCTCAGGGTCAACAAGAAGAGCAGAGATATCATAAGGATTAGGTGAGGGTTGGGGGAAAAAGGGGTTATAGTTCATGAGGATCCATCTAGAACTCCCTCTCAGGGAGATGAATGATGGAAAAGTGGGTGAGGGATGATTGAGGACAATGTATGATATGCAAAATATAATCTATAATTTGTCAAGCATTCATGAGGGTGAGCAGGCTGGGGAGAGAGGGAGAAGAAATGGGGAGTTGATATCAAGGGCTCAAATGGGAAGAGAATGCTTTGAAAATGATGATGGTGGCATATGTGCAAATGTGCTTAACACATTGGAGAAATTTTTGTATTGTGATAAGAGATGCAAGAGACTCTAATAAGAGTATTTAAAAAAATAAAATTACCTAACCAAAAAAAATTTAACTCTCCACTTATTTTGTTTTTCATAAATTGTATTTAATACTCCCTTAACTCCTCCTATGAGTCATGATCTAAATATTACATTCATTTATGTTTGAGGACTCTAGAAACATTGAAATGTTTATGTTATTATAATATATTTCTTTCACAGGGATAACCTTGCCTAAAGTATTATATAATCATCTACTTGATTTTGCTTAATTTTATAACCCATATATGTATTCTTTATCATTAGAGTACTTTTTATTATAATATTTTAATGTGGAATCATAAAAATTATATTAGTTTTTACAACTTAATTTTTTATCCTTTTGCTAAAAATTATATATATATTATTAAATCATTTTATTGTGAGCTTATACAACTCTTATCACAATCCACACATACATCCACAGTGTCAAGCACTTTTGTATATGTGTTTCTGTCATCATTCTCAAAGCACTTGCTATTTGCTTGAACCCTTGGGTATCCGCTCCTCATTTTTTTCTCCTTTCTCCCCACTCCCCCCATGGACCCTCTTGATCATTTATAATTATTATTGTTTTGTCATATCTACACCATCTGATGTCTTCCTTCACCCACTTCTGTTCTGTCATCAGCATAAAGAGTTAATAAATATAGTGAACCAATACAACACTGTAGCACAACTTTTCCTGATTCTGTTCACATAACTGCATCCTGACACCTCATAAGCACAATGTATCTTTCTGAGATCCCCATATTTCTTAAGGCTATCCATAGCTTGTATGTTAGTCAAGGTAGACTAGAGAAAAATATTCATAAACATCCATATGTGTATAAGAAAGAGCTTTACATACAAGAGTAATTGAATATGGAGAAAACATCCCAGTCTGGTCCAGATCAAATTCCTAAGTCCGATATTAACTCATATGTCTGATATCAATCGATAAATTCCTCTTTTGACTCACAGCACACATGCAATGAGCTGAAGTGCAGGAAGATGATAGGCCAGTGGGTGAAAAATCTGGAGGATTCAGTTGCTGTAGAGGCATCTTACCACTGGCACAGGTCTCCAAGTGACCCCTTCAGCTGCAGAGCTCCAGCAGTGCACCATGTGTCTTGTTAACATGCATGTCTTGCAGGGAGCAAACATGTGTCCTGCCTCCAGCAAGCTATTGATCTCCTTAGTGCCTCCATATGAGGTCATGAAGCTGCAATCTTATTGACAGGTTAAACTCCACCCCTTTACTCTTAAGTTTCAAATTCACAAGATTATGTAACTACCACAGTACGTTAATAGTTTGTCATGGTTCACAAAGTCAATTGCCTTTGTATTATCAATTAAACATTAAGGAACATCTTCCTTTTATTCTCTGCTTTCAGCCAAGTTCTGCCTGATATCAGCAACAATATTTCTTTTTCCATGTCCTCTTCTGAGTCCCTTCTGATCCTCTAGTAGTTCCTGTCAATATAAAGTCAAAATGCTGCAATTATGTGTTCAGTTAGATATGTGTGGCGGTCACGTGCTTATGTTAATTTCATGATTGAGATTTAGGGGTGGAGTCTAGCCTGTTAATCTGGAGATAGCCATTGAGTAGCCAATGAGGTCTCGGTGTGTGCATGACATTCTCCTGAGACTTTTGGGAAATCTCGCGATATTTCCCTCATGAGGAAGAGAAGCTATCTCCCCAGTTCCTGGGAGTTAGTCTCAGCGACAATGAATTACAGACAATACAAAATGGCAGCGTCCGAGGAGCTGAAGGACCCAGAAGAGAAGCCACAGGGCCATGCCCTGATGGAACCACACCTCTGAAGCTGGAGAGGCCACATGGCTATCCCTGCCAGCGCTGAGTTGCCTCTACCACCATTGGATGCTGTTGTTGGACCCTGAGCCCTGGAAACTAAGAACCATGAGGAGACCCCTGCCTGCACCCACTGCCTTGTGACTTTGTGAATCAAAAGGAGACATTATAGACTGGTATCAGACATATGAGCTGATATCAGACTTATGACTTGGAACTGGAGTGAGTTGGGATGTTTTCTCAATGTTAGATTCGTCTTATATATATAAACCGTACCCTTATATCCATATGTGTGTCTATGAGTTTGTTGTACTTATATGCTTATTACTCTTGTTCCAAACCATAGGGACTCAGTTCACAACAGAATTAAACACTGCCCAGTTCTGTACCATCATCACAATGGTGCCTATGCTTGAGCCTACCATTTGCCTGTTCATTTGTCCCATGGTGGTAACTTTGGTGTTGCTGTGATGCTGGAAACCATGTCACTGGTATTTCACATGCCATCATGGTCACCCAAAGTTAACAGATTTCAGTGAAGCTTCCTAAGTAAGCATAGACTGGAGAGATATTAAATGTCCACTTCAGAGGAAGTAGCTTCTGTAAACCTTATGCATCGGAATTAATGATATTGTTCTAAGATTTGAAAAGGGGGGATGCACTTTTCCTTGGAATGGGTTCAGTTTTGGATCTCTTTCAGTAGTTTGCCAACTAGCTGTCTTCCAAATACCTTGGCATAAAAAAGTGAGTGTTTCCAGTGCACCATCATGTAACTGAAATATTTCAAATTGAGATGTCATCAATTTCTTGACCCTTCCTTGGGTTAATGCTTTCAGTGCAACTCCAACTTCCTTCTTCATTATCAGTGGTTCCTTTTCATATGTTAGCTCTAGAAATGACTGAGTGTTGATTATAGTATTTTATGGACCATAAAATACACCCAGTGTGGCAGTCATGTGCTTATATTATTTTATGATTGAAATATAGGGGTGGAGTCTAGCCTGTTAATCTGGATAGCCTTTTAGTAGCCGATGAGGCCTCTATGTGGGCATGGCTTTCACCTGAGACTCCAGGGAAATCTCGCGATATTTCCATCATGAAGATGAGACGCTATCTTCCCCAGTTGTTGTGAATTAGTTTGAGAGATGATTAACCACAGGCAAAACAGAATGGCGGCAGCTGGGAGGCTAGAGTAGCTGGTGGAGAGACTACATGGCTTTGCCCTGATGAAGACAGACCTTTGAAGCTGGAGTGGCATGCTGTTGATGGACCTGACCCCTGGAAGTGAGGAGCCATGGGGAGACCCCTGCCAGTGCCAGAATTCTGCACCCACTGACCTGTGACTTCCTGAGTTGGAAGCAGATTTTATAGACTGATTTCAGGCATATAGGTTGTTATTGGACTTATGACTTTGCACTGGACTGGATTGGGATGCCTTCTTAGTGTCACATTTCTTTTGTATATAAACCCTTTCCTTATACCTATGTACGTGTCTCTGAAATTTGTTCCTCTAGTCTATCCGGACTAACTCACCCAGTTTTTAGAGCAAGAAAACAAGAAAAAATATTCTGAACCAAATAGCACCAATATGCTAAAATGTTCTCGGGTACCACACCTTTCAAACCATAAGATGTGCCCTCATTCCCCCCCACCCCAACTTTTGCGGGAGAGGAAGAAAGTGTGTCTTATGGTAGGAAAAATATGGTAGTTCTTTCTGGTAGAGTGACACTGCAAGTCCTTTACATCTTCTTTTGCTTCTCCCTTCATCATTCAATATTTTTTCATACAGTTATTCATTACTTCTTTTAGTTCAAGATATGCAAAGCATGTTCTTCCTTTTAAGTTTTCTAACTGTAGATCTTTCTACATAGCAAAACATTTTGGTTTAATATTTTACTTTGTTTTTGGAGGTGTCCTTTGGAATTCTCTGTTCAGTCCTTTGACTTCATCAATTCCTCGGCTGAGCTTAAGCTACTGCATGATTAAGAGTGAGTTTGGGAGACTCTTCTGTCATCAGCTTTGTTCTTTTCTCTCCCTGACCTTTATATTTCTTCAGGATGATGTTTTTTATGTCATTCCAGAGCTCATCTGGTCTTCTGTCATTGGTGTTCAATGTAGTAAGTCTATTCTTGAGATATCTTCAAAATATGGTAGGGATATACTCGTGGTCATATTTTATCTCATGTGAGCTTGTTTTCATATTCTTCACTTTCAATCTCAACTTACATATGACCATTGTTGGTCTGTTCCATAGTCAGTCCCTGGCCTAGTTTTAGGTGCTAATTCTGAACTTCTCTATTCTCTCTTCTCACAGATGTAGTCAAGTTGATTCCTATGTATACCATATGGAAAAGACTTTTGTGTTATGAAAAAGAAATATTTGCACTGCAAAGATGATTGCAACATTCTATTATGCAGTCACTGACTTCATTTATATCACTAAAACCATATTTTCCAACCACTATTTCTCCTTCTTGATTTCCAACTTTTGCATTCCAATTGCTAATAATTACTAATGTATCTGGACCCTTCCCCCATGATTGGATCATTTGCAGACCGAAGACTTTGGTAGAAAACTACAACATCTTAATCTTTTGTGGCTGGTGCATACTTTTAAATAATGGTTGTGTTGTTTCAACTTTGTTGAATGCAGAGAGATAATCCTGTCACAGACCGCATTGCATGTCAAGATAGACCTTGAAATGTCCTGTTTTGGTTTGTTGGGTCTTTTTTTTTTTTTGAGTTTTTAAAATTAAAAGATCCTTTTATTGGGGGCTGTTTCAACTCTTATAACAATCACTCTTATAACATCAGTTGAATCAAGCATATTTGTACATATATTGCCATGATTCTTTTCTAGACATTTACTATTGAGCCCTTGGTATCAGGTCCCCCTTTTTTCCTTCACTTTCTGCCTCCCTCCCTCATGACCCCATGATAAATTATAAATTACTGTTATTTTCATAGCTTGCACCAGCCATAATCCCACTTCCTCCATGGTTTCTGTCATTCATCCCCCTGGGGGAGGGGGATTGTATGAGTGTCGATCATTGCGATTGGCTCCCCCTCCCTCACCACCTCTCCTCACTTTCCCCCTCACTTTGTGATATTGCTATTCTGATACCTGTTCCTGGATTCTGTGATCCTTATCTGTACCTGTGTACATGTTCTGGTCTACTCTGAAGTGAGAGACAGCACTGGAGTCATGATAGTGAAGGGTAAGGAAGTCTCAAGGAACCAGAGGAATATTGTGTTAATGTGGGCTTTACTCTGCCTTGGTTGACTCACCCCTTCCCTGTGGCCCCTTTGTAGAGTAATGTCCCATTGTCTCTAGGTTAACTTTGAGTCTTTGTTCAGAACTACTTCATTCTAAACAATGTGAATTTTAGTTTGTTTTTTGTTATGGGTCTTCTGATGTCTGTTTTTCAGTCCTAATGAAACCTCATGATCACATCAGCTGGTGTGCTTCTTCCATGTGAGTGTGTTACTTTTCTGTTGGATGACTGCTTATTTACTTCAAACCTTAAGATCTCAGACCCTCTATTTTTTTAATAGTTAGACATCATCTGCTTTCTTCACCACATTAGTTTATGCACCCACTCTTTTTCTTCAGCCATTGTGCCATAAGCATCACAGAATGCCAGACTGTTAAAACAAAATGTTTTTTAAAATAAGGGAGTATATGAGGAGCCGAGGCCTGAAGGCCACCTATTTCCTCATTGTACTGCCATATAAATTTATGCACATAGGCCAATAACTCTATTTTTATTAATTAATGTGTTTACATATGTACACAATTATGCTTATACCTCTATTCATAGCTTTACCTCTTAGATCATACTTCAATTTTCTTTTACCTTCCTCCTGCCACACCATCACGCTCACCCTATTTCTGCATCTTTGTAATTCCTCTCAGCTATATTGCTGTTGCTCCATCACCCCCAGAATCTGAGTCCTGTTTGTTGTTTATTTTAATTCCTTAGTTGTCCTCCTGTCTAGGGCATTGTTTGTTTACCACTCTCTTCCCCCACTTCCTTCTCCCTCCAAAGATCTCCAGGTCTGTCTGTTCTGTTGTTTTGCTTCCCATGACTATCATATATAGGTAGGCAAACCAACAATAACGTGGGCCAAACAAAATAAAACAAAAAAATTGGAAAAAAAAAACAATGTCATGTCTATCTACTGACTCCCCACTGATCCTGGTGAAATTCCAGGTGCTGCCCCTCTTAGCCTGAAGTCTCTTTGGGGAGCTCTTTCAGAGCTTTGTGATTTTTCTTTGGTCCTTATGCTGAACTGTTATGTCCCCTTTTTTTCTTTCCCCGCTGGGGGGTTTTAGACTGGATTAACTCTCCACTATGTGTCTCCATTATTAAATGTCCTTCTTATATAAAAACAATGAAATTTCTCTTGATTATTGCACTCCTAGCATAGTAAAACATGGTGATCTCATTCAGAATGGTCAATTTCAGTTCACTGACTCCTAGAATTTCAATTTTCATGTGTTCTATTTCAGTTTGTACAACTTCCATTTTTCTTAGATTCATACTTTGTACCTTCCAAATTTCAATTATTAGCTGATGTTGTAAAGGTGTTTCTTCTTACTTTGAGTAATGTTCCATCAGTAAACTAAGGTCTCAAAGATTTTAATACCATCCAAGGACTTCATGCCATTCATTATTTCAGTTCATGTCTGTATGATGAACTCTAGCTTGAGAAGGCAGCACTTCCTCAGTCCATCTGACATTGTCTCTGACAATATTCTGCTTCTTTTCATGAGGTTTTCAGTATCTCAAAATATTTTAGTCCTTTCCAAAGATTTTCAGCAGCTAGTTCTTCAGAATTAGACAGAAGATTTGCTCTTTGTAGTTGTGTTACTCCAAGTAAACTAGAGAAACAAACTCATAGACATGCATATGGATATAAGGGTAAGGTTTATATACAAGAGGAATAGGACATTAAGAAAGAACCCCAACCCAGTCCAGTTCAAAGTCATAAGTGCAATATTAGCCCATACGCCCAATACCAGTCTATAATGTCTACTTCCGACTCAAGAAGTCACAGGTCAGTGAGTACAGAATGTCGGTGCTGTCAGGGGTCTCCCAACGACTCCTTGCTTGCAGGGCTCAGGGTCAACAGCATCCAGTGGTGGTAGAGGCAATTCAGCACTGGCAGGGGTCTCCATATGGCTTCTCCAGCTTCAGAGGTCTGCTTCCATCAAGGTAAGGCTGTGTAGCTTCTCCTCTGACTCCTTCAGCTCCTCAGACACTGCCATCTTGTCTTGTCCATAATTGATCATCTCTAAGACTAACTCACAACAACTGGAAGGATAGCTTCTCATCTCCATCAGGGAAATATCACGAGATTTCCCAAAAGTCTCAGGAGAAAGTCTTGCCCACACAGAGGCCTCATTGACTACTCAATGGCTATCTCCAGATTACCAGGTCAGATTCCACCCCTACATCTCAATCATGAAATTAACATAAGCACATGACCACCACAGTAGTCTATTTCTACTTTGGAAACTTGGCTGAAATCTGTTCACTTTGGGCAACACCTGCTGGCATTTGAAATATTGCTGGCATATCTTTTAGCATCATAGCAACACATAAGGCACCACAGTATGACAGATATGTGGTGACAAATTGGCAGCACTTGCTGATGAATGTCAAAATTTGCAGCCTTCAGTATGGATTATAGTACAATGTTGTTGTTGTTGCCATTGTTGTTGTTTTAAATCCTTATAATTGGACTAATAACATCATGATAAACAGGGGCAAGAAGCAAGTTAACAAGCAAGTTAACAAGGATTTTGCTGGGATTCACAATTAGTACTCATAGAAGTCAGGAAATCAGATGATCTGATAGACCACATTGGAAAATCTGCTGCACAACTCCTCTTTTAAGCTTCATTGAGCAAGAGTGTCCCTGTAAAGACTAAAGAGCACTTGACCCAAATCATGGAGTTTTTCAATGGTTTCACATGCATGTGAAAGTGGAACAATGGAAAAAGAGAATTAAGGATTATTGATTCAGTCAGGTTGTGTTGGTGAGAAATATTGAAAGTGCCAATGACTGCTGAAGGCAGGAACAAATCCATCCTGGAAGAAGTAATTCCAAAATGACCCTTGGAGGTGAGCATGGTCAACTCTTCTCTCATGTACTTCAGAAAAGTTAGCAAGAAGACAAGTGACTGGGGGTGGGTATCAAGCTTGGATTGATGCTGTGACTGCAACAGTAAACTCAAGCCTAGCAATGATTGTGAGAACAACACAGGACTGGACAGCATTGCATTATATTGTACTTTGAATAAGATAGAACTGACCTGTTGGGTTTCTAATGCTGTCATCACTCAGAGAGTAGATGGCTACATCTGTTTTCTGCCTAGCAGCTGGTGGTTTCAACCACTAAATCTTCAGTGAGAAGTCAAGTGCTTTAACCACCGAATCACCCAGACTTCTTCATTTTATTGTTCTCTATCTTAAAATTCTTTTACCCATTTTATTGCTGTCAAATTTGCATTTTAAATATTTTTCATACAAAGTAATGGTACATATGTTTGCATGCACACACATATATATGTATATATATAAGACTATATCTGCAGTGAAACTACTGGTTCAAAGAATATCTGAATATTGAATTTTTCCAACCAATATCAAACTTTTGTGAAAACTGTCATCAGATTATCAGTTTATGGTTCAAAATGTCCCACAGTATTGCTAACATTTAAGTGTTATATTTTTAAATATTTGGAAGTTGGGTATAAAGTAATATCTTATTGTGTTTTAATATGTATTTACATATTGCAGATGAATTGAGTATCTTCTTACATACTTAACATGCCATATAAATTTTAAATGCATTCTAGTTTTGCCTTTTACAGTTCAGTTTTTAAATTCATTTGGAATTGATTTTTGTTCATAATATTAGGTTTGGGGCAGTTTTTTAACTTAAATAAATCATTTTATTTGGGGTTCTTACAGCTCTTATAATAATCCATAGCTCAATTGCATCAAGCACATTTATGCATACCATTAGCATTTTCATTGCATTATCATTTTCTTTTTTAATTAAAAATTGTTTTATTGGGGGTTCATACATCGGCTTTCACAATACATAAATAAACAAACTGTGCCAAGCACCTTCACGTGTTCGTTGCTGTCATCATTCTCCAAATATCTGCCTTTCCCTTAGAGCCCTTTATTCGCCTTTTCCATCCCTTCCCCTCTTGCCCTGATCTCCCCTCCCCACCAACCCTCAATACTTTATCAATTATTATTGTTCTATCAAATCTTACACTGTTGGGCAGTTTTTTAAGGTCCCAACATGTATACAATTTGTTTAAAACTCTGCCCTTTCCATCTTGATCTTCATGACCATCTCTAATATAACAAGCATCCATAAACTTTGGGGTCTATTTCTTTTATAAAATTTGATTTATTTTTCCTTCTGTGTTTTCATGCAATAGGTTAATGCTTCCGCTTTGCAATTGGCAGATATGGGGTTATACTTACAAGCCAGTGTAGATTCACTCTCGAAATTTGGTCTGATGATATACAAATATTTCAAATGGATAGGGGAAGGACTTTTACTTAATAAGCCTATTTGCTGGGAAGATCATGGCAGATGTCTCAAGAAGATTTGAAATAGCTTCAGAGGACAGAGTTACTAGCTTTAGGTTGGCATTGCAATGGAGGGGGAGATGGGGCATGTGCTCTGGGCCAGAGCAGCAGTTTGAATCTCCTACTGACACTAGCAGTTGGAACCATCTCGGGTTTCCAAATATAGTTCTATGGGGAGGGCTCGCATTGTCTGTTTCCCTTCTTAAACAGGAAATCTTCTTGAGCTTGTAAATTTATTTACTTCATTTGTCTTCAGATAGCATGTATCTTCCCCATATTTGCCTGACTTTGCTTAATTTCTTCATTTTTATCTCAAAAGAAACTGATTTAGGATACACTATAAACTAATATTATCCCGCTAGAATAACAAAGAAATAGCTATTTTATTATATTAGGTTCACAGTAATAAGGGTTATAATTCTAAGAGATATTTTAGATATGTGTAATTTAAAGATGTGTAATTCAATTCATATCGATCTCTCTTCTTTATTTGGGGGGGGGGGGGCATAACTGCCTCTGGTGGTCATGGGCGCGACCCAATGCTGCTCCTGAGAGCAGCCGCTGGGTTTGAACGGCCAAGGCCACGGGCTGCAGTCCCGCACTCAAACACTCACGCCATCAGAGCTCAGCCCTCTCTTTCTTCTTAATTCCTTATCTCTACCTTTACTGCCCCTTCTTCATTCCTTGTTTTCCTGAAGTATAATCTGGTAACTTACTGACTGTACCACAGACTTCCAGAAGAGCCAACACCTTTGTCTCGGAGGAAATATGCCCTCAATAGTCCTTAGAGGCAAGAAGGTGAGACTTTGTCTCACATACTTTGGGCGTTTATCAGAGGAGACTGGTCTTTATTTCCTATTTTTCTTATCTAAAAAACTGTCTTATTTGTTTGCATCTTTATTTTTCTTCCTGCTTTCATATGGGAAAATATCCTCAAATGTCTGATTATCTATATTTCATGTTTTGAGACTTGTGTGACCTCATATCAAGGCAATGTTTTTTAATCATTCGGGGGGACTCATATAACTCTTATCACAAGCCATACTTCCATCCATTGTATGGAAAGCACGTTTGTACACTTGCTGTCATCATCATTCTCAAAACATTTTCTTTCCACTTAAGCCCCTGGTATCAGTTCCTCATATTCTACCACCCTACCCACCCCCACCCCCATGAGCCCTCAATAATTTATAAATTATTGTTTTGTCATATCTTAAATTGTTTGATGTCTCCCTTCATCCACTCCCCTGTTGTCCGTACACCAGGGAGAAAGCCAAAGGTAGGATCTTGTAATAGATTCCCCCTTTCTATTCCACCCTTCCCTCCACCCTCCCAGTGTCACTACTCTCACCATGGGTCCTGAAGGGATCATCTGTCCTGAATTCCCCGTGTTTCCATTTCCTATCTGGACCAGTGTACATCCTCTGGTCTAGCCAGGTTTGTGAGATAGAATTGAGATCATGATATTGGTGAGATTGGGGGGAGGAGGGAAGCATTTAAGAACTGGAGGAAAGTTGCATATTTCATCATTGCTACACTGTACCCTGACTGGATCACAAGGCAACATTTCATATTTTAATTTATGAGAACTTTATTTGAAGTTTTCTATCAATAAAAATGAAAATCCTTACAGTGTGTAACAATTACATGTTGGATTACTAATTGCAAAGTCAGCGGTTGAAACCACCAGATCCTTCCTGTGACAGTCTGCTCCTACAAAGGTTTCCCATCTTAAAATCCATATCCAGCAATTCTACTCTGACCTGCAAGTTTGCTTTGAATCAAAATTAACCAGATGGGAATGGGTTTGGATTTTATTCTTTTTATTTCCTTAGTTTGTAAGAAACATCTATAAATGTATTTTAAATTTAGAAGAAGTATTTGAAATGTATGGTTGGTTTCTAAGGAAGTTAATTGTAAACTTTAAGTTACATTTATAAATGTAATATATTCAATTTCCTTCTAAATTACTTTAATTGTCTGATTCAAACAAAATATTCTTATCTGTTTAAACGACTCATAAATCTAATAAAGTAAACCTATGAATATGATTAATCTAAAGTTCTCTTAGGGTGTAATAGTGTGTATAAGCTAAATAAGATTACATCTTTAAATTGCAAATCTACATCACTTGCTTAATAGCAATTAGAAGGCTATCATTCAAGCAGACCAAATTATCTTAAATATCAAAGTGCATACACTACCACAAATGTGTATACAAATTCAAGTAACCCACCAAGTTTATCTTCTCTAATTCTGCATCTTTGCAAAAATAAAGTTCAGCAGGCAGCATTAAAAAAAGAGGAAAGAAACCAAGAAAGATCCCCAGAATTTTTACCTACCCAATAATATAATTCCACAATAAAGAAATTCACATTGGAAGGAGGAGAAATAAGGTGTCTTTGTCAGATATACCATGCTCCACCCCCTATAACCAAGATCTTAGAAGTCTGAGAAGCAAACAGAATAGTGATAAATTAGATTGCTTGCCCAATGGAAGGTGAAACTGGATGAAAACAGCAGACATGGGAGACATTCTGGAACATAGGTGTCCAGCTGGCTGGAGAAGCAGAGTAAGGCAATTTCACAGATGCCTTTATAGGATACAGGGATATAGTATACAAAAAAATCTAGAAAAGTAAGCATATCAAACAACATACCTAAGGACAGCAAGTAAAGAAGTATATTTGAGGGTTCCAGGAACAGGCAGGTAGGAGGCAGAAAATAAGAATAGAACTGTTCACCAGTAGTGCTCCCTAACCATTTGGGTTGAAAGTGTTCATGGAAGAGAACATCTGTGAAGTTGAGGCTGGAAAAGTGAGCCTCTCACAGTCCCCCTACATTGAGTCAGAACATGGTGCTCATTTAATCCATCCTCAATCACCCTTCCAGTTTCTCATACTTTGGTGCGCTGTGGGTTGCTGTGACACTGGAATCTATGTCACTGGTATTTCAAATACCAGGAGAATCATCCAAAGTGAATAGATTTCAGTAGAGTTTAGACTAAGAACAGATTAGGAAGAAGAGATAGGCTGTCTTTTTCAGAGGAATTAGTCACTGAAAATGTTATATATAACAGCTGAAAATTGTCATATATTATCCGTTCCAAAAACCTCATGACTAGCTTCAGAATATTGTCAGAGACATTGTCAGAAAATGAACCCTTCAGATTGAAATGTACTCAAAAGAAGACAATAGAAGAGCTTTCCTCAAAGTAGAGTTGACCATGATGATGTGGATAGAGTAAATTTTTAGGAAGAAAAACCATGGACACCTGCATTTGCTTAGAAGGCATGACAACGTGAGAAGAAAGAACTTCATACATCTATTAATAATTGGTACTTGAAATGTATAAAGTACAGATCTAGGAAAATTTGAAGTTGGTAGCAGAAAGATAAATATTTATATTAAAGTTGAGAGCAAAAAGATAGATATTAGAGGTATTTGTGAGCTGATAAAGACTGATATTGATCACTTTGAATGAGATATTTATGCCATTTATTATGCCTAGAATTAAAAATTACAATCAAGTGGACTGGCATTGCATTCAACATTAAAAAGGACATTTCAAGATCTGTCTTGAAAAACATACTGTCTGTGATAGGAAACTTCTATCCATATACATAGAAGTTCAATCAATATAATTATTATACAAATTCATTCATCAAACAAATGTTCCAGTCTAGCCAGAACTGAAAGGCAGGACTGGGGTCATGATAGTAGGGTGTGAAGAAGCCTCAATAAACCAGAGGAAGATTGCGTGCTTCATTGGTTCGTATGGCACACTGGTTGACACATCCCTTCCATGTGACCCTTCTGTGAGGGGATGTCCTATTGTGCACAGATGGGTTTGGGGTCTCTGCTCTGACTCACCTTGTTCTCAACAATATTATTTTGTTTGGGGTCTTCAGATGCCTATTACCTTATCCTGTTGACATCTCTTGATCAGACAGGGTTGGTATGCTTCTTCCATGAAGGCTTGTTGTGTCTCTGCTAGATTGCCGCTAGATTAACTTCACCCTTTTAAGAGCCCACATGCTATATCTTTTGACAGTCAGGCCCCATAAACTTTCTTCACCATATTTGCTTATGAACCCATTTTGTATTCAGCAATCATGTGGGACATTGAGTATCACAAAATGCCAGGTTGTTAGATAAAAAAGTTTTCTTGTATTGATATAAGACTTGATCAGAGGCTCAAAGTTCATCCATTTCATCAAAGTATTATCACATAAATATATGTACAATAGGCCAATAGGCCTATTTTTGAATTAATATATTTACATATATTCATACCTAAGGTTATGCCAAATCCCATAGGTTTGCTTTTTGGATCTTTCCTCCATTTTCTTTCACCAGCCCAACCATCACACTTGTCCATCTTGTGCCCCTTAATAATTCCTCTCAGCTAGATTGCTATTGCTCCAACACCAAGAGGATTTCTACATCCTCCTCATTGTTGATTTTAAATCCCTAGTTGTTACCCTATGGCATTGCTTGCCACTCCTTTCCCCCACTTTTCTTCCTCCTACCCCACCCCCAAGACCCTCTGGAACCATCATTGTTTTCTTCTCAGGATTGCTTCTCATGTGTATCTTATATACGTAGGCAAAACGATAATAATAGAGACAAAACAGAAAGAAAATGAAAGATCAATGAGAATGAGAAAATAAAATAAAAAAGCAAAAATACTCCAAAGCATACATACATATCCAGGTGTGTGTGTGTGTGTGTGTGTGTGTGACCCTTATGTGTATTTTCCCATTGGTCCTAGGGTGGGGGGGAGGTGGGGGAGGGTCCGCATCAGGCCTCTCCTAGCCTGCTAGCCTGAAGTCTATTTGGGGGGTATCATTAGGGGGGTGGTAGTTTTGATTTGCTCCCCTTGCTGATCTGTTATGTCCCCATCTTGGTTCACCTCACTGAGGGGGTGTTCAAACAGACTCCCTCCCCACCATCTATCTCCAGTATTGTCCTCTGTTGTGGTCAGCAACGGTGAGAGGACATCATGTCTTGAGCTATTGTTGATCCTCTGGTCGCCTCTGCCTTAGCATCTCTATTCAGGGACATCACCCACAGGACTTGATGTGCTAGTATGGGGTCTAGCTTCTCACTCTTTATTTATCCTTCTTGATTTACTTCCACGTGGGTACAACAGGATGGCCCCTCTCCCCAAATTGTAGGGTTAGCATTGTCCTCTGGGACATATACTTCTGGGGGTGGGGGGTGTCAGTTTGGCTCTAATTATAGATCTCTCTATTCATGAATTGCTTCATATGGTTACATTTCCCTCAAGGTTTAGGACTTCCTTAGTTGTTCCATTTTGTTTTTCTTGTTTTCTTGTTGAGGGTGTTGGGATATACTGCTTGTCGTGTATTCCTGGGAGACCAAGGGGCCCTGAGTTATTTCTCGTTGAGACTGATAAGAGTGGTTTGGAACACTGCCTGGGACCTACTATGGTGGTGAGTCAGACTACTGTTTAGACAAGACACCACAATGACTAAGTGGCTGGAGGCAGTGGGGAGTTTTGAAGAGTGAGTTGAAGCTGGCAGCTGTAGGTATGCCACAGGGTCAGGTTGGGGTGGGCCTGCAGCATGGAGACATGCCTGGTCTGGATTATCTGCCACTATTTACAGCCTTTCAGAGAATCTCTGTCGCACCTCAAATTCATAGAGACAGTTTTTGGCTTGTGCTATGGTTTTCAGCACCTATTGGCTTTTAAGATAACTAAAATAGAATCCTAGGCTTTGTTCTGGGGATCTGAGCTTTACCTGTCTTGTTATGTTGTTGCTATGCTAATGGACCAGGCATCAGGTGGCTTTCAAATGCATAATTACACAACAGAACACAGCCTGGGATTAAAACTGTTTTTTTAATGGTTTTTGTTGGGCTGAGCCCCGGTGGCGCAGTGGTTGTGTGCAGGACTGCGGCCCATTGGGACGGAGGTTCAATTCCAGCAGTGGGGCTGGACCTCCCACTCCCACCACCAGAGAGCAGTGATGCCCCCAAAAAAATGGTTTTTGCTTTGCTTGTATTTTTATAATGGGTTCTTGAGGTTCCTAGGTACCAGGGCTATGCTGCACTGTCACCCAGGAAAGGGGGACCAGATTAGCCAAGTGGGTTTGCGGCTGACTGGATCTGAATTCTCTCCTGGCTGTATTCCTATGTCACTCCCTGTTCACTCCTGCACAACTCTATAGGTTGTGCTCAGGGATCTTCATTTTGTCATGGGAAATATGCCAGGGTCTCTTCAATTGCTGCAATAAGTGTCTATCTATCATTACTCATGCTAACAGGTGCAGAGCTGGTGAGAAGAGGGTAAAAAGGGATGGCTGATGTAGTCACTCCCTTCCTAGCTTGGGAAGGAATTTGCAAAGCCCATAAATTCAGGAACAGGGAGGATTGCAGAGCAGGTAACTCCCGTGTAAGGTCTTGTAGCTAGTTGTCAGAGGCTTTCTGTGAGCCTGGGAGTATGACCACTTTTTCATAGCCACCTGGGGAAATTAGGCATGCCATGGGTCTTGGATCTTGGAAGCAGAAAAGGGTGGTGAATGCTGCCCAACTGGATCTGGCTAGGGATTAGTGGAGTTGATTGAATATCTAGAATTTCTCCATGGGTGAAAATCAAAAGGGAGGTCTGAAACAGATCTAGTATATAGAATCTATTTCCAGCACCCAGCCTCCAAATATTGACCCCCTTATCTATTAATTTTCTGATCTAACAACAGGAGCTCCAGGTGAGTGATTCTACCTGGATGCCCTCTTGACTCCTCCCCTCCTAGTCTTTGTCTTTTAATAGGTGAATTCAGACCATTGATGTTCAGGATAATTAAATCCATCTGTGGAATTTTTTTTTTTTTGCTGTCATCTTGTTCTTTATGTGTTAGATATCTTCCTATTCCCCTGTTCTGAATTCTGAGTGCTGAGAACTCTTATCTATATTAATGTTTGTTCTGAGGTCTAGCCAGATTTGTAAGGCAGAACTGGGTCCTGGCAGTGGGTGGAGAAAACATTCAGGATTTATAGGAAGGATGCCGTGTTTCATCGGTGCGATACTTAGGTGGTTTCCTTGAAATAGTATTCAAAAATCATATACCTCCCTGATTAAATAGCTTTTAAAATGAGTTGTATATACATAATCACAATTAATTGCAGGACTTGCTCCCCACTCCCAGCTTGCTCGATTAAGGGAGCCCCCTCTGACCTCTGCCTCATGACCGCAGCTATTGGGCTAGAGAAGGGAGTGATATTCCTTCTCCCTTGTGTCATCAGATGTCCTCAGATGTGGCCTCCATACCTTTTCACAACTTCCTGGACCAGGTCCCTGAAATCAGAGTATGCATATTAATATAAATGGTAACTGGAGGATTATTAGTATTTTATATAAAGAGAGTATTTGATAGTCATAAGATTTCACCATGAACTTTTTATACCCTATCTTCCAAAGGATAGACAATCTATGCCTGCTATTGACTATATTTAAAATATACTTAGAATTTTTACATGCTTTGCCTAGATCTGAGAGCAAAGACCAGGGTCATGTCACACACCATCTTATAATATGGCATAGGGTCTATAGTTAATAAATATTGTATGAAGAGTGAAAGAAAAGACATACTTTTCAGAAAGTCTATTTTCATATATAGACTTTACATGGTTAAGGTTTATTGCAAAACAGTAAGAAGGTCATGTTTTAGGGAGGAGGATATAGATTGAAATATAGGAATAATGTCAGATAGGGTAGATTGACAGTTTGAGTAGTCTTAAAAGGGAGGAAGGGACAAGAATGTTCAACATAGTGAAATATCAGAAGATAAAATTAGTAGGTAGAAACATTTTTGTAAATAGTTTAAAATATGATGCATTTCAAAACATTTTGACTATAGAAATACAGAGAGAAGTTTGTGATATGTAAAATAATAGGTTTATTATAGCAAGTCCTTTTGTATTAATAGTAATTAACCATCTGCAGCTTTCATGTCACAAGCAGAAACTCATGATAATTCCCTGCTCACCAAGGCATGCAAAAGCTATTATTTACTCATTAGCACATTAGTTTAGTATTGTTCCCTTAATTGGCAAATTCTGAGATATAAATTATCACATCTCTATTTCAACCTAACTTTTAAATTATAGAACACATATTTGCATATACATAACCATGAGTATATAATTCTAGATTTATTATTTTTAAAGTTCATGTTCTAGGGTGAAGTGTGTGGAAATCACCAGACTAGTCAAGTCTTCATTCTAGGAGAAAACAGATTTCCCATCAATGCATAGGTGACACAATGCACTGCAAAATATACACACACACATATATATATTTTTTACATCTCAGATGTCTTACAGAGATCCTTGTGAAAGGCCAAAGGGATGTGAAATTTTTAAACTCTTGGAAAAAGTGTTAAATGCTATAATTTAACCTGTCATAACTGTATTGCTATTTAAAGATATTGGCTGAAAAGAACATTTAGAAAGCTTTGGGTTTGTAAATCAAAATGTTTCATTTTGCTCCATAGTCCGTCAAACTGACTCACTTTGAGCCCTAACTACAGTGTTGTGTGTAGGAGTGGAAGTAGGGGAGCTTGCTTTTTCTGATTCATATATATCTTCACCTTTCTCTTTTTAATGGTAGGCAGGGGTTAGGACGGTGCTGGAGAAAAATATTTAAAGTACTGATGTGTGAATAAGTAGGGCCAGGGTGGTTGTTAAAAGTAAGGATGGCAAATTTTCATACTTTGGAAATGTTGTCAGGAAGAACCAGTCCCTGGAGGCTATCTTGCTTGGTACAGTGGAGAGGCATTGAAAGGGGAAGACTGTCTCTAAGGTGGTAGCACAATGGCTGCACTAAGGGGCGCACACATGGAAAGAGACATGAGGATGGTGCAGGACTGTGCAGTGTTTCCTTCTATATTGCACATTGGGTCTTATGAGTGGAAGGGGTACGATGACGTCTAACAGCAACAAACAAGAGGGTAGGGAAGACCCAGAGCATTTACAAATTCAAGTCATAAATATTCATGTTTATTTTCTCTCATGAATTTGTGGCCTACAAAATTTTTGCCAACATGGATAATCATGATTCCAGTATTAAATGGTAGTCTTCCATTTTGTGATCTGATACAATTATCCTCCCTTTTGTATTGGTTGTAAATTCCAATATCTACATACTAAAGAAGTAGAATCAGTGTGTTCATCTGGGTTGAATACATAAACAAATCTATAGACACTTATATGTGTATAAAAATGAGATTTATATAAACAGTAATTGCATATTAGGAAAGCATTCCAGTCCAGTCCAGATCAAGTCCAAAAGTACAATATGAGTCGTCGATATGTCCAATATCAGCTGCAAATTTCTCTTCAGTCTGATGTAACTCATGCAATGACACAGAATGCAGTAAGATCACAGACCAATGGGTGGAAATTCTTGTGGATCCAGTGGTGGTGGAAGTATCACAACACTGGCAGAGGTCTCCATGTGGCACTTTCAATTCCAGACTCTAGTTCCATCCAGGTAGTTCCATATGTCTTGTCAGCAAGAAGACAAAGGAGTGAGTGAGTTATGGTCTGACCACCTGTGAACTATTCATTTTTGTGACACCCCTAAATGAGGTCATCAAGCTGTGACCTGATTGACAGGCTAAACTCCACCCATTCACTCTTAATAGTCTCAAATTGACAACAGATTATGAAACTTCCACAATTAATAATGGCACCTAACAACAATAGCAAGTGTAAAAATACATATTTTGAATAATTTGAATATGGAATTAATTTAAGTGAAGAGTTTTTACAGATTTGATACATCGTGTAAACTTTGGTCACATGCCCTGTTTACATATCAACAAGATTTTATTAATTATGCAGGCTATACTTTTCAGATTACAAGTAAGGAAGCATGACCCCACTGAAGTTAATTGGATGACTCATGATCACAAAAGGTATCGCAATAAGGAAAACCTGGAATTCTAACCTTGAAAATAAATTTAACATTGACTTTCCTTAAAATATTTGTGAAGACATCCCATCTATTTTAAACTCCATAGCTACCATCACAGAAAATGAGTAAGAGACATAACCTAAAGTGCATTAAAAAATTGTTAGTGTATAAAATGAAATGATAGGAGAAAATTGTCAATTACTCACCTGGATTTGGTATTCACATCTTGCACATTTTACATTTCACAGTTGACAGCTACATTTTTTTACTTTTCATTTGACAGTTTAAATTCCTGTGGAAAACAGAAAAATTACTCCCTAGGAAGTCCTCCTATAATAATCCCAACCTTTAGGTACTGTTTGCAAACACATAGTCAATGACTGTACATTTGAAAGTCAACCGGTTAATGATTATCTGCCTAAAGGTTGTCGGTGATCTAGAACAGTTAGCCCCTATCATCTGTCCCAACCTAAGTAGAACCCACTACCTTCTGATAAGGATAATGTATCCTTCCTCTGAGGGAGAGTCCAAAGAGACCTAAGGTCAAGCCAACTCAGGTAAGACCAAGGTTAGCCTGCCATCTTGTCTCTGGAGCAGTGGTTTTCAACCTTCCTAATTCCAAAGACCCTTTAATATAGTTCCTCATGTGTGGTGATCCCCCAACCTTAAAATTATTTTCATTACTACTTCATAGCTGTAATTTTCCTACTGGTATGAATCGGGCGACCCTTTTAAAAGGTCGTTTGAGGCCAAATGGTATATGACTCACACCTGGAAAACCGCTGCTCTAGGGTCTGTCTACTTTGTTACATGTATGCCTTCTTGACACGCTTATGTCTATTGTAAAACACCTTCTTGTTATGCAAGTGGTTACGTTTAATTAGGGGGACTGGCATGCCTCTCGAGGAGGTATAAGCCTTGACTGGAAATATTTTCTCTCTCTCTCTCTCTCTCTCTCTCTCTCTCTCTGCATGGATATGGCTCCAGAAATCATGATGGTCCCAGAGGTTAGCACTGGTATGCTTCATCTTGTCTGAAGTCTCTTTAATTTTAATCCTCAATTGCACAACCGCCACTTGGACCACTTCAGTAGTGGAGGCTGGTACTCCCACACATTCTTGCTGCAATTTGTTTAATTCAGGCGTTGTTACATCTCTTGAGAAGAAATATTTATCTCAATCCTTGGTTCTGTGTGAGAAAGAATTCACATTGAAGTCTGGTTTATGATTCAAACGAGTTTTATGAAAGAAGTTTCAGGTTTACAATGTGTACCCACAGGGTCCCTCACCCCTGCCTACCTGCAGGGAAGCTGCTTGAGAAAAGTCACGAGATCGACTCTAGGCTTCTGCCTTTTCAGTCCTTTGGCAGGGAGGTGTGGATATTGACCCTGGTTGACCCCATTGACTGAATTAAATTCGCCAGGTCTAGGTGAGCCAACCCAGGGGCAGCCCTTTGGGCCAGAAGCCTGGACCTCTGAGCATGAGCAGTGTACCACCCTTTCCTGACCGAGAGTTTGACCCTCAGAGCATGCACAATGGACGTCCTTTTTACTTATACTGTTCTACCTAACAGCATGTTTTGCGTTTTATCTAGTTTGCTATTCGTATTCGTAGTTGTATTAATGCTGATACTTACTTACCCCTTCTCTACATTTCATGCCACTCTGGTGACAGTGTTGGGCTGTAAATCACTAAGTTAGCATTCCTGAACCACAGTCATTCAATGAGAAAAAGATGACGCTTTCTGCTCCCGTAAAGAATTACAGTCTAAGAAACCCACAATTCTCTTTGGTCCTATAGGGCTTCTGTGAGGTTGAATCAATGGAATGGCATTATCTAAAGTGCATTTTAGCTGGGATGCAATGAGCATTACATGATCCTCAGCATCATATATCACAGGTTAAATACACATACCAGGAACCTGGCCCACATGCTAACCTTCACTATCTCCTGATTCGTGATTTTCTCAACTATGAATTCAATTAAAGGAGTGAGATATAGTTCTCAAAATGAAGTCTGAGGGAAAAAAATGTATGCTGACCCATCGTTTTACCTAGCAAAAAAGAGCAAATATCATATGACCCTATTTAAATAAAATACCTGGAAGAAGCAAATGGAGACTAAAATATATTAGTGATTACAGAGTTAGGCATGAGGAGAAAAGAGGAAATCATTGATTAGGGATTTTTATCCAACTTCTTTTAAAGGGGATGAGAAAAATAGATAGTGATAACAGCTGCAAAATGTGAAGGTAATTCATGTCACTAAATTAACTACAAAAAATAGTAATACCAAAATGCTGAAGGGGCAAATATTTTGTATTTTTAAGATATGTACTTGATACTCTTTAAAAGAAATAGCTATTGCTAAAATACAATAATCATGTGGGGTTCAAGTAAGTTTTTATTACTTTTAAAGTGATCTTCATATTAGAAAGATTTGGGAACCACTAGATTAAATTTCTCAAAAAACATTTAATGGTTACGAGCTCTAGGCACATTTCATTTCAATAATTTCTTTACACTGTCAAAATAATCCATATTATATACCTAAGCAGATATTTCTTTGATTAAAAAGTCTGGAATCTTTGATTTACTAAAAAGCAAAGTCAATGATCAAGACCATTTAATTCCCAGTTCTAGCCTTCATGTATAATTTTCACTTATCTATGCGTGGTTGCCATAAAATGTCAGCATACTTCCTTATAATTAGTCTCAATTCTCCTACTTATGTTTTTGCTTGATCTGAAACTCAGTCTGAATTATTCTCCCTTTTCCTTAATTCTTCACTAATGTCTAAGCCTAACTCTTCAGCTTCAGCTTCAGCTTCTGCCAGCGCTGCGTCCTCCATCTTCTTCTTCTTCTTCTTCTTCTTCTTCTTCTTCTTCTT
>PVJH01000102.1:294403-485314 GCA_004026705.1 Nesogale talazaci | reverse complement strand
CTATGCTGAAATGTAGCAGTATTGATAAAACAAATGGGAAAATATCAAAGCTGTTTAAAACCCACTTTTTTTCTTACCTGGATGAATCTAGGGGAGGAAGCTGGGGTGGGCGTGGAATATTCTGGTAAGCAACATCAGTCAACTTTTAACCTGAATAGTTTTTATCTAATATCTTGATAAGAGGAAGATATGAATATTATTTCAGAAAGGTCAATTAGTAAAACATAATATTGCAATTCACTTATTTGCTCACATAGTGACACAAACTAAGCTTTTTCATTCTACCGAGAACCAGTTTTCATCTTACGAAGCCTCAGTCTTACCCTTCCCCAAATAAGTCAGTATCAAATCAAGGGCAACCACCTTAGTTAGAACAGTTCCTCTATAATTCAAGGTAAGACTATTGTGTTTTTCTGATTCCCTCTGCAAGCTCTCAAAAATTACTCTGGGATATGAAATGCTGTGGAACAAACAATAGAATGTTTTACTGTCTTTGCTCATAGACATTGTCTGTTATATTTTCAGAAGAAAATCAAGATAAATGCCCACACCTCTCCAAGCCTTATATTAATTATGTTAATCAGGTTGAAATCCAAAACAAATTCAAACTTTTCTGCTTATTATTATGTTCCCTGTGGGCTCAATTGTGAGGATTTTTGTTTCCTTTATTTTGAGCAGCTATCTATATTGTGGGCTGTAATACTTGATATTGATTAGCAAGTACTATAAGTGCTCCTCGCTTTTAGCACACAAGATGTGTCCGCTGCATATTGTAGGCTTTCAATAAGTGTTCCTCCAATTCTCATGTCAGGTGTCTTTTTATCCCCCACTGAGTAATTATTTTTTGCATGTGTATGTTGTTCTTTTTCCTCTACAGGTTTATTGGCATATAATTTGCATATCACATAATTCAATGGTTCAATGACAAGAAAAGTTATACAATTATCACCACAATCAGCTTCAGAACATTTTCTTCATTCTTATACTCATAGTTATTAACTTCCCATTTTCCCCGACCTCCCCTGCCTTACCTTCTAGGAACTATTAATCCATTAACTGTCTCTATAGATTTGCCTATCCTGGATTTCATATGCAGCAGAACATTGAATCACAAACAACAAGCAAACTAACCAGCAAGAATAACAAACTAAAACAAATAAAAATTCTCAATAGTCAAGAAAACATAAAGTATTGAGAATCAAAACAAATTCAAATGGATCCTAAGGGAGATCAAATGATAGGGTAATAAATTTTTACTGAACTGCATCTGCAACCATCCACTTACCAATACATTTTGTCTGTTAACAAGGCTATTCATATCTCTGGTTCATCGTCAGAGGGGATGCACAAGGGACTTCATCCATGTGTACTTCCCTTTTATTTTTTAATAAAGCTATAAAATGGGTCAAAGGGAGATCAAATTACAAGATATTACATTTTAACCTAACCACATCTGTCATAATTGACTTTGCCATGCTATTGTCTGATAACCGGGCTATTCACATTCCACCAGCGCTCACCCAACCATTATCATGGAGTCAATTCTGAATCATCATGATCCTAGAATGCAGAATTGCCCCATCAGTTTTTTCCAATGGTGTGATTGTTTATGAGAGCACACCACCACCTCTTTCTCCTACAGAGTGGCTAGCACATTTAAACTTCTGACCTGTTGATTAACAGTTGGGCACTTAACCACTATGTAAATTAGGCTGTCCAGGGCTCATGGCATATTTAAACAATATGTGTGTAAATATTTGTTTCTTTATTTGTCTATTTGATCTACAGTTGTTGTTAGGTGATAGTAATTTGATTTTTTTTAAAACTTCTAATAATACGACTAGATAGGTCTTCTTTCATAGGGCTTTCCGGGATGTAATTTTTAGAGGAGCAGACATTGTATTTGTAGAACTGCTGGGTGAGTCTGAACCTCTAACTTTTCAGTTAAACGCTGCACCTCCATATCTCTGTTTTACTGGTGATTATTCCCTTCACTTACTAAGCTATAGTTATACAGCTGCAGTGCCTGATGTTCTATCCTACCATGCTCTCGTTGGAACATTTCAGAGATATTCTTAAGGTGAATATGCCAACTAATAAGTAGGATCACTAATAGCAAAGTTCTCACTCTATTCCATTCCCCAGAGTCTATACCTGTCATCTAGGCTTCTGTAGAAAACTTAGTCATGATAAGGAATTTCTAGATAAGTATTCTAGCATTCCATTTCTTTTTAAGGCTAGCCACAGGTTGTTGTTGTTGTGTGTGTGTGTGTGATCTATACTGGAAAATACCTTGACAGACGATAAAAAATAAGTAAAGAACATATTTCTGATATTTTCTGGTTTCTGCTAAGATCCATCTGACATCAGCAATGATATCCATTATTTCATGTACTCTTCTGAATTTGGCATGAATTTCTGAGAGCTCCCTGTCAATGTACTGTTGTAACTATTATTGAATGATCTTCATCAAAACTATTATGGAATGAGTTTATTTGTATGTAACACCAATGATAGTGTTCTACAATTTTTATATTCTGTTGGGTCACCTTTTCATTATACATATGCATATTATATATTATCCTTAACTACATTTGTTAAACCATCAGGATTGGTGATGTTTTTTTGTGATTTTGTGTGTGATGGTGATTTGTAAACCATCAGGTATCAGCTATAGTACATGGGTTGTTCTTTCAGAACTTCAATGAGGGTAAACTAGTTCTAAAATGAAAGTTTGTTAAAGGCAAGAGCTGTGTGAACCCAAAATTTGGTATATGCAGTAGAAAGATGTGCAGATGTGCAAAAAGTCACTTACATGTACTCGTTAATAATTGAAAGACTCAAAGTTCCCTTCCAGAGTCAAGAAAATGATAATGTGAATGTTTTCTGTTCTCTTGAAAATGACAATCTATTTACCAATTGAAATGTTTTAGCAAGTTGATGAAATACTGCAAGCATTCACCCTTTTGAATAGTCTGGGTTGACTAGAGAAACAATTCAAGCTCCTTATATGTGTATAAGAAAGTGCTTTATAAAAAAGAACAATTGTACATTAAGAAAGTATCCCAGTCCAGTTCAGATCAAGTCCATAAGTCTAATATTACTCCATAGGTCAATATTAATCCATAAATTCTCTTTAAACTTGCAGAGCTGTGTAATAGTACCAAGAGGAGGAAGATCACAGACCAGTGGGTGGAAAGCCTTGTGGCTGCATTGGTGGAGGATGCATAGCAGCATGGGTGTTGGTCTCCCTGTGTCTCTCCTTCCACTCCAGGGCTCTGGTTCCATCAGTATAGCTCCATTGACTTGCTTGAAGACCTAGCAGAGAGAGAATGTGTCCCAGATCCAGTGAGGAAGAAAAGAGCTCCAAGAGTCCTCAGCAGGAGGTCACGTTGGTCTCATTGGCTGTGACCTGATTGACAGGTTAGACTCCCGCACTTCACAAGTCGACAGGACATTACGTAATGGCCATACTGATTTATGTCATAAGATTTAAATGACAGCTACTTGGCCAAACGACTCAAACAAATGCACATGTGTATACTCATTTCTAGAGATGGAGACAAGAGGGTCAACCAGAGGAGAAACTAGTCAAAGGTGAACCATAGAAGAATTCTATTTTATAAAAGCTGCACCTCATTATAATCACGTGGGTACCTTCTAGAACTTTGAGAACTCAAGGTGCCCAGAACACTTTGTTTGACCTCTCTTGGGAGGCTTCTTCTTCCAAATGGGAGATTTTTGTAGTTTCTGGATTAAAAGAAATATATGAAGTAGCAGGCACTCATAAAAAAACTCCTCGATCAGAATATTACTGCGATCTCAGATTTAGGAAAAAATCCTTTCTCCTAAACTGAAAACACCATCACACCTTCCAATTTTTGATCAATTTTATCATTATAATAGATTTCCAGATGTTAAAAAGTCACAACATGTAAGCAGTGACTACATGTAAGGCACATTGTTCAGTGAACTTTATGTATCTTTTTAATTCATGTTCAAAACATGCAAACATTATTGAGTACTATAGAGTTAAATAACATGTACCAAGTCACATATTCCAGTAATAGCATTTTCCTGAGGGTGTTAACACAGTGTTTTGGCCATACTAACACTGAGTGGTAACTTGTCAAATGAGTGAATCATAATGAAAGATGAGATAAACAAACAAATGAAAGAACAGTTTCACCATGACCTAAACTAGCTCATTGTTGGCTGTTTTGTCCTTAGAATGTCAAAACCAAAAATCAAACTCATTGCCATCAAGGGACTGAAAATCAGAAGTCCCGATTCTGGCGAATCTGACCCTCCCATCTAATCTTTTAGGGACGATTGACAAACTGAGTCCTAGTTCTGGGTCCTTAGCTAAGCTTTATGGATCTCGCCTGGGTTCATTAATGCTAGCGTGGTTCAAAGACGGTCAATACTCTAGCGGCTGCCTCCGATCAGACTGCCTGAAAAAAAAAGGAATGCAATTTCTTCCTGTGTTTTGCCAATGCACAGTATGTTGTGTGGATAATTTCTGGTCTGGCCAGTAAAAACCTCCGGGAGCCTTCCTTTAGGTCTTTAATTATGAACTGTAGGGGACACCACAAAATAAATACTTAAAATGTCTAGACAACCAGTCATCAGAGTAGGATAATTAACTTCAAACATTTTAAATTGTTGGAGGAGTCGTTATTCACCTTATGTAGTTCCTTTCTATATCCTTTCTGAGCTAATATGTTTGTAGCAAGGAGGCTGGGAAACCAGTTGGGCCTTCTCCTGATACAAAGCAGTCTCTTTTCCCAGCTCTTAAATGGCAAAGCACAAAATGACCAGAGAAACATACAATAAAGGGACATAAACTGAAATAATTAGTTTTTTCCAAGGTTGGAAAAAATCTTTCCACCTTTCATTACATCTGAATATAAGTAAGCATCAAGGCAAAAGTGGGAATGGAGAATTACTATTTTACTTCTTTAGAGTATATTCTGGGTTTCTGATAATCTGCTGTTACTCAAAAAAGGAAAAATAAATCAATCAAGATTCTTGATAAGAGCCTAGTAAATGTGTTGGACATTCAAGTGTGCTTAGGCTGTTGTTGAACTTGGGGTGTTCTGGCCCTTTCCAGGTCCTCACCTCCCACAAACTTCCTCCATGAAGGCATTCTTAGAATTGAGTCCACATTAATTCTGTCATGATCTAAAAGCAAAACACTCCATGAAATAGTGATGGATTCCATGATGGGAATTTGTGAGGAACATGTCTCACGCTCCTGCCCTCCCTTTGGAGGGGGTTGTGTAGTGCCGGAGGCCTTGCTGTTAATCAAGTCCAAAACCTGAACTCAAATGCCCTTGCTTTGGGCCAGGAGGAGATCATAAAACCAATCCATGGAAGCAATGAGCGGAGCGGAGCTTGGCTCTGAGGCAAAGGAAAACTGTTCAAAATGTCAAACACTTCCTCTGCAACCCTTGAGTATCATCCTTCAAGCAGACAGTCTTTTATAAGACACAAAATAATTAATGAAACCCTCACTGTTTGATTCCAATGTCATTTTCCTTTAAATCAAAGAAATGCCATGTCAACTGTTATTTAATGAATATTTTATAACATTCCATTTATAATGACCATATTTAATTGCTACAGCTCTAGTGAAAGGTGATATCTTATTGCACGTATGTAGTTTGGAAAAACCATAATTGTCTTGTGAAGCCACTGAGTAGATGTAAGAATATTCAATAACAAAATTACATTAATAGCATATGCTATTAAATATGATTGATGGCAAAATTGGACCCCTCCTGGTTTTCTACCACACAAAAGTACACTCTTCTATTGAAGATGGTGCCTAATGTGTCAACATGAGAGCCAGGAAAAAATAGACCAACCCCACCAAGATCTGCCTTTCCCCAAAGAAAAACAATGTCTTGGTAAGAATAAAAAGTGGTACTAACATATGAACAATGATCTCGGAACCCCAAAGAAGAATTAATGTCTTTTAATTATAGTGTTGGTGTAGAATAGTAAATGTATCATGAACTGCCAGAGAATGATCACATCTTTCTTGGAGGAAGTATCCTTAGAATTCTCATTGGAAAATAGGATGCCATGGCTCATTCCCAGATACTTTCAGCATGTAATCAAGAAAGAACAGTTCCTAAAGAAGGACATCAGACTTAAGAAGAGGACACATGAAAGAGAGAGACCCTCATGAGATGAGTTCATACAGTGGCTGCAATAATAGGGAAAACGGAACTTATTGTCAGGTTGACACAGGATGTCAGTGCTTTGTTCTGTTCAATATTGGGTTGCTATGAGTCAAAAATACCTGTAACCTAAGCATAAGGACTAGCACATAAGCTCTAACAGATTGATGGAAATTTAGTTGGCTGAAGTTGTTTAGTGACCATGATGGTCAGAGATCAAAGAAAGGAAGATACTTGGGGATGGATGAGGTGTTTGGCAAGTGACATCTAAAAAGAGGGTCATGGCTGCAAGGGCATGTCAGCACAAACAGGTAACACAACTGCATTTTGCTGAACAATTAGAAATTTAGAGTAAATTGTCCAGTCAGGAACATAATACCTGGTGTATTTTCCCTCTGAGGTCTATAGACGTAATATTACAAGTGTTGCCTAATGGCATGGTTTATCCACCAACATGGTTTATACCAAGTGCAAATCCCTCCTCAAGGACAGACATACCCTCTATCATGCCGCCACCCCTTGAGTGAAAGTTCCAGTAAGTTTCACCTTCATCCTTGATTTGGCATGACTGTAGAACAATGTTGTACAGCAGGAACTGATTAGCTTCCCCCTCTCGCTGCATCATTAGAAACTGACTCCAGCGGAGGTAAGGCTTCCTGGATCAGGTAATTTTTAGCATGTACAAGTAAGGGGGTGCTATTTGATTCTTCAGCTGTAGGCACAAACACAACTTCATTATTTGGGAGACGGGATTTGAAGATTACAGCATTTATCCTGTCCTTTTGAGATGGACATCTTTCCAAGGTTATACCAGAAGGATCCAATTTGGAAATCCCACTTAGTAAATTGGACTTTACTGTAAACTCACCTGTATCAGATTTAAGGGACTGATCTACTCCCTTGGATGTAAAGCTAAAACTTTACAGCTTTCCCAAGGTTAGGGATGTGGAGGCCATTGAACTTGCTCTGAGCTCTTGCTTTGAGGATCCTTAAGAATGGTGGCGCCGAAGAACTATACATTTACTATTTTTATGATCTCTTTGCTCTATTTTCTTTTTGACATGTGTTAGTCTAGCAGACAGGGTTCTGTCTTGGTAAGTGGGTGTCCTGAACATTTTGTCCTATCTCCAAGCCTTATTTTTATAAACTGTGTCTAGTCCCTTAAGCTTTTAATCTATGCAAGTCAACAATCCAGGTATCTTGGCCTAAAAGGGTATTCTATACATGTACAATGTCCTTTTCTCAATAGTATTTAAACATATATACTTCTAGCTAAATGAAGGATACTATCAATAGAATGTGAGTCCTGGTGGTGTCCTGATTATGAGGGCCAGCATTTTGAAATTCCTCAGAATAGAGAGAGGTCTTTCTACTGTTATAAAGAGATACAATCTCAGAAACTCACAAGGACAATTCTACCGTGTCTTATAGGGTTTCTGTGAGTTTGTATTGACTTGATGGCAAAGAATTTTTTGATTATCATTAGAATTGCTGTGTTGGCCAGGTTAACTTGAGAACAAATCCAAGGACACTGATATGTGTGTAAGAGACTTTTACATCAAAGAGCAATTGCATATTGAGGAAACATCCCAGCTCAGTCTAGATTAAGTTCATATGTCTGGATCACATGTTCCATACTAATCCATAACTACTCTTCAGACTCACACAGATATGCAATGATGTCGAATGCAGGAAGATCACAGATTGGTGAGTGGAATGTCTTATCGATCCAATCCAACATTTGGTCCACCAGCTCTCTTAGTGTGAGACCTCAACAGGTAGGTGACACAGAAAGAGACACTGTGTAGCACATGCCCAATGAGAGGGGAAGTTCCCAGAAGTCTCATGGGAAGGCCACACCCACAAGAAGGCATTATCAGGTACGCCCTGATGGAAAGTTCAGATTCCACCCCTATAATTATTTATCAAGTTAACGTGAAATTATATAACTACCACAATTACTATGGGAATGATTTAAAATGTTCTCCAATAAAATGATAATGATGACTCTACATAAGCCATAGATATCTGAATGAATTTTGAATTCATACTTAATTGTAGCACTACTTTAAGAAAAATTAGATCTTATGATATAGCCCTATTCCCTTCTTACCCTCATGAAGATATCACTAGAGATATGGGTGCTACAGCAAAAGGCAGTGAAGAAGTCACATGGTTCTCAGCTATCAGAAAGAACACCATTTGGTATTTTAAAGGCTTGCCTTTAAACAAGTAATCATCTAAATGAGGTGTCAGCTAAATCCACCTGGAAAAATGACACCAGTCTGTATGAGTCAAGGATTGTAAATAATAAAATCCAAGTCTGGAAGAAGGAACAGTATTAGAGTTAAATCGTGAGCACCTGTTTAGAGAAGGCTATGAGTGACAGCAGAAGCCTAAAATCCATTGGCAGGGTCCTAATGTTGAGTAAACCTATGGCAAATCCTCTCTGTCCATAAGTGTAAATAGGCTTGCTGTTATATTGCTTTGTAAAGTGGACTATTGATGATATAGTTGGGTAAAAATGTAACAATATCATTTGATTTCTCTTTTAACCCATTTTTCTCTTTTAACCCATTTTTTAATTTTCTCTCCAAGTCGTTTTATTATGACAAATACAGACTTTATACCACTCAATAATTTAGTTATATCAAGCAGTGTTGTATGATTTCTACTACAATCATTTTCAAAACATTTTCTTCCTTTTTGTAGTCTTTCATATCGGCTCCTCTTACCCCCTTACACCCTTGTCACAGCCCAGGAGCACTTATTTTAGTTATTTTTCTTATAGATTCATCTAACCTAGGTTGATTATACAAAAAAAACATAAAAAAGTACAAAACAGAGAGTCAAAGATGCTACCAATAGTAACAAAATATAGCATAGATAAGGTCCAACTTGGAAAAACAAACAGAACCCCTCCCCTCACCCAAAATATTAATATTTTAACCATTTACATTGGATTTATCATTTTAAAATACACAATTGGCTCTCCAGTGCTCTCTGTCTGACAACCACACTGTTCGCATCTCTCACTTATGGTGAAGGGGCGAATCACTGAAGGTTTATTTCCTGTGTAGATCCTGAAAATGCACTTGGGCTTCAAATGTCACTCACAATTTTCCACAAATCAGACTGTCACAATTTAAGCTCTGGCACTTGATTTGGATTAAATTTTTTCCACTCCCTGAACCACATCTGTTGGTGGGTTTCTTCCATCTGGGCTAAGCTGACATCCCACTGAGATGGCTGCTTGTTTGCCCTTAAGAACACAGTCACCACTATTTCTAATAGCCAGGCACCATCCATTTTCTTTACCACACTTTTGTTATAGCACCCATATTTTCCATGTTTCCTTTATGATGGTGAATATCAAGTAGGGCCATTCCATAAGAACTAATTGGTCTTAGATTGGAGCTAGGATCCAGGGTTAGCCCCAAATCCACTCCTAAATCTGTTTTCTCTGTCTATGGTTCATATTAGAGATGTCTTTGTTATCTTATATTAGAGAATCTTATTAACCACATCCCCGGAGCATAAGGTCCTTATTATAGGGTCATTCATTGAGTCCACGGTACTATATTATGGGCAGAGTTGGGAAGGGGAGATTAAACAAGTGTAGGCTATCTACAAGTTTAGACAAGCTAAATTTTAATGCTTGGATTATTGACTTGTACAGTTAAAGTCCTTATATGCCTTGGCACCATCTACACTTAAAGTCACTGAAAATGGCAGACACAGGTCTACCAGAATAGGACATATCTTAATAACTCAAGTAGGGCATTGAAGCAGTAAATAAATGTCAGTCTGCCTGCTGACAGATCTATACTCTTGGCATAAGTGTCCTCTTATCACACTTATTATTTTTACTTTTGGTCTGAAGTCCTTGAAAACAGGTGTGTTTGAAATAGAGCCCATAGGGTTTCCTCATCACACACCTGTGGTTTGGTGTTTGGATGGAATATGTTGTGCACTTCAAAGGTTCAGGGTTCAATGTTCTAGTATGATATGACCTGTGGCTTAGTTGCCCAGGGGATGTACAGAATCTCAGACAAATGTGCCTTATGAGGAACCTAGTCCATAAAAGTATTGCTAGCCACTTTTTCCCTATTAGGAGGTTGACCTTCCTCCTTTTTCTACCAACAGAAGTGCCCTTGCTTTCTCCAAGATGTGTATGCTCCCCTTCCCATCACTATCACTTATCATTCTGGCAGGAATGACTGCTAGTGTGGAGGACCTCATCACATTTTTTTGCATGGCAACCGCTGAATTATCATCATCTTTCCCTCCACTATTGAAATCTAATTTAGATAGGATAGACACTGGTCTGGCTTCACATTGTGTTGTTGGGCAGCTTTGGTTAGTTGAGTGCAGGATCAGAAAACATGCATTTGCCTTCATTTTGGTATGTATCCTTACAACAGCGGGATCATATAATATTTGTCCTTTTGTGATTGACTTTTGTCTTTTTGTAATTTTACTCAGCATAATACTTTCCAGATCCCTCCATGTTGAGGTGTTTCATAGTATCATCACTGTATTTTTAGGGATGCACAGTATCCCTTTGTGTATATGTACCAAAGGGTTTTTTTTCCTTTAATCAATTTGTGATAAGTAGATTTATTTGCCAACTTGGCCAATAAGCACATGTGTGATTAATTGAAGGGCAGTTTAATTGAAGGGAGGAGAGATAAAGGCCTCGAGAACCTCAACTTTCTTGTGTCTTGCTCTTTGATAATTGAACCAGTGTGCAGGTGCCTTAGCTGGTTCTCTGCTTCAACTTGTGAGTTACACTACCTGTTGGACACTTAACTCGTGGACTGTGTTCTACAGTTTGAGATTCTTTCAAGATCTGCTTCACCACATGGCTGATAAAAACATCACTTAATCTGGGGACTGCTGGACCCTGTCATCTGGCTGACTGTTGGTGATCTACCCTGCTGTGTGCTGCCTGTGGCCAGAATGCCTGAATCACTACAGAAATCTCAACTCTCTGATTCCTTGATTCTTTGTACTCAGCACCCCTTGTGAGGTGAAGGACTGCCAGTGTATTAACCTTTTCATGGAAATGAGTTGCACTAAGCTATGTGTATTGCTCTATAGACCAATTAGTTGTTTATTTCTTATGATAAATATGTATGTCTATGTAAATATATGTATGTGTATATATATATAATTTTAAGTGTCTTGGTCTTGTTTCTCTAGAGAACCCTATTTAACCCACCATTCTTATATTAATGGAAATTAGAACTCTTTCAAACTTCTCGCTCTTGAGAATCATGCTGCAGTAACCTTGGAGGATATACATCTGTTTGTAATATGTCTCTTATTTATAAGGCATATATGCCCAGCAATAATATTGCTGGGTCATATGGTTTTTCTATTGCCAGTTGTCCTAGAAATCACCATATGGTCTTCCACATTGGTTGTACATATTTTCAATTGAATAGCATATTATTTAAATTATATGCCAATAGCTGTTTAAAAATAATATTAGAAAAGTAGGACTGATATACAAAAAAGGAAATAGCTGGAATCACATTTTTTGGTTGACTTTCACTTAATTCTATGAAGTTTCTCAGTACTTTGAGTTGCCACTGAGATGGTTCTGGCTCATTGTGACCACATGTGTAAAATGATAGATTATTATCCAGTCATTGATCCATCTTCATCATCATCAGTATGCTCAAATCTGTTGTTGTGACCCTTGTGTATTTTGAGTGCCATCCAGCCAAAATGGCTTCTATTCCAGAATTATTTCAGATCATATTCTGTTGCTATCTATAGGTTTTCACTAGGTGTTTTTCAAAGGTATGTTACCAGACTCTTTTCATAGTCTCTCTTACTCTGAAAAATCTGTGAAAACTGTCTATCACATGGAACTCAGCTGGTATTTGAAATACTAGCATCATAGCTTTAAACATCATAATAATTGAAAAGTACTATGGTTGGACAAACTCTAAAGTTCCAGATGAAGAAACTGAAGTTCTAGGTAAACAAGACAATGTGTTCCTCAGATTCCAAATCCAATTTCACACAACCATAGCACACTTTGTTTCTCCAAGATAAAAGTATAGATACATATTGAGGGAGGCATCGCACTTCAGATTTAATAAATTGGCTACTCTGCTGAAGTTGCTGAGTAGGGAGGCAGTCACTGGATCATTCTAGGTTAACATTTCAACAGCTATAAGCTGCAATGGTCCATTAAGATCCAGGTTTGATATTTCAGGAACACTGCTCAGAGGTTAGTAAAAGATAAAATAAGACTGTTCCAAAAACAACTGTAGATCATGACCCTTTGGCAGTCATGAATCATCCATTTCATAACAGTACTAAAATTACAGTTATGAAGTACCAATGAAAATAATTTTGTGGTTGGGAGTCACCACAGCATGCGAAACTGTAGGAAAGTTTGCAACATAAAGATGGTTGAGGACCACTGATCTAGAGTAACAAAACTAGAGTTATTATGTATGTATAGAAAAATACTTGTCTATCAAGAAGTGATTTTATATCAAGAATATATCCTATCTCAGGATAACTCGAGTTTATTGGTCTAGAGCTAGCCAGGAGTCTCTTCATATTCACACAGCTGCACACCAAGGATGCAACATGGTGAAGTGGGGAGCAGGAAGAAGGCAAGCTAGTGGGTTTAGAGTCTTGGGAAGCCAAGGTTGGTTGAATTAAGTCAGGGTGCCATATGGTACACCACAGGGAGCCACCCCCTGGAGAGAGACAGAGTCCCAATGAAGAGGAATGAAAAGGGGCAGAGAGAGGAAAGAAATTTCTTTACTGTGTTTCTTATAGAAAAGGCCATACCCCAAGGAGATCATCAGGCTGTGACTTGATGAATGCATTTTTATATGGAGCCAAGTTGGCAGAAAGTATCGCACGCTTCTTTCTTCTTAGCCCTTATTAGGGGTGAATAGAGCAAAGGAAATGCCTAATTAAACCACAAGCCCCAATGGGTGGAGGAAATTGTAGTTGGCTGTAATAACTGTGCTTATTAGGATGGTCAAAGGAGCCAATGATACAAGATGAGTATAGGAGGTGGCCTAACCTGGGATCCACTTACCCAATGACAGCTTTATTCCTATCTGCCTTTTATTTGGCCATTACCATGTACCAGGCTCTGCGCTAGGTGTTTCTCATACCCAGTATAGTTGACTTCTAAAGGAAGCGACCAGTTGCTGTCCAGCTGCTTCAGAATCATGGTGATCTTATATGCTTGTCAAAATTGAACTCTACCCCATGACATTTTCAATGTCTAATTTTAAAGAAACCTTTCTTTGCAGTTGGTGCTGGGGAGACTTGAGTCCCCAACATTTTAATTACCAGCAGAGCACGTTAGCTTTTTGTACCACCTAGGTGCTCTTTTTAAGAAAGTCAGTATTAGGATTCTGTCTAGATGGATGAGAAAACTGAGGTTCCAAGATGTTAAGCAACTTGTACCAAGTGTGCTTAACTACCAAAGCCAGTGTGGTCCATGCATAATCTGGTGCTAATTTAAGAGGGTTGTGAGTGAAGGGGTGGAGTCTGGCTTGTCAATTGGATCATAGTCAAGGATGCATGACCTTCTCCTGAGAATTATAGGAAATACTGGATTTCCTCCTTGGAGGTGGGAGACACTTCTTTCACTGTCATTTCCTGCAAGACATCTCTAAGGAGAAGCCAGATGGACCTACCCTGACATAGCCCTCAGTGCTAGAGAAGCCATGTGGACACCCCTGACAGCCTCGAGATGCTTACAACTCCACTGGATCCAGAGACATTTTACCCACTACCCTGTGATCATCCTGCATTCGTTGCGAGTGTTTTGTGAGTTTGAAGAGGACTCTATAGATGGGTATTGGACATATGGGCATGGACTGGACTGGGTTGTGGTACTTTCTTAATATACCCTTTATGTTAAACTGTCTTTCTCTATACCTATGAGTTTCTATGGATTTGTTTCTCTATCGAGACTAACATAGTCAGCTTTAAACACAGAACCAGCTGGTTTTAAAGATTTTGCCCTCTAGTTTTCCTGGAACAAAATGGCTGAGCTTTACGGAATAGTGACCATTTTCTGCAATCTGGCAGGTGGACAAGTATTGCCTGGAGCGCCTAGTTTGTAAGCCAGAAACTAGCATTGTAAATGTTTATAGATACAAGCTCATTACTTTTCACTGTATTGATTCTGGCCTGGCTAGAGAGAAATTGTTCTCACTGCGAGAATGAAGCAGAGAGGAAGCATCCTCGGAAGCGAGCCCACTCTTTTCCAGTTTTCCTCCTCCTTGCTGCTCAGGTGAAAAGGACTAGATTCATTTCTTCCCACTCCAGCAACATGCAACTTAAGGACCTGGTTTAATGCCCATTTATTAAAGGCATATATCTCAACTCTCTATCGCTCACAGACCATACCCACACAATCTTGAGCAGTGACTAGATTTCTCGGTCAATTAAGCCTGTAAATACTCGACAGTAAAACCACATCATTGATGGGAAGTGATGAGGAGGGTCAGAACAGCCTGACTCATGGAATATTTTAAGGAAAGACAGTGTGATTCACCTAGAGATAATTCTAACAGCAAATTACCATATTAAAACATTTCATTTTACTGCAAGTCGAATAAAAGTGAGCTTTTATAAAACTGAGATGAAATTTTTTTTCTAATAATAGCCTTGGATGTTGCATTTTAAGGAGCTCTGGTGACTTAGTGGTTATACAGTATGCTGCTAAACACAGGGTCAGCAGTTCAAAACTACCAGCCACTCTATGGAGCACAGATAATGCTTTCTGTTCCCATAAAAATATTTGGAGTCTCAGAAACCTACAGGGGCATATTCTATCCTCTACTATGGAGTCAGCATAGACTTGAGGGCAGGGGGTTTAGAGTTTGTTGATATATATAACCACATAGCTGATTTCAAATACACTGTACTAGATGAAAGAATATAGGCTCCAAAGTCTACATAATATATAATTCTTACATAATCTTTTTTTGAAAGACAAAAATACTCCATGGACCAAAAGTAGGGGATAGATTTGGGGAGAAGAGCTGACTACAATGAGGTACGGGAGAATATTTTGGGTGATGAAACTCTTCAATTGTAGTGACAATTATGAAACTGGAGAATTAGGCATTAAGATGGTTAAAATTCTCTGTACATAAAATTTAAAATAAAAATTAGCATAATATTACTGTAATTAAGAAAAATACATTCTAGAAAGTTATGCACCAGACTGCATCTGCTCTTACTTTTAGTGAAAAGTTATGGAATACTTTACTTTTCTAGTTTTCTCTATATTGGAAAAAGGATATTTTCATTTGCATGAAAGAACACAGAATGAACAAAGCACCTCATGTTAATGAGCACAAGACAAATTAGTGCCCTCTATTATACTGGAAAAAGTTTAAATTGATGATGTGGTCACATGTTGCAAAAGGATGAAGATATAAAAATCTTTTGGAGTGTTGTATTAGGATAAGTGACAATATTATTTACACAGGAGGGCTGAGTTCCAGTGGCATAGTGGTTGAGTGCAGGACTGCGGCCCACTGGCTAGGCAGTTTAAATCCAGCTGCGGCAAGACTGGGCCCCCGCTCCCATCAGAAGGCAGTGATGCACCCCCCAAAAAGACGCAAAGTTTGTATTTACACAGGAATATTCATTATAAACTTACTTAAAATAGACAATGCCATAAAAATTTTAAATATCAATTGATGGAATCACTGAATAAATTATGCTATTCCATTCAGTACACTTCATAAACATCAGTCATGATTATAATGTGTTTTTTTATATGCTACCTGAGTGGAGGTTCAAGTCTGCTCAGAGATGCAGAAAGTAAGATCTGAAAATCCGCTGCTTCACATTTCAGTTCCTAGAAACCCCGTAGGCCACTGTGTTCTCTAACACATAAGTCAGAATCGAGGGAAGAGCACCCTTTTGGGGGGGGGGGGCATTGGTTGGAAGACAACAACAATTTTAAACTTAGGGCTCTTCCCTTAAAAGACTTTGGGGATTCTTCAGATCATGTTAGAGATCCAGCTTGTGTCTTGACCTTAGTATTTGGTCTGTGCATCTGTCCACCTTTCTAGACAATCAGCTGTATGTTAATCACAGTCCCAGGAACAGACAGAACCGCCCCCGCCCCCCAGTCTCCTTTCATAGGAAACAGAATCCTATTTGAGTCCATAGTCTAAGGAAGTGAAACTAGTTTTGCTGTCAACATTGCATGAGAAACTTTACGAAAATAAAAATTAACCTCCAATAGGACAGCAGTTTCAGCTCTGCTGACAGTGCTGTCTCTGCTCCATTTTCTATTTTATGAACATGAGGGCTTTATTTGGAGAAATAGATTTGTCTTTTCAGATTTTCTGCTTTCAATTTGTATATTGAAGTAAATAATTAACTGCTACATCTTATATTATTATATTATTTTCCTTCCTTTCTCTTTGGGATCAGGTTCTTCAGCTAACTCTAGTTCTAGTTTCAGGTATGGGCAGAAACAAAAGATTATTTTAAATGTGCTGATGTGACATGTTTAACCTATGAGCTAGGAAGAGCATGCTAGGCAAGATATTTGTGAAAGGTTTCTTTCCTCTTGAAAAGAAATATAGCCCAATGCTATAGAGTCAATTCCAAGTTCCAGTGATCATACTGGACAGAACAGCACACCCCTGCAGGCCCTCCAAGGCTGTACTCTTGAAGCAAGATTACATCCGTCATAGGCTCCTTGAGAAGAGCAGTTGTTAAGTACATACACTGCTACCAGGACTCCTGAAAAGAAGCATAAGGAGAAACTATCTTACATTTGATACACAATTATTGATGTAAGTGTATGTATAAAAGTGCATGTTAGTGCATATATAGCATGCTGTTTTATAATATGAGATGTATAGAAGCAACCATCTTGCAAACAGTATACTGAAGCAAAGCCAACACACTGAGAACAGATCTGAAAAAATGGAAAGAATCCAGGTCCTTGCTGATGTCACTGAGACACTAAATTATTCAACCCAGAAGACACCCTATTTCATTAGTTCTGTTATCAAATATAGGAGATTTGCTAATTCTCTGAGCTCATTTTAATTGGAAATCTTTCTGTTACTTTCAGATGAAGATATCCTAACAAATCTATGTATCATAACTGTGTCTTTAGCACAAGATGAGAGTATCAGAATGTGAATGAATCTCACCTACCTAAGTTCTGCACTCTCTCATTACTTGTGCATCTTTTCAATCGCAGGTAATAATGTAAAATTGGATTGCAAACTGTTGGCTGGAGCTTTTAGGAAGTTGGCTAAAAAATAAGAGCATTTTTCTAATTTGTATATTTATCTTTGTTGGTAGATATGAGTTACTGAAATCCTCTTAATTTTAGTAAACATTTATTCAGTGCCTACAAAATTCAAAATGGCATGATCAAAGTTTCAGAGATTCTTAAAGGCAGAAAAGACATTTTTTTATGGTATCCAACTAGAAAGGCACAATTTCTGTTCAAATAAAGAATCTGTACTGTACTCTATGTAGTTAAGAAAAAAGAAGGATCAGAATTATACAAGCATTTTCAGTGGGTGTTGGCTTTCCACATTTCCATGTTTCATTTCCACATTTCATGAGTGAAACCTTTAGCCTTGTCCATACATAAATGGCAAACATGCTAATCAGAATGTTGGTGGTTTTCCATATACATTTAGATAAATTACAGCACTATTTTCAACTCATCTCAAGGTGTCTATTTAACATGTCTTTGAATGCAAGGGAAGCAGTTATCAAATTTGAAGAAATATTCCTTAGGGTGGTGTGTTCATTAAATGTGTAACTTTGTCAGAGTGCCACCGCATTAAGGATGATTTTACAGCCAAGTGGTGAGAAAAGTACCTTTGGAATAGTTACTCACTGACAACATATAAAGTGAAAATTGCGAGTGTTTTCAAATTTTTACACATTTCTCCCACTGATCATTGATTTTCTAGCATGCGGAAGATTTGTGTGAAGCATGCCTACAGGCTACATATGTTAAAAGTTAACAGGAAGATGTGCACCAGAAATCAAATGTAAGATTCTTTAGATCGAGACTGCTTTATGCTTGTGTGAAAAACTGGATCATTCATGGTCTCTTTAGAGGTGATAATGCAGCAGTGACAAATGGTTTTGTGGAGAAGAAAAACCAGGAGAACCAGCAAGTCTTCTGATTCTGAAACTAAGGACAATGTTTCCATTTAATCCCTATTAAGCTCTGGGTGTGTGTCAAATATGTATCTCATCAAACCTTTGACATTTAAACCTTTGACATGAACAGGCAGGTGGCATTATGTTCATTCTGTTATATAGCCAGTATTCTTTTCCACTTCCAGATCATACTATAACCTTTAACAAGTATCCATTGGTTTGAGTATTTTTTAAATTCTTTCAAAAAGTGTTTGTGCTTTATTATGAATAGGACTTTTTAAAAGACTGGATGGCATAGTGAGTTATACATTTGGCTGCTAAACATAAGTAAAGTTATCAGTTGACACTCATCAGCTGCACCAAAAGAAAACGATAAAAATTTCTAGTCCTGTAAATATTTACAGCCTCAGAAACCCAGAGGTGAACTTCTACTCTGTCCTTTTGGGTGGCTATGTGTTGAAATGAGCTCGAAGGCAGTGAGTTATACTATATGGTCACTTTTACTGTAGTGAAAGTATACACAGCAAAATGCACACCATTTCACAATTTCTACATGTGGCATTGTCTATGATCCTTGTTATACAGAAATTTATTCTTTCCCCGTTAACATAAATTTATTGTTTTAGGCAAACAAAAGCACAGTTTTCCCCTTCCACCCTATTCCTGATAACCACTTTGATTTTGGATTCCACATGTTCACATAAGGAGCCCCATTGGCACAGCAGTCAGGTGCTGGGACCCACAAGGTAAACCGTTTGAAACTACAGGCAGCCCCATGCAGGATACAGACAGGGTTTTCTACTGCCACAAGCATACAGTCACAGAAACCCCTGGGGTTCAGTGATACCCTGTCCTATAGGTTTGCTTGCTTTGAGTCAGCATTGACTGGTGAGTGGGTGGGTCAGTGAATGAGTGAGTGATGTACATGCTTAGGAATAATCCTGATGCTGTAGTGCTTAAATTGGTAACTTAAAGGTTGGTGGTTTGAACCCACCATCTACTTTGAATTGCATAATACCGTCCTCGAATGGCCCTGCATTGAACTACTTAATGTGGGCCTTGAATTACTTAATACGGCCCTTTTAGCCACAGTCTGTAATTTTCAGCAAGTTACTTTTTCTGATGGGTCTGGGTAAGAAAAGGTGGGGAAAGATACTGTAAGGATGCTGTGACTGAACTTAAAAACACTGATAGGCTTATATGGTTCACCTGTCAGTAGCTGGGTTGATTTTGCTTGCCATTCCGCTCAGTATAAAATGGGCCATCTTAGAAGCAGCATGGGAGAAGTTCACTAGCAGTGAAAGAAAAGAGCCAGGAGTGGAATACATCCTTTGACATCCCCACCCCCTCCCCACAAGATACTTGTGCATGCAACTTTGTGCATAGATTTAGAAGACCACTGTGACACCAGCGTAACAATAGAGGAGTTACAAGAGATCAGCAGAGGACCAGAGCAGCAAAACCAAAAGCTAGCCCATTGGACACAGTGAACCTACAGGGCAAGTGAAGCTGAGTGCCTTCAGACAGGAGTCTGGCTTGTGGAGTGGAGCGTCTTCAGTCACGTAACTGAGGGACCTATGTTGCTGCCCCACGGAGGGAGGGAGAGACTAGTACCTTTGCACTACAGCTTATCGCCGAGTGTCATATCCTCTAAGGGCTTATGGGTAACCCTAAAAAATCTTTACAACTTTGCTTGGGTCAAATGACCTCTGTCTGTGACTGAAGAGTGAAAAGCTTGAATGGTCTAAAACCAGAGAGAAACCTTTCTATTGCCCTAGCTGAGAAGAGTCTATCCTTTTCAAATCATTGTACCCTGAACATTGATCACTTGTCAAATTCCCTAGTAGACCTCCTAGTCATATGTTCTGTGATCCTATATGGCCATTTCAGTGAATTATCACACCCAGCTAAAAAGCAGAAAGTGCTATAAACAAGACAGTTGGCATCAGAATTGGTAGGAAGATTAAAGGATGGGGCATGCCTGACTCTGCAGCATAGAAATCACCTTGCGCAGCAGATGCTGCTGCTGGTGATCCGGCTTATTCTTTGTGATGTTTCCGGAGATCAGACACCACTCTCCTGCTGTCTTATTGGTTTGCTCTCTACACTTTGCAAGAGAAAGTTGGCAGTAAATGTGGCACTTTTTTTTTACATATAGATTATAACCTTGGAAACCATATGGGGAAGTTTCTGATAAGATTATTATGAATTAGAACGGACTCCATGTCAATAGGCTTATATTACAGATTTGCTTATTTCATAGAAATGAAATCAACCAGTAGGCTGACTTTTAAAAAATGTGTGATAGACACAATGGATTCGGCTATAAAAAGATAGGGAGTTCTGATGCATACCATAACTGGTAGGACCTTGAAAGTATTGTTGAGGGAAATCTGTTGCAAAAGCACAAATGATCGCGCTTATTTTCTTTTATTCTTTTAAAATTAGACTAAAACAAAATAGATGAATACATGTACATTTAGACCAAGGGCAAGTTGCTACTTAATATATAAGAAGAACTGTATTTTACGTCAATTGATTTCATAAAGTGATTTCTAAGTCCAAGTCAACAGCTACTTGAGTTGGATCAGATTTCACTACATTGTTGTTAAGTACCAAACCCTTTCTGATAAATAGTGACCCTTTGTACAATAGAAGGTGTGGCAGTCACCACTCTGTGTCAGTTTGAGTATTAAGCATGTAGGGGTGGTGTTTAGCTTGTCAATCTGGAGATAGTCAAGGAGACTTCTGTGTGGGCAGGGGTTTCTCCTCTTAGAATTGTGGGAAATCTGGTACTTTCTTCTTGGAAGCAAAAGACACTCTCACACTTGCTTGAGACTCTCTACTGACAAGATTTACTTCCTGCAGGACAACGCTAAGGAGAAGCCACATGGAGCTCCCCTAGTGCCGTAAGATGGACAAGCTACATGGATGCAACCAGACCTCTGAAGCCAGAAAAGGCACAGAGAGACCCCCTGCCAGGCCTGAGATGTTTACAATGCCTCTGGATCTAAAAGCTTTCTATCCACTGGTCTGTGATCATCCTGCATTGGACTTCACTGCACGTGTTTCGTGAGTCCGAAGAGAATCTTATAGATTGGTGTGAGTATATGGGCTAATATCAAATGCACGGCCTTGGGCTGGATTGGGTTAGGATGATTTCTTAATGTACAGCTACCCTTCATATAAAACCCTCTCATGTCCGTATACATGTCTATGAGTGTATTTCTCTAGTCTACCCAGACGAACACAGAAGGAAAGACTGCCCAGTCCTGCACCCTCTTCATAACTGTTTCCATGTGTGAGCCCATTGTTGCAGCCACTATGTCAATCCATCGTAGAGAGGGTTTTCTTTTTCTCTGTACCCCTGCTTTTCAAAGCATGATGTCTTTCGCCATGGCCTAGTCTCATTGGTAATATGTCCAAAGGCAGTGAGATGAATTGTCTCCATTCTTCTCTGTAAGGAGCATTCTGGCTCTACTTGGGACAGACTTGCTTATTCCTTTGACAGTCTATGTTACTTTAAATATTCTTTACCAGCACCATAAATCAAATGCACCCATTCTACTTTGGTCTTTCCTAATCAGGGTCCAACATTCACAAGTATATAAGGCAATTGAAAATACTGTGGTGTGGGTCAAGCACACCTTAGTCCTCAAAGGGACATCCTTGCATTTCAACACTCTACAGAGGTTTTGTGGCTTATTATTTAAACAATGCAACTGGATTGATTGATCTCTTGACTGCTGATTCCACGAGCATTGATTGTGGATCCAAGCAAGATAAAAGCCTTGACAACTCTAATCGTTTCTCTATTTGTCATCATGTTACCTATTGGTCATATTTTGAGGATTTTGGATTTCTTACATTGGGTTGTAATACAAACTGGAGGCTGAAATCCTTAATCTTCATCATCAGATGCTTCAAGTTCTCCTCACTTTCAGTAAGAAGGAATGTGTCATCTCGATGGAAGGTGTAAAGTAAGAAAATAATTTATATATTATTAATGTTTCATGAGGATGGGAAGATTGGGGAGGGAGAGGTGAAAAACAAGGTGATACCAAGGGCTCACATAGAAAGAAAATGTTTTGGAAATGATGACGGCAACATATGCATAAATGTGCTTGATATATGTGAATTGATATATGCATTGTTTAAGAGCTGCAGGAACAACCAATAAAATGATTTATTAAATAAAAAAGAAGGTGTCATCTGCCTATATCACAGGTCTTTAATAACCTTTCCTCCAATCTTAATATCACATTCTTCTTTATTTAATCAAGCTTCTCTAATTATTTGCTTAGCATACACTTTGAATAATATGGTGAGTGGATACTACTTTGCCACCAACTTTTGTTTATTTTAAACTGTGCAGTATTGCCTTGTTTTGTTGGCTAAGTTGCTCTTGAACCATGCACAGATTCCACACGATTTAATTAAGGGTTTGGGAATTTCCATACTTTTTAAGACTGCACATAGTTTGCTAAAGTTTACACAACCAAATTTTTGTTCATAATCAATAAAACACCAGTAAGCATCTTTCTGGTATTCTCTGCTTTAAACCAAGACTCATCTGACATTACCAATGATATCCCTTGCTCCACACCCTCTATTGACTACAGCCTGAATTTCTGGAAACTCACATTCAATGTACTACTGCAACTATTGTTGAATAATCTTCAGAAGTTTTACCTGCATGCCATATTGATGATATTGCTTCTATAATTTGTTAGTTCTGGTGGGTCACTTTTTTATTATGGGTACAAGTCTGGATGTCTTTAAGTTAGTTTACCAGGTATTTGTCTTCCAAATATCTTTGCACAAGTGGGTAATTTCTTCCAGTGCTTCATTAGCCTTTGGAAATGTTTCAATACATTAGAAAACAAAAAATTGGTAAGCCATACTCCCAAAGACACTGGTGCTTGCTTAGCAAACCTAGCATATATCTTTAGCATACTGAACACAGAAACCAAGTCTGGGAGCAACTAGCCTCTAAAATAAATAGGGAAACAGAGTCTTTGAGCCTTTCACATTCCCCACCCCAACAAATACAGAAGACGATTCTATAAATCAGTGATTCTCAACCAGATAAACACAGGTTGAGTACCGCTGCTTTAAAGTTATGCTACTGTGACATTGTGGCACTAGGTACACATGTTGCAACACAAATAATTTGAAGAAAAAAATTTTAAAAGTAAGAAGTGTGTTTATACTAAGTTTCAGGAATTTAGTTTTCAAAATATTAAGGGGAAAAATGAGCAAACAAATATAGGTAACTTCTAACTCATGATGCTCTCTTGTGTTATAGTATAGAATGGTTCTTGGGGCAGTCATGTGCTTATGTGAATTTTATAATTGAAATGTAGGGGTGGAGTCTGGCCTGTTAATCAGGAGAAAGCCATTGAGTAACTGATGAGGCCTCTGTGTGGGCATGGCTTTCACCTGAGACTCCTGGGAAATCTCGTGGTATTTCCCTCATGAAGATGAGACGCTATCTCTCCAGTCGTTGGGAGTTAGTTTCAGAGACAAGTAATCACGGAAAATACAAGATGCAGGCTCCGACAAGTTGGAGGAGCCAGCGGAGAGCCCACTCGCCTTTGCCCTGATGAAGACAGACCTCTGAAGCTGGAGTGGCATGCTGTTGATGAACCTGAGCCCTGGAAGTGAGGAGCCATGGGGAGATCCCTGCCAGTGCCAGAATTCTGCACCCACTGACCTCTGACTTCCTGAGTCAGCAGCAGACATTATAGACAGATTGTGGGCATATGGGTTAATATTGGAATTATGACTTTGCACTGGACTAGATTGGGATGACTTCTTGGTGTCACATTTCTTTTGTATATAAACCCTTTCCTTATACCTATATGCATGTCTCTGAAATTTGTTCCTCTAGTCTATCCAGACTAGCACAGTTCTGTAGGGTAAGCTTTCTTCTTCTTTTTTCTACAGGGTTTTCTGGCTTCAGTTTTCTCAGAATTTTTAACTGCCAATCTTTGACTTACCAGTCCACCTCAAAAAATCATCCCACTAATATTCCACCTGGAAAAATACATGTGCATGAAAACAAGTGTAAGATGTTCACTCTATAATTGTTTGTAATAGAAAAAAACATGGGCAGATTAAACATCCACCAAAAAGAGGAGTTTTGAACAAGTCATGACACAAGCAGTTCAATATAATGAAGTGAATCTGCCTATCTAACATGGAGCCTTCATTAAGGAAAAAGACTGGGTCTAAAAGAAACACATTTCAGAGCAATGTGTACAATAGAACATTCTTTGTGCTGAATCGGTGGTTGATAAGGAATGTCATTCAGTTTCCACATTGTTTCTTTATTTGTAAATCATATAAGAAACCTTAGAATTTGACAACCTAGACAAGAAACAATGATGACCCCTTTGAAGGCAAGAAAGACAAGAGGTATAACACTAAGCATTAAGAGGAGGGCCTCAATTGGACTGCCACTCAAGCACTTTCTTAATGCAAGAACACTTTGTTCTATTAAATCGGCGTTCCATGATTCTCACTTTACCAACACAATCACTGAAGACAAATGTGTGCATAAGCAAAAGGGGTGAAGAAAGCTGATAGTGCCCAGCCTTCCAAAGATATAGTACCTGGGGTCTTAAAAACTTGAAGATAAACAAGCAGTCATCTAGCTCAGAAGCAACAAAGCCCACATGGACGAAGCACACCAGTATGTGTGACCAAGAGGTGCCGAAGTGACCACGTATGAAGGATCAAAGAACTAAAAATTATATCATTATAAATGATGGGAAAGACAGATTGGGGACGCAAAACCCATCTGTAAGAATGTACAGTGTAGCAACAGTGACATATTTAACTTTCCTCTAGTTCTTAAATGCTTGCTCCCCTGCCCTCGCCCCATCCCCTACGCCCACTATCATGATTCTAATTCTACCTAACAAATTTGGCTGGACCAGGGGATTCACACTGGTGCAGATAGTAGCCAGAAACATGGGAGATTCAGGACAGATGATCCCTCAGGACAAGTGATGAAAATGGTTATTCTAGGAGTTTGGAGGGAAGGTGGAGTAGAAAGGGCGAACCAATTGTAGGGATCTACATATAACCTCCTCCCTGGGGTACAGATGACAGGGAAATGGGTGAAGGGACACATCGAACAATGTTTGATATTACAAAATGGTGATAGTTTGTAAACTGTCAGGGATTTACAAGGGAGAAGTAGTGGGAAAGGAGGGGAAATATGAGGAGCTGATACCAAGGGCTTAGGTACAGGGGAGATGTTTTGGGACTGATGGCAACAAATATACAAATGTGGTTGGCATATAGTAGATATGTGTATTGGTTGTGATAAGAGTGGAATGAACCCCCAATTAAATGATTTTAAAATAAACAATTAATTAATTTAAACATTAAAGTATTTTTTTTTAAAGAAGAGGTCCTAAAGAGGATATTGAACTGTTTTGTGCATATATACACATAGTGTTATCCCCCCAAAATGGATTTCCCCACAACCCTATCACCTTAAAAGTACATCCATTACATTTAATACAGTGGTCAAAGGTGAGTTCATTCTTGAATACATTTCTCCAAATCATCTGTTTAGATGGCTGCCAGCACTTCCTCTTCTTTTTTTTCCTTTACCTCTTCAATTTTGTCTAATTACTGTCCACTCAGGACCCTCTGCATGCACACAAACAAACAGAAGTTGCACATAGGGAAGTCAGGTGAGTACTGTCAGGGGGGCGAGAGGCATATGATTTTTTACCGAAAACTGGTGTACAGTGTGGACTGCATGAGTCGATGTATTGTCAAACCACTCCCCTGTCTGCCACAATCCAGGCCTTGTTTTGGTCACATATTGTTATGCAATCTTTTCACAACCTCTAAATATTAAGTTTGATTAACAGTCTGAACTGTAAAAAGAATTCCAAATGTACTATCAAGTCATATACAAAGATAAATTAGCATTTTCTTGATATTTGAATTGATGACTTTTTTGGCAAGATGATGATGGCATCTTCCACTGGCCTAATTGATATTTGTTTTTAGGGTAATCAGAACAGCACCATGTTTCATCATCGGTAATGACATTGGAAGAAAAGTCTGGGTCACTTTGGATCTGCTCTTTCAAAGCATAGCCAGTTTATGCTCTTTTTCTTGGGCACTCAGAATCTGGGACACACATTTTACGGTGACCCTTCTCATTCCCAATTCTTTCATTAAAATTCACTGTATTAAACTCCAAGATAGTTCTGATAACTTCCACATCTCTTCAACGGTTCATCATTGGTCTTTGAAGACAACTGCACAAATTTCATTGATTTTTTTACTGCCTGGGAAGTTGATGGATGTCCAGAACAAGATTCATCATAAGTTGATATTTCATGTCTTTGGAAATGAGAAATCCACTTGTACACTTGTAGCTTTTCCCAAGTTGCTGTTTTGTAAGCTGTATTCAATATCACAACAGTTTCTGTGGCATTTTTTCCTGAGCGGGAAACAAAATTTCACAGCCACAAACTGTTCCTTTAATTGGCCATCACAAAAATAGAAGTTTGAGCAAAACTGCTTTTATGAAAATATCTACTGTGAAGACAGAGAACCTCCCAAGGCGATGTCACTGTGTGAACTAACTCAGAGTGAGTTGCTGGAGAAAAAAGTGCACCTCTTTATATATAATTACAGGCATAAATGTCATATTTATATGTATTTGTATGTGTATATGTAGTGATATTGATATTTATACATAATGTGGGTAATAATTGCTATATTATGGCATAATTTGAATACTTAAAACAAATATACCATCAGAAAAAATGTAGATAAGGTATCAAAATTGTGTGCTCTTGATTGACAATCCAAAAGCAGTTTGAACTCATCTAGTAATACAGTAGTAGAAAGATTTTGTAAACTGCTTCTTTTAAAATTACAACCAGGAAACCTATGGAGAAATTTTGCTCTTAAGTACACGGACTGTCATAAATTGGAGTTAGCTCAAGGGCAACAATTGTTCTTTATTTTTGTTGTTTTAATATAGACATAGATTTTCTCAAGGACATTTGAAGCTCCACTTTCATGAGTCAATGTCATAATTCTCAGTAATGAAGATTCTTGAAAAAGTAGAAACAGTGATGCCAGTGAGAGCCTTTTCCCTCAGTGCTTCCTCATACCCATAAAGAAATAAAACTACTCTGTGGAAATTAGAATCATCCTGCTGAGCTTTGGGCTGTTGTTGTTGTTGTTGTCAAGTTGTCGTTGTTTTGATACCTCTTGACTTTTAGCCTCCTTTGAATCAGACTGACTTTCAGCATTCTTTCTCAAATATTTTAATGAACAATAGATTCTTGAAGCATTCAGGGATATGATAAAATGCAGGATTGTAAATAAGTTAAGGAACATTGGATGCAACAAAGATTCATGGGCTAGACTAGAAATTTCCAGTTCTCTTTTGGGAAATCTTGCCAATGACTTATAAGTAAACTAATGAGATCCTCTAAATTGAGGGATGGTCAAAAGTTACTGGACTAAGATGACCCCTCTCTTCCTTGTTGTTTAGAGTCAGCCTGACAGACCTTAAGTACAACAGAACAAAACATTGCTAGGTCTTGGGCATCTTTACAGTTGCTACGCTTGAGCCCATCATTGCTGTCACTTTGTCAGTTTGTCTTGCTCAGGACTTTCCTCTTTTTTGATATTCACTCTCATTCATAAGCATGATGCCTAGGGATTGGTACTGCAATCCCTTAAACAGGGCCAAATACAGGTAGTCCATTACTTACAAGGGATTTCCGTTCCACTGTAAGTCCATTCTGAGGTGAGGTGAATAGTTAGTTTGTCCTTTGGTAAATTCTGCCCATTTGATTTCATTTGTTTTTTCTAAGGTGTGTATGTTCCATTCGTGTTATTGTTTCTCTTACAGAACTGTTATTTGGCTGAGAATTGAGTCATGGAGTTGGATTCATTTCTAGACCTGAATAGTATCTAGGTACTATAATCTCGCTAATCTCCACCTCACCAATAAATGCTTTTTTCCTGTGATTTTGAATTTCATCTTCCTTTTCTCCCACACTCTCAAAGACCTAATGTAATCCTTTCAGAGCAGTTGGTAGTGGGAACTGGGAACCACCTCATTTGGAGAGTACTGAGTGTGGAGATTTTTAAAATCCGTTTTATTGGCATATAATTCACACATCACATAATCACAACAAGAAGAAATATACAAACATCACCACTATCAGTTTTAGAATATCTTCTTTATTTTTGTCCTCATCATTATTGGTGTGGCAGTTTTCTAGTCTGGTGTCAATGTCAAGATTGGGAGTGTAGGGGTGGAGTCTAACCTGTCAGTTTGGAGATAGCCAATGAGGCCTCTGTGTGGGCATGGCTTTCTCCTGAGACTTCTGGGAAATTCAGCTGTATTTCCCCCTCAGAGGTGAGATACTCACAACTCAGTCCCTTGTAGGCGCTCAACTGACAAGACACAGGCTGACTCCCTGTGAGAGGTTTCAGAGGAGCAGTCACATGGGCTTACCCTGATGAAACCAGACCTCTCAAAAAAAAAAAAACTATGTCAAGACTCCTGCCAGTGCTGAGATGCTTGAGAAGCCACAGAGAAGTCCTTGCCAGTCCTGAGATGCTTCTACCACCACTGAATACACAAGACTCTGCACCCACTGGGATGTGATTATCCTGGCGTCATTGCATGTGCTTCATGAATCTGAAGAAGACTTTATAGATTGGTATCAGACATGTGGACTAATATCGGACTTATATCCTTGGACTGGATTGGTTTGAGATGTTTGTTCAATGTTCAATAGCTCTTGTATATAAACCTCTTTCTTATACACATATGAGTGTTTATGAATTAGATCCTCTAGTCTACCTGGACTAACACAATTAGTGATCCATTACCCCCTCAAGCCCCTCTGCCATATACCAAAAAGTCATTAATCTAGTAACTGACTCTATAGAGTTATCTATCCTGAATTCCATAAAAAGAAAAACATTGGATGGTGGTGGCCTTGCTTGCATGGTTTATCAACCCATTGGGTCAATTGTATCCCTGTATTTCCTTTTCTTTACTTACTTTTTTTCTCTAGGTAGTGGGAGATCAGTAGTTGCACTTCATAATGTTTCAAGGTTCTAGTCACCATTCACCAAACTAAGCTGCAGAACATGATCTTTGTGGATTATGTTATTTGAATTGATCTTTAGGTCTCCAAAGGAGGTCTGATCTTCTCTGACTTTGTGACAATCAGTTTCTGGCTATAGACTGGAAAATGGGGAACTCGGAGTGAAAGGTATGCATCAAGTCCCTTTGGAAGTAAAGGGAAATTCTCCCAAGCAGAGGGCTATTGTCAGCCAACACTTTTAGCATCTGGCAAATTTGAAACTCAATCAGGAAGGCATGGGTCAAGGAATCTGCCACATTTGTCAAAATTATTTTCTATATTGAGATACATTTTTCTGTCTCTAATGCTTATGCCTATCTGCCAGCTTTATTTTATTGAGGAAGGGATATGATTTTTTAGTTTTTAGTTTCCATTCAACTCAGGACCATATGTATAACAGAGCAAAATGTTGTCCCAGTCTACGCACTTTAATGTTACATTGTGATGTTTAAGTTTTTCATTGACTGACTTAAGGAAGTGGATCACCAGACCTTTCTTCTCAGTCTGTCTTAGTCTAGAAATCAAACCAATGCCACTGTCTTTGAGTCAATTCTTACTCATAGTGACTATGTGTGGTTTCTGAGATTTTACATCTTTTTGGGGGGGGGGGCATCACTGCCCTCAGGTGGTGGGAGTAGGGGCCCAGCCTTTGCTCCGTGGAGCTGGAATCGAACCTCCATCCCAGTGGGTCACAGTCCTGCGCACAACCACTATGCCACTGGGGTTCAGCGATTGTACATCTTTACAGAAACAGATGACCTCATTTTTCTTCTGAGAAATGGATGGCTGATCTGAACTCCCTTGTTTATGTTTAGCTTCTCCCACGGTGACACTTGGCTTCCTTCTTGTCTGAAAATTCCACTGAAAGCTGTCCACCAAGAGTTACCCTGCAGGTATTTGAAGTATTGATGGCATGGTTTCTGGCATTATCCTCAACATGCAAACTACCACAGTATGACAAACTGAAAAAGAGATCATGAGGAGTAAAGAATTAGAATTGGGGATCACATTGCTGTAAGAATGACATAAAGGATGAGGGACTAATTACTATAATCTCTGGGATTCTAAAACAACTCAATAAGAAAAATAGTACAATAAAAATGTGGACAAAGGACATGGACAGACAATTCACAATTCATACTTGAATGGCTAGCAACTACCTGAGGAGATGCCCATAACCAATAGCCATCTGGGAGATACAAACAAACAGAATAACAAACGCTGGAAAGGGTGTGAAGACTTTGAAACTCTTATATGCTGTTGGTCAGCTGGCAAATTTGTACAGTAAACTGACCAGGTTTTAAGCGGGACACCACTGACCAAGAGAGACAGGCTCTTGATTAAAAATTTGGTCTATATGGAGCAAAATATTGCTTATAGGACAAAAAATAGTACGGTAACATGTTTATCTTAATTTTAAAATGCCATGGATGTTGTTAAATTGTTAAAAAGCAGGATGCCTGGTCATGTTAATGTACAAGTCATTGAGGAAAGTGATATGACGCTACCAAAAACAACTGGGAATACAAATATAAAGTCTCCTTGCAACACCGTTGCTGGGCATATACCCCAAAGAAATAAGAGACAGAACATGAACTGATGTTTGTCCTCACATGTTCTTTGCAACACTGTTCAGAATAGCAAGAAGTTGTAAAGAGTCCAAATGCCTGTCAGTAGAAGAAGGGATTTTAAAAAGTCCAGTACGTACACACAATGGAATACTATAAATCTCTAAAATAGCAGTGATGAAACCATGAAAAACCTCATGACATGGATGGACCCGGAAACCACTGGGAGGTTAATCACAGAAGAACAAATACTAAGTATTCATTTGTGACTATAAGGAGAAACACCAACATAAAGCAAGTCTCTGCTCTCAGGCCATATAATTTTCTAATCTGCTCTCCAAGGCAATTAAGAAGAGAACCTCCCTAGGGCTCATAAATCATATATCATCCTGTTCATATGAATATCTTATAAACCACTTCAACAAAGTGATCTGGGGTCAGTTTCCCAATATAAGGGAGATGGAGAAGATCATTCAGTTGCTGCCATGCAACATTGTGCTAAGGTCACTCCAAATCAATAGACACACTTACAAGAGCCATAGCAATAAGTGAACCTTACTGAAAATTCAAGTCAACATAGGACAAGGGACATCTATGTCTCTAAGAAAACAATTATATGTGTTTTGATGATAAAATACATGCAGCAACCACCCTTGTGGGAGAAACCACTCTTAGCAATTTCTACACAGAACTCAATGAGAGAATATACTCAGTACTATGTTCTTAATTGGACACTTTTGACCTAATTTCTATGCAGCTCTTGGTGACCAAGGTCATGTGCTATTGGGGCTTTAGAGTCAGTCCTTTTGAGGCACACAACATCCCTTCAAAGGCTACATTAGGAAAATTTGATATGGGAACCCGGCTAAATGAGCTGGGTTTTACCTTAAACTCACCTGTAACAGGTTTAAGGAACTGAACTACTTAAGGCTGAAATGCTTTAGTGTGAGAAGCAGATATACTTGAAAGAGTATTGTCTCAAGGATAGGGAAATGCCAGTAGATGGACTTTGGTTTGGATCTCTGTCGTTAAGCTTGCCAAATAAATTGTGACTCAGGAATACCAGATGTTTACTATCTTAATTCAATCTTTGATTTCTTATGAAATATGTCAATCTGTTAGACATGATTCTGCCTTTGTGAATGAGAGTTACTGAAGGTTTTGTTCTATTATCAAGTTCCTTTGATTGTGTAAATAAGAATTTAATCTCTACAAGTCAGCAATTCATGTACTGCAGTCTGAAGCTGGCCTAAACTTGTATAATTTCTTTTGAAACAGTGTTTTAAATTCTCTACTATTATCTAAATTGGTTACACTAACAATAGACATTTATACCCCAGGGGGATGAGTTATATAATATTCTCTATATTAAAATTATAATGACATCGCTAAAGTAAACCAGAGACATGTGGTTTATTTATTTTTATTATTTCCACTGATATTGCCTTCTATTATCTGTATCTTTATTGAGCTGATTTTTATCTGAGAATTAAAAACTTTACAAATATATGTACAGATTTATGCTAATACATAATAAACAAATATGCAACTCAAATTTACTCTGAGATGAAGAAGAATTGGACCATATTGTCATTTTGTCAGTGTGGCAATAATTGCAGAAGGTTCTAGATAATCTAGCTTTAGCTCTGGAATGGGGCTGGTGTCAGAAAATTAGAGTTATCTATGTGACTTTTTCTTTCTTTCTTCATATATTTCATGATAACACCTTGTGTTAGCCCAGGTAAAGTAGGGAAAAAATTCATGGACACACATGTGGATATAGGTAAAAGGTTAATATACAAGAGGAACAGGACATTGAGCCCAGTCCAGTTCAAAGTCATAAGTCTGATATTAACCCATATGCCCGAAATCAGTCTATAAAGTCTCCTTCTGACTTATGAAATCACAGGTCAGTGGGTGCAGAATCCCAGCACTGGCAGGGGTCTCCACATGGCTCCTTGCTTTCAAGGTCCATCAACAGCAGAAACAACTCATCGCTGGGAGAGGTCTCCATGTGGCCGCCCCAGCTTCAGAGGTCTGGCTCCATCAGGCCAAAGCTGTGTGGTCTCTCTGCTGGCTTCTCCAGCTTCTTGGATGCTTCTATCTTGTCTTATCCATGATTCATTGTCTCTGAGACTAACTCTCAACCACTGGGGAAGATAGCTTCTCATCTTCACGAGGGAAATATCGTGAGATTTCCCAGAAGTCTCAGGAGAAAGCCATGCCCACATAGAGGCCTCATTGGCTACTCAATTGCTTTCTCCAGATTAACAGACTAGACTCCACCCCTACATTTCAATCATAAAATTAACATAAACACATGACTGCCACACATCTCATTAAATCTTTTCAGCTTGCATTCTGAATCTGCCTAACATCTCTAACCAGGATAAGAGAGTTTGGGTACATGTTTCAAATAACTGAAGCCCCGGCTTTCATTTAGAAAGCAATCTGCATGGCATCGTTTTGACTTGTAAATCATAAACTTGTACAATAGAGATTAATCCCACTGAGGACTCAAACCCAAATCATTTGACTCTGGCTTTCTTGCCTTTAACCATTTGATATTGTTCTGAATTTGTCAAAAGCCTATACAAGAACATAATTTAGCTCTGGTTATGTACTCATGCAGGAGAAAGTCAAGCTGTTGTATATATCAAAGAAACCCTGGTGGGACAGTAGTTAAGTGTTGTTCTGTTACCTGAACGGGTAACAGAACACACCAGCTCACCATGGGAGAATGTGAGGCCATCTGCTTCTGTAAAGAGTTTTAACCTTGGAAACTATTGCGCTGTCCTACCATTTTCTGAAGAGAATTGACTCAGTGGCCGTGGATTTTGCAATTTAAGGACTATGATGCCAGGTTTCCTGAAGTTCTCAGTCTTTTCCTACTCTCATACCCTTTCTGTGGCCAAGCCACCAGGCAGTTGGCATTACTGTGAAGTTGCCTTGCACAAAGAAGAAGACATCTCCCCTTTGTAGAAGGCTATAGCTTTGCGTGCATCTCCGTGCTGGAAAGCATCTGTTGCTCCTTCCTATTGTTCCGACCGAGAGCACGCTAATTGTCCTCTCCCAAGCTGGACTGCAGTCCCTTGCCAGAGGGAAATTATGGATCCCTTTTCAGCCAGCACTGTCCTTTCTGCAGCTGTCAGCTGAATGGCCCCAGGAGGAATGGGGCTGACTTAGATGATGGGGAGGTACATCTTGCATCTGATCCATCCAGGGAAGGAACGCTAACACAACCTTATGAGGAAGCAGAGACCCACCACCCAGACACCCTCCCCAAACCACAAGCATGCTGGCAACACTTTGCTTGACTACTCCTTCTAGTATAAGGCATATGTTCTGGAATTTCTTTGGTGTGCCCACCCCTGTTCAGAAAATAAAAAAATTCTCCAGATCCCTTCGGGAATTAAAAATGTTTGCACTGCACCCCAGAATCAAGGGGGTGGGGGAGAAGGTAGATATTTGATTTTGCAACCCCCCTGGATCATTCCAGACCTTTCAGGGAATGGTATTCCCCACCCAGGGAAACATTGCTGTATGGCTGACAGACAGGGCAGCTTACAATGCCACTGAGTAATTTGGAGGTGACCCCTCCATCTGTCAGTATGTTGTAGTAGTTCAGGTGTTGGAGTGATGCTGGAAGCAATGTCTAATATCATTGGTGTTTCCAACAGAGGTTTCAGCAGAACTTTCAGACTAATGGAGAAGAAATGCTTGGAGATTCAGTTCTGAAACTGGCTAATAAAAATCATATGAATCCCAGTTCAGTATTTGCTGATGTGATGCTGGAAGATGAGGTCCTTGGTTGAAAAACAGGGTATAAGGGTCTCACCACTGGTTGGACTAAAGCCTATCTGTAGCAGCAAAACTATGACCCAGGAATGAGCAGGCAACCCTCTTGGAGAGCTTGTAAGAGGGAGAATGTATTATTCAGCTACCCAGAAGAACTAGTGCTCCAAAAGATCGAGGGTGATATGCCCTCATTGTTGTGTATTCAAAAGGGTGGTGAGAAGCTGGCATCAGTCATCCCAGGTGGGGACAATGGATGAACTAATTCAGCCATGATCTGGTGCTTTCCTGCTTAGAGGGATGTCAACTATTTTTCTAGGCAAGGAGGTCAGAGGCACTAGAGGGCTGATAGTAAAACGTGGGCAGTTGGAGCACCATCATCCTGTGTTGTTGCACCGGGTAGGGGTGAAGTGGGGTGGCATCTGGGTTTCTCAGACTTGGAAGTTCCAAGGGACAGTTCACAACTGGACTGGATATGGATAGACTGGTAGGGAATGCTGCCAGAGTTAGCACGGGGAATGGCTTAAGGGTTTCGGTCTTTTGTGTGTCCAGACTGATGGCCACAGTTAGTGGTCAAGAACTGTGGGAAATGTTGGGAAAGTCTCTTCTTCAGAGGTAGTTTGGTAGACTGTCTATTGTGTTTAGTTTTTCTTTTGAGCAACAACATATGACTCTATCCTACAATGCTGGGCCAACGGAGGCAAGGAAAAGGCTACAGTTAACAGGCTATATGGGGGGATTAGTCTGGGTGGCCAGGGCTCCCCATGATCACATTCCACACTGACTGGATTGTACATGGCTTATATGTGCCCTCTGGGGCTGATCAACTCCAAAGGATGACCATTTGACCTGGCAGAGCTAAAGAGCTGCCCTAATTTTAGCTTTATGTCACAATCCTAAGGGAATTTGTCAGGATTTGGGGTTATACAGAATAGCCTGGTGACGTGTGACTGGCAATTTCTTATGATGTTTGTGGGACACTTGAATGGCACAACTGATGAGGGAAGGGGGTGCCCTTGACTGAAGCTATGCAGACATTCACCTGACCGAGTTCTTCTTGAGAGTTTAGGTCCATCCTGGGTAAGGAACATCTGTATAAACTCCAGGTAATGTGACATCGGGGTTGCAGGTCCAATCAGACTGCAGGCCCAATCAGACTGCAGCACAATCAGACTCTATGACTTGGGATCTCCTTGCTGTGCGAAGCCACACAGACTAGACTGCCACAAGCAGCAGTTGGTTACACACACACACACACACACACACACACACACACACATACTCAAACAGGCACCCAGAGTTTAACATTCCTTCCCCCTTTGGGTGATCCCTTCCTGGAACCAGTAGTAATACTGGCGGAGGGGGGAGGCTGGTGGGAATTGGTTTCTCCTTCTGTTTCTGCAGGCTGGGCCTGACTGTGGTGGTGCAGGACACTGGGATCTTACCTTGTCCAGATAAACCAGGCCTGGTCAAGGTTTCCATTGAGTTTTGTGGGGTGAATCAGAAATCGTGTGTGGGCTAAAAGGTTCCCCTGGAAACCCAAACAAGGAGAAGTGGTGCCTTTCTCTCCCTAGAGTTCCAGCTCTGGCAGCCACCCATTCATCTCTCCCACCCGGTGACACATGGGGGGCCAGCATTATGGAGGTTCCTGGCCAGTGCACTGAAATATAACAGCAAAATCATGATAGGAATGACCAGGCAGAACTGGTGAAGAACCTGAAAAGGGGGTGGATTTATTGGCTGGTCCCACCAAGGAACTAGGGTTCAAAAAATCTGAGCCCTGAATATTAGGTGGACATAGCTTTTAATAGTTCATCTTCACATGCAAGTTCAAGAAGAGGGCAAGGTCACAGAAGCAAGCAAGGTCATTGTGTTAGTGTTAAGAAAAAAGCAAGCAAGGTCACAGAAGCAGAATAAGCAGGGGTCTTAATGCAGATAAAGTCTGGTAAAGGAGGGATGGGGTCGTGGAATGGGTACATCACAGGAATGAGAAAGAACATGGGCTGAAGCAATGCCTTGGGTTTCTTTTCCAAAGGTTCAAATGTCCTGGTAGGATTTTCCTTACATATTAAGAATTATAGGGATAGTACAGGGAAGAGTGAAGAGATGGAAGGGCATGAACTCACACTTAGATCATTATCAGATTGCTCAGTGGTTCTTAATCTTCCTAATGCTGCAGCCCTTTAATACAGTTCCGCATGTTGTGATGACCCCCAACCGTAAAATTATTTTCGTTCATTGCTACTTAATAACTGCAATTTTGCTACTGTTAGGAATCAGTCGACTCCTGTGAAGGGGTCATTCAACCACCAAAGGGGTTGCAATCCACAGCTTGAGAACCAACCACTGATATAGCTGCTGGTGCTTACTCTGATCTCACATCCCTTCAGCTAAACTTCATTTTCCATAGCCCCCTCTCCACCATTTGTATCTAGGTGAGAACATATGACTAATTCCGGTCAATGGACTATCAACAGAGAACATGTACTAAACCCCTTACAGTTCTAGCCAGAAGATCTTCTATAGGAGTTCAGATTTTCTTTCCCTCTCTCACAGTAAGAGACCAGAAGCCAAGTCTTCTGAATTGGAAGATTCCTGCATGCACCAATTGACCCCTAAAGACAAGCCACTCCAGCTAACTGTCCCCTGAGAAACACCCTCACTGGACTTCAAGTAAGTTAAATTAATTTAGATGATCTTAGAGCGCTGAAATTGGTGGCTGTTTGTTATACAAAATAATATCACAGCACTTTAACTGTTACCTGGGCCCATAGATAGTGTACTAATGGACCTCACAACAACCTTAAAAGAGGAGATGATTGCTCTCCATTTACAAATGATTAATCTGAGGCTCAAAAAAGGTTATTACTATGTCTGGCTATCACAGCAAAGTGTTATGAAAAGCATCTTTTTAAAGATACAGGATAGAATAAGTAGCAAAATGTGGTGAAGAAAGCTGATGCTGCCCAGCTATCAAAAGACATAGCATCTGGGGTCTGAAAGCCTTGAAATTAAACAAACGGTCATCCAGCTCAGAAGCAACGAAGCACACATGGAGGAAGCACACCAGCTTGTGCGACCACAAGGTGGCAAAGGGATCCAGTATCAGGCATCAAGGAACTAAAAATTATATCATTGTAAAAGAGGGGGAGTACAGATTGGGGACCCAAAGCCTATTAATAGGTGAAGTGACATCCTCTTACAGAGGGGTTGCAGTGAGGAGATGAGCCAGTTAAGGTACAGTGCAGTAATAATGAATTATGCAACTTTCCTCTAGGTCTCAAATGCTTTCTCCCACCCACTATCATGATCCCAATTTTACCAGAAAAATCCAGCTAAAACGGGGGATGTATACTGGGGTCAGAAACATGGGGAATTTAGGATAGATTATCCTTTAGGACTAGTGGTGGGAATGGTGATACTGGGAGGGTGGAGGAATGGTTTAACAGAAAAATGGAACCAATATCAAGGATCTACATATAACCTCCTCTCTGGGGTGTGGACAATGAGGAAGTGACTGAAGGGACACATCGGACAATGTACAATATGAAAAGGTAGTAACAATTTGTAAATCCCTAAGGGTTCATGGGTGAGTAGGAGTGAGGAGGGAAGGGAAATAGAGGGAGTTGGTACTGGGGCCCTAAATGGAGGGAGGATGTTTTGAGAGTGATGTGGAAAGTGTACAAATTTGGCCTACGTACAATTGATGTATGTATGGATGATGGGAGTTGTAGGAGCAACAGGTGTGACCCTCAAGTCTGAGGCCCTTATTCTCCCCTTAACATCTGGAGCTGAACTCGGTTCTATAGTAAAATAACCAAGCATTTAAGGTACACATTTACTCAAGGGCAAAGTTTAAAGTGTTGTCGAAGCAGGAGGAATGGAAGCAGGAAATACAGGAAGAAAGTGGGGTAAGTGATTGTTCATGTCAGGGTTACAATGGATGAGTTGCATCAAAATGTATATGATTTCATCCTTGGATACTGGTTATGGTAGCAATTTATAATCCTTCCTGATATGTTTAAACTGTGGACTGATATGATATGTATTAACTCTAAATTAGTGATATATTTTATAAAACATAGCATTGGAAAGTATAAACAAGGTCTGTATGAGTCAGATTTTACTCAAAGAAATGCACGTGCTTTGTTGAATGTAGGAGTCATGATTTGCTCCATAAACCCCCACCTAATTCACAATAAATAGTTTTGTTTTATAAAAGAGAATGTTTTACCCACCTCCGTGATGACCTGATGTATGTCTAAGTACAATTTTACAATTTTCCTCCATGGGGTTTTGTTTGACTTTGTTTCCTTTTGTTTTTCTTCATAGGGCTTTAAAAGATGGTTTTGGGGGGTGGGAAGCACATCAACAGGACTTTTTCCAAAGTTCTTCTTGGTGGACTTGAATTTACAAAATTTTGCTTGGTGGCCCAGTGCACTAATAGGTTACACCACCTAAGAGCTCCTCACGTGGGACCACTATGTGTCCGAATAGATCAGATGGCAATGGGTCACAAAGGTGCGGTGAAATTTCTTAATATGGATCTTCATAATGTCTCTCAAATGATTGGGTGGAACTATGCAAATATGGAAGGATGCAAACAGGGGATTGGTCCATTACATTACTAGCCCCCTCCCTGTAAGGATGAGCCATCTTTAAAGCAGTATAAAGAAGAAAGAAAGCCAGAGGACAGTGGAAGATTTCAGTCTGAGTGCTGGAGGTCACAGAGATCAGAAACATTCCAGACAGTGGCACAGAGACTCAGAGAAACAGTGCCAAGATTACATGGTAACTTTTCCTTGTCTGGTCAGAGGTTATAAAACTCTGGGAGAGAGTGACAGGTGATCTGGCTGCCTGGTTCATGGAAGTAAAGGCCAAGGGATTACATAGAGGAGAGACTCAGAACCATAGTGAGACTAGGCTACCATGTGCCTGTGAAGTTGCGAACCGAAGAGAGACTTGTCTAACAGTTACCTGAAAGGCTGAGAACTGGAAAGAGACTTGGCTACTGGCTGCGGGGACCAATGACTGCTTGCTGATCCTATTAACTTCCCCAATAGAATCTCTTATTTGAGAGTATTGTCTGAGTTTTGTGTGGTCACTGCAACAAAATATCAAACCCAATATAGACATAGAGTTTTATGAGAAGAACAGTGAGTGTCCGAAAAGGTAAAGAATAGAGGGTGCAGGCTGGTCTGACACCTGCCTCCTGACAGTAGGGAAGCCTGAGGAGATCACCTTTTTCCACCTTTGTTTGCCATAGTCACTTGTCAAAAGTCACACAGAGGGAGCTCGGTTTTAAACCGAGACCTGTCTTGCTCTTTGTACCCTTTGTACAAAGGAGTCACCCTGGCTCCTTCTCTGGCTGGAGTCAGGGAAATAATGACAAGAGAAGACAATGTGGAGAAAGGTCTCCATCTAACAGGACCAATCCTGACTTTGACTTGGACTAGCCCTGTAATGGAGGAAGTCGAGACTCTGGTTTTCTTCTTATCTTGACCTGAGTCAACTGGTAGGCACCAAACCTCCAGAGAAGCCAGCAGTCATGACACAGTTGGGCAGTTTCCTTCCATACGTTTCATAGAGGAACCGATGGGGAGACTGGGAGGGTTCTCGTAATTAACAACTAAGGGATGTTAAAGGGAAAAAAAGTTACTTTAACCACAGTCAATGAAATTAGAAAAAATTATCTGCTAATCTTTATGAAAAGATCTAATGCTACCCTCTACAATAAAGACTCTATATGACTTGCAAGATACAGTAAAATTAATTTTATATTGTGCTACCAGGCACTGTGAGAGTCAAGTGTTTATATGAGCAGTTCCAGAGCTTCAATCACTGAGTTGTAAAGGCCGTCTCCATGAGAGGCTTATGGAAGACAAGTTCAGAGCCCGCCATTCGCCCTGAGGCAAGGGCTTGGAAAGCTTTATGACTGTACACTCTGTTGGGTGTTTCTCCTTAAACAGCCTCTCTAGCAACACCTGTTAGAGCTGGGAACACGAAGGGTATGTTCTGTCTCTTGGTGTTTGCTCCACTGCAAGTTGAAAGGTGTCTTTTCCTAGTGCTGCTATAACAAAAATACCCACAAGTTGATGTCTTTAAAGAACACAAACTTATTTTCTCACTATTTAGGAGATTGTGGGGCAGAACTCATGTCACTAGCTTCACAAAAAGGGTTGATGGTGCTGCAGAGGGTTAAACTTTTGGTTTTTGATGCCATTGAGTTGGTTCTAAATCATAGACACCTTGAGTATAAGAGAAGGGCCTACTGCCCACTCTTGCACAATCCTCACAATTATTACTGTGTTTCATTTAAATGGACTAAACAGTGGGATGCTAATCACAAGACTGGTAGTTCAAACCCAACAGCCTTTTCTCAGGAGAAAATTGGCAGTGGATTTGGGGGTTTGTTTATTTTTTAGTTTGACTCATATGGGCAGGTCTTCCCTCTCTCTTACCTCTGGGGGCAAGTCCTTATCTTTCTTTAGCTTCTGTTCCTCAGGTCAATGGAAATCTTCAGGTGACTTTTCTATCTGTGTTTGCTTACTTTTGCACAGAATCTGTTCTTTGACATATCAGAAGTGATTTGTTCAAGACACACCTGACACTGCTGACCTCATTAACATAACAAAGCAAATAATGTTGCCAAATCTGTGTTTCCATGTCTGTTAATGTTTTATAGAAGCTGGTGGTCATACCTGACTGAGTGTAGGAGTTAGTATTCGCTACACACATTTGTTGTTGTTATTTTCATTGAACTTTGAATTGTTATTTAATGAGGGATTTTAAAATTTATTTTACTGCGGGCTCATACAACTCTCATCACAATCCATTCATACTTCCATTGCATGTCGAGCACATTTGTACAATTGTTGCCATCATCATTCTCAAAACATTTTCTTTCTACTTAAGTCCTTGGTATCAGCTCCTCATTTTCTGTTTCCAACTCACTCCCTCCATTTATAAATTATTATTTTTATGTCATAGCTTAGACTGTCGATGTATCCCTTCACCCACTTCCCTACTGTCCATAACCCAGGGAGGAGGTTATATGTAGATGCTTATAATCTGTTCCTATCTTCTACCCTACATTCCTTCCACCCTCCTTATATATCGCCACTCTCATCACTGGTTCTGAAGGGATCATCTGTCCTGGGTTCCGTATGTTTTCATTTCCTATCTGTACCAGTGTACATCCTCAGGTTTAGCCAGATTTCTAAGGTAGAATTGGGATCATGATAGCTGGTGTGAGGAAGTATTGAAGAACTAGAGAAAAGTTGTATGCTTCCTCATTGCTGTACTGCACCCTCACTGACTCAACTCCTCCTTGCAACCTTTCTGCAAGGAGATGTCCGATTACCTACAGATGGGCTTTGGGTCCCTAATCTGTACTCCCTCTTGTGGCAGTCATGTGCTTATGTTAATTTTATGATTGAAATGTAGGGGTGGAGTCTAGCCTGTTAATTTGGAGATAGCCATTGAGTAGCCAATGAGACCTCTGTGGGCATGGCTTTCCCCTGATGTCTGGAAAATCTCACGATATTTCCCTCGTGAAGATAAGAAGCTATCTTTCCAGGTGTTGGGAGTTAGTCTCAGAGACAATGAATGATGGACAAGACAAGATGGCAGCGTGTAAGGAGGCGGAGAAGTCACACGGCTTTGCCCTGATGAAGCCAGACCTCTGCAACTGGAGAGGCCACGTGGAGACCCCTGCCAGTGATGAGTTGCTTCTGCCACCACTGGATGTTGTTGATGAACCCTGAGCCCTGGAAGCGAGGAGCCATGGGTAGACCCCTGCCAGCACCGGGATTCTGCACCCACTGACCTGTGACTTTGTGAGTCAGAAGGAGACATTATAGACTGGTATTGGGCATATGGGCTAATATCGGACTTATGACTTTTAACTGGACTAGGTTTGGGTGCTTTCTCATTGTTCCATTCTTTTGTATATAAACTCCTTATATCCATATGCATGTCTATGAAATTTGTTCCTCTAGTCTACCTGGACTAACACACCTCTCATTTCCAATGATATAATATTTAGTTCTTTGATGCCTTATCCCTGATTCCTTTGACTGGTGGTCACACTGTGGTCACACTGGCTTTTTTACTTTCAAGTCTTTAAGACCCCAGACACCATATCTTTTAATAGTTGGGCAACGTCAGCTTTCTTCACCACATTTGCTTATGCACACATTATCTTGAGTGATCATAACAGGAAGGTGGGCACGCAATATTGTGATTTTTTGTTCTTTGATGTTTGACAACTTATCGCTTTGACCCCTCAGTGTGCACATATTTGTCATGAACAGTATTCAATCAATAACAGAAAGGACTGAGAAAGGTAATCTGTGATTTACAACAGGGTTTCATTTGGACAGTTTTGATGTAAATCATTACCTCTATTTCTTTTTCCTTTTTAAATTTTCATTCTTTTTTATTTTTATTATCATTATCTTTATAAATCCTATTTTCATTTGCCTTTGAGGATTATAAACATTGCATATAAATTTATAGATACATATTTAATACATACATACATAAAACATGCATAGCTCAAAAAATTATTTTGACAGTGAAGAAGTATTGAGCAACATTGCTATTTTGTCTGCTGCAGTAATAACTCCTCTTATGATAAGACCTTCTAAAACTCCCAATAAAATAATTTATAAAAAAAATAAAATCTATCCGTATATAGGAACTGGAAACAAGTGGACTTCAGGACAAATGATCTCTTCAGAACTAGTGGTGAGCGTGGCAATAATGGGAGGGTGGAAGGAAGGTGGAGTACAAAGGGGGAACCACTTGCAGGGATCTGCATATAACCACCTCCCTGGGGTATGGACAAGAGGGAAGTGGGTGAAGGGACATATCAGACAGTGCATGATATGACAAAATAATGATTATTTATAAATTATCAAGAGTTCATGAAGGAGGGGAAGTGGGAAGGGAGAGGAAATATGAGGAGCTGATACCAATGGCTTTAAGTGGAAGGAGGATGTTTTGAGAATGATGATGGGAACAAATGGACACATGTGGTTTGCACACAATGTATGTGTTGATTGTGATGAGCTGTATAAGCCCCCTATAAAAGGATTTAAAAAAAAACTAATGAAAGAATAACTCCATTTATGGAAGTTTCTGGATCATCTGAATTATCCTTTGGAATGGGTGTGGTGTCTGTAGTCAGAAAATTAGTGTAGGTTACCTCTATTTTTTTCTTCTTCACGTAGTTTGCAATAACATTCAAATCATTCCAAATTTACCTATCACTTTAGTGACGCAATTAGCATTTTGATTCATGTTTCCAAAGAAATGAAGCCCCTGATTTAGTTTAGAAGATACTCTATATGTTAGTCTTTTGAGCACCTATTAATGAGTATCTGAGAATAACCTTGAAAAATTACATGCTGTAACATTGTAGGCAGTACATGTTACTAATGAGACTATATGCAAAATCCTTTACAAATGGACAATCATAAGTGTAGTTCCTCTTAACGTGAATGTATCATACATCAAAGAACTGTCTATAACTGTCTATTTTTAAAATTAGGTCAGGATAGTTCCCATTTATAGTGAGACCCGTTACCAGTTGCCGTGAGTCACATCCCACTCATGCTGATTCTATGTGTGTCAGAGTAGAACTGTGTTCCACTAGCTTATCAAAGGTAGATTTTTTAAATTAAATCACCAGAACTTTCTTCTAAAGGAAACCCATGTGAATTCAATTGTTTCTTAGTAGCTGACTATATAATCTTTTACACAACCTAGGTCTACATATAGACAAAGACAGGACCTCATCAAACTTCTAAATAAAAACAACAAAGCCCATTGTAAGGAAGCAAAACTGGGTTCAGGATGTCTTGATTGAAAGAAAATAGTGTCTTCTTACTCAAGAACCGTCGGAGCTAGTGCTATTTGCTGACAAAAAGCCATTTCCAAGCAAGACCCTATCTTGGATGGAGGTATAGCTAAAGGACTAATGTTGTTAGGTACCATCGGTTTCAACTGCGAATAACTGTATATGCAGCAAAGTGGACCTCCATCTGGTCCTGTGCCATGCTCACAGTTATTCCTATCCTTCAGCTTCTGTATCAATCCATCTCATTGAGGGCCTTCTTCTCTGTGAAACTTATATAATCGACTATCAATTTGAGACTTCAGAGTGAAGGGGTGGAGTTTAGCCTGTCATTCAGGTCTCAGCTTGATGACTTCATTTGGAGGAGCCAAGGAGATAGTTTGTTGGAGGGAGGGTGCTCACACTCCCTATGAGATATTCCTGTTGAGAAGACACATGGATTTATGCCACAGCCTGGCGTTGGACAAGCCATGTGGAGACCCACCTCAGTGCTGAGATGCTTCTAAATAAAAGCAAGCTCATTGTAAGGAAGCAAAACTGGGTTCAGGATGTCTTGATTGAAAGAAAATAGTGTGTCCTAGATTAAAAAGGGATATCAGAAAAAAGGGATTTCCCCTCCAAAAGCTATGCAGTTAATTATTGTTACAAAGCAAACTCATCACCTTCAAAGTACTCTCCATTGCACTTAATGCAGCTATCAAATCTGCAATTCCATTCCTGGAAACATTTTTCAAATTCCTCTCTTTGGATGGCTGATATTTTTCTTCACCTCTTCAACATCATGAAATAGCTGTCCTTCCAGGTCCCTGTTCATTCATGGAAACCAAAAGAAGCCACATAGAGCAAGATTATGTGACCAAGGTTTGGGGGGCAAGAGAAGCATGCTGAGTACACTAACTCAGACAATGTTAGTCAATCCAGAAAAAAAATGCATCAGCAAAAGTTCTGCTCCACTCAGCACAATTCCATTTAGGGGGATGGGGTTATACCCTCACACCTATTCATTTAAAAACAATACAACATATGGTAAAATATAAAAATAAATTAATAGTTTATAGATCCTGGAAGAAAATTTCAGAAAAATACAAAAATTTAAAACATTTCAGTAACTTTATAAATCTTTACCATGGAGCAGCCTACCATGTCACTTCTGTTTTAGATCACAGGAAATATAACTGAGAAAGGAAACATAGTTTGTATTATAAAACTCTTGCTTAATAAAAGTTGCGTAAGCCATGAAAAAAAGAAAGAAAATTCTATGACTTGGCTCAGGCACATCTTAGTTTTCATAGTACTATCCTGGCTTTTTAATACTCTGGAAAGATGTTGAACAGTAGATTTGCCCAGTGAAATGTGGCTCATGATCTTTCCACTGCTGCTGCCATGAGCATTGATTATGAATCCGAGTAAGACAAAATTCTTGACAGTAGCATTCTTTTTTTCCATTTATCCTGATTTTCCCTAGGGGACTGGTTTATGCCAATAGAATATGAGTGGAAGTGGTGTGTGATTTAAGAAACTTACAGAACTAATGTTCCTACACATTCCCTTATTCCTTTCTGCTGGCTGTTACAGAACATCATGAGAACCCAAACTAAACATGATATTGTCAAGTACATTCTGATTCATAGTGACGTGAAAAGGCAAGGAGAACCACCTGATAGTGTTTCCAAATCTGTAAAATTTTGATAAAAAGAGACTACCTTGATTTCCCCCCGTAGGACAGCTGATGGGTTCTAACCCTCACTTTTTGGTTAGTAGTAAATCAAGTCTGTCAGTCAACTGTGAAAGACTTGTGGAACCACTACTCTCTCTGACACTCAACAATATGACAAAGTTACAATGATGAAGAAGCCTGAATCCTCTTTGTATTTTGACAAAGAGACAAACTTACCACAAATTAAGAAGATTTTTTTTTAATTTAAGCATTTGAGAAATACTTCAATTTTCTTTAAGGCAATACAATCAGATGATCATTTTATAGCAGTTAGTATACTTTGGAGTCCCTGGGCGATGCAGTTCATGAATGCTCTTTTCCACTAATCAAAAATTTGGAGATTCAGGAGATGTTTGACAATATTTTTCTCTTTTTTTAGAGAATTTTTGTTTGTCTCTTTGTTTCTATTTTTTGCAGTTCCTCTTGTTTTTTTGGTTCCGTTTGGTTTGGTTTTGTCAGATGGCCACTAAAATAAACCAGTCTTTAATAACCTATGGGGCCAGCAGATTCTGGGCTTCCACTTAATGTTAGTCCCTGCACAAGGACAGTTAGTTCTTACAACACAGTCTTGTTTGATGTTCACCTTCATGAGGAAATCACTGAAGGTAAAGGTGCTGTAGCAAAGTGTGCTGAAGAAAGCAAGTGGTGTCTCGCTATCAATCAGAATTGTGTCTGAGGTCAGTAAAGAATCATTCAGCTAAGCCTACATGAAAGAAACACACCAGCTTGTGTGAACCAAGATGACAATAACTTAATTCAAAGATGATGAAAGGAAAAAATCAGACTCTAAATTGCAAATACTCAATTTGTGAAAGACTGTGGGGGACAGTGGGAGCCCAAAATCCATCTGCAGAGCATCAAATCAGATGAAGCCCTCAGCAGATCCTCTCTTGCCACAAGCAAGAGACTAGAATAGCTTGCTAACAGACAGAGATTATTATAAACTTGATTATGGTGGATTCAACTTGGTCAGTTGATCTTTCTCCTAACACAACCTGAGTTTCTCCTAGGCATAAGTATTTTCATTTGCTCCACAACAGAAATTTCTTCTCTGGCTTTATAAATATTGCTGGTGGTTTTTTTCCCTTCTTATTATTTATTTTTGGCTGAGCCCCAGTGGTGTAGTGGTTGAGTGCGGAACTGCGGTCCATTGGCTTGGCGGTTCAAATCCAGCATCACCTCTCAGGAGCAAGGCTGGGTAGCTCCCACGACCACCAGAGGGCAGTGATGCCCCCCAAAAAAGATTCTGTCTTGTCAACTCACATAGGCAGTTAGTTATTCCATTATTTATTTTTATCTTTATGTTATTTTTTTCTTCTTTCTGTTTAATTTTGTTTCTGTTTTGAATTGTTTCTGTTAGGTTCCCCAGTTTATGAAGCACAGAAAGAGTGGAAGCATAGAGACAAGAACTGATGCAATGGTTTACCAGGAGACAGGGGGTGGGGTAGGAGGTTGAGGAGCAAACCATGAATTCAGGAGGAGTGGGAGCACTTGAATTGATTGTAATGAAACATATAATTCTTTTTTTTTTTTTAGCATCTTAACCATGGAAGTATGTGATATATCAGGAAAACTACTTTTAAAAGAAAGAAAGGAAAATTACCAAATTTGAGCTCTGGTTACCATAGGTGAAGGGGGCAGTTTTTACTGAGGTGGGCAGGATTGAATTTATGCTAATGGTGGTAGAAAAATTTGAAAAAGGACATCAACAATAGTTGTATGACACATAGAGTATGATCCTTAACAATAGAATCAAATACTGTGCAGTCTGTGCCATCCTTAAAACTGTTATGTTTAAGCCAATTATTATAGCAACTGTGTCAACCCAACCTTCTGAGGCTCTTCCTCTTTTTCACTTAGCCTAACTCTCCAATGATGATGTCCTTTTCCTGGTAATGGTACTTCCTGACATTATCATGTACCAAAGAACATGAACTAAAGCTTTTCCATTCTCACTTCTAAGAAGCATTCTGACAGGATTTCTGTCAAGGTATACTTGGGTTTCCCATTATAACCTAATAGGCCTCTATTCTTTGATAACTGCTCATCCTCTAAGTCAGATTTCCTGAATTACAAGGCCTAAATTGTCCCTAACACTTTCAGAATTCAGTGTTAGAAGAATAGGGGGCACTAATCCCTACTATCATGACTCCAAGTTACAAGGCGCCACGGTGGTTACACATTGGGTAAGTAGTCCTTACCCAAGTCCTTAGGTTAGTAGTCCTAAGTCACCAACCACGAGACCAGGAAACAAGCTTTCTGCTCCTCTACACAGGTACAGTCTCAAGGACCCACAAGGAGAATTCAATCTTGTCTTATAGGGTCAATATGAGTCAAAATAAACTCAATGGCAGTGAGGTGGTCGTGGTTTGTTGTTGTTATGTGGTGACTCAAAGAGCCATGGTGGCTTAGAGGGTTATACGTTGGACAGAGAGCCACACAGTAGGCAGTTTGAAACCACCAGCTGCTCCTGGGGAGAAAGATGAGACTCTCTACTCCCACAAAGATATGCAGTCTTGGGCGCTCACAGGAGCTGTTCTAGTCTGTCCTATAAGGTCACTAGGAACCAGAATCAACTCAACAGCACTGAGGTGTTTTTGTTTTGTTGTTCTTTTTTATGGTGGCAGAGTCATCTCTGTGGTGGTGCTAGGGTTAAATGCTCAGCTGATAATTGAAATGTCATTGATTAAAGTCCACCCACAAGCTCCACAGAAAGACCTGGTGATCTACAAGCATAAGTATCACAACCTAGAAGAATGTTTGAAGTAGGTATGCTCTACCATCTGGTGTTGCTATTTATCAAAATAGACCCAAAAGCAACAAAAGCAGCAAATGGTAAGATAGTGTTTATATTGGCACACTAGATTGATAATTTAACTAAAGCATCCTCCAAGAATATATATGGAGAGCAGAGATATTGGCTCTCCCTTTCTTTTATATAAAACAATCTTGCCTCCGTAATCTCTTTTGATCATTGTAACTATCTAAGTAAAGAAGGTAGGTGGGAATATTCCATATAACATATGAAGAGAGGTGTGGCTGGACAAGATCACAAAATGTCAACTTAAACTCAGGTTAACTGGTGCTCCAAGATTTGAATCCAACATACTGGCAGCGTGCGGGAAACCAATAGAAAGGTCTGGAGGGCTTGCTCCAATCACAACTATGCGGACAACACAGCACGCCTTTCCCCCAGAAGAATCTACTTCAGAGGTCAGCACTGAAGCTACAGCCTAAGGACAGGGGCATGTCTGATCAAAGAACACAGGAGCAAATGAAGGGGCAGGAAAAGAGAGTCAAGAGCATCCTGGCCCACCAAGCCTTGAAAACTCTATCTCTGTTCAGAGCAGCCAATGCACAGAGAGGACCATATGGCCGGCCCCACTATGAGAAACAACATCCCTCGTGGACCCATCGCCTGATGGGGGACAACCCTGGAGACACAGTGCGGCAGTTGGGCCCGATATTGACCCCACCACATTAAGGCAAAACAATAAGTGAGGGCAATAGAACATTAAAGGAAGCAGAGCAAGGAAGTTCTGAGGGAATACAGAAAATAGACATTGAGGTCAGAATGTGGCACCACATCACACTTGACTGGAAAACACTCCTAAAGGTCAACAAATAGACCTTGAAGTATTTACAGTCTTTTGTATGTGTTTGTATGTGTGATTGTTTTTTTTTTTATTGTTCTTATTTTCTTTTATTGTTTCGTTTTGTTCGGTCTTGCTTTTTGTGCATATTATTATCTATGCAGGCCTATCTAGATAAGATAGGTGATGTAAACAATCTGGAGAAGAAGACAATAGGACTGATTGTTCCAGGGGCCACAAAAAAGGGGGATGGGGAAAAGGACGTGGGTGTTAACAAACCCAGGGACAAGGGAACAGCAAGTGATCCAAAATTGGTGGTGAGGAGGCTGCAGGAGGCCTGGTAGGGCTTGATCAAGGGCACAGTAACTAAGTAACTTAGTAACTTATTGTTACTTATTGTTACTAAGTAACTTAGTAACTAAGTAACTTATTGAAATCCAAATGAAGGTTCAGCATAATAGCTGGACAAGAGGAGAGTAAAAGAAAATAGAGAAAGAACTAGGAGGCAAAGGGAATTTATAGAGGTCTAAATATAGACATGTACATATGTAAAGATATTTATATATGATGATGGGAAGTGGATCCAAGTTCATATATGTATAGGTTTAGTATGAAGATAACAGATGGACATACGATCTCTTATCAAGTACTCCTTCGATGCAAGAACACTTTGTTCAATTAAACTGGCATTCTATGATGCTCACCTTCCCAACACAATCTCTGAAGACAAAGCAGGTGTATCATCAAATGTGGTAAATAAATCTGATGGTGCCTGGCTGTCAAAAGATATACCATCTGGGTTCTTAGCATCTTGAAGGTAAAGAAGCAGCCATCTATCTGAAAAGCAACAAAGTCCACATGAAAAAAGCACATCGGCCTGTTTGATCCTGACGTTTCAATGGGATCAGGCATCAGGGGCCAATGAACAAAATAAATTATATCACTGTGAATGAGGGGGAGGGCAGGTGGAGGCTCAATGCCTATCTGTAGGCACCTAGAATTCTCCTAACAGAAGAGTTGTGGGGAGGAGATGAGCCGGTGAGGGTGCAGTGTAACAGCAAAGAAACATGCAAGTTTCCTCTAGTTCTTTAATGATTTGCCCACCTCCACTATCATGATCTCAATTCTATCTTACAAATGCAGCTAGACCAGAGTATGTACCCTGGAACAGACAAGAACTGGAAATACAGGGGATCCAAGATAGATAAACTTCTTAGGACCACTAATGAGAGTAGCAATTCTGGGAGGAAGCTGGGGTAGAAAGGAGGAACTGATTTCAAGGACCTACATATAACCTCCCCCCTGGGGGATGAACAACAGAAAAGTAGGTGAAGGGAAACATTGGACAGTGAAAGATATGGCATTTCAAAATAATAATAATGTATATGTTATCAAGGGTTCGTGATGGAGGGGTGATGAGGAGGGAGACAAAAAATGAGGAGCTGAAACCAAGGGCTCATGTAAAAAGAAAATGTTATAAAAATGATGATGGCAACAAATGTACAAATGTGCTTGACACAATAGATGTTTGTATGGATTGTGATAATAGTTGTATGTACCCCCAATAAAATGATTTTTAAAATAAAATAAAAATAAGCTCAGGTTAAGAGTTCACATTTCTTAAATATATATATTTCTTAAATATATATATATATATATATATATATATATATATATATATATATTTGGTTAAAACTCTCTAAAAATTCAGCTGTAAATATTACAAGGATCTACTATAACATCCTACCTGGGGTACAGACAACAGGGAAGTAGGTGAAGGGATACATCAGACAATGGATGAGATGACAAAATAATGATAATTTGTAAATTATTAAGGGTTCATGGGGGAAGGGAATTGGAAAGGGAGGGGAAATATGGGGCTGATATCGGGGACCTAAGTAGAAGGAGGATGTTTCAAGAATGATGATGGCAACAAATGTGCAAATGTGGTCTGCATCCAATTGATGTATGGATTGATCATGATAAGAGTTGTATGATCCCCAATAAAATTATTTAATAAAAATATATTTGTTAGATTTAGAGTCCAGCTTAATGTTGCCCTGTACCATAATATCTTGTGGTCACGTATTAGAATATCTCCCTACCATTAGCTACCATACTTATTCAATCTTTGTGCTAATCAAATATTCCAAGAAGTTGCACTATATAAAGAACTTAGGCCTGGTGGCGTAGTGGTTGTTCGCAGGACTGTGGCCCACTGGGATGGAGGTTCAATTCTAGCTCCACAGGAGCAAAGGCTGGGCCTCCTACTCCCACCACCAGATAGGTTAGTGATGCAAAAAAAAAAAAAGTTACAGAGGTGGTAAGGTGAGTGAGGGGACACATTGAACAGTGTATGATGCGAAGGAGTAATAACAACTTATAAATTAATAAGAGTTCATGCAGGAGGGGAGCTTGGAGGGAAGGGAGACTGGGGGCCTGGGAGGAGGGAGGATGTTTTGAGAGTGATGGTGGCAACAAGTGTACAAATGTGGTCTGCATACAATTGATGTATGTATGGATCATGATCAGAGTTGTAGGAGCTCTCAATAAAATGATTGATAAAAAGGGGGGGGGGCTTGTACCCAGGGGCTCAAGTAGAAAATATTTGGAAATGAATATGGCAACGTGTACAAATATGCTTGATACAAATGATGTATTGAATATTATAAGAACTGGAAGAGCCCCCAATAAAATCAATAAAATCATTAAACTAAAAAAAAAAATCAGCTAGACCAGTGCATGTACATGGGTATAGATAAGAGTTCAAAACACAGGAAATCTAGGACACATAACCCCTTCTGGACCAATAATGAGAATAGTGATTCTAGAAAGATATTGGGGATTGGGGTTGGGGCTCAAGGAGAGAAAGGGGGAACCAATCACAATGATCTACATATATCCCCATCCCTGGGAGGTAGACAACAGAAAAGTAGGTGAAAGGAGACACCAGTGTAAGACATGGAAAAATAATAACAATTTATTAATTATCAAGGTTTTGTGAGGGAGGCAGAAAGGGTGAGGAGGGAAGTGCGAAATGTCGAGCTGATACCAAGGGTGTAAGTAAAAAGAAAATGTTTTGAAAATGATGATGGCAACGAATGTACAAATGTGCTTGACACATGGATGATGGATGCATGGATGCATGGATGGATGGATGGATGGATGGATGGATGGATGGATGGTGCTAAGAGCTATAAAAGCCTCCAATAAAATGGTTTTTTTAAAGTATTTCATTCTGTTCTATATATGGTGATTGTGTTTTGAAATCAACTTAACCACATTTAGCAACAATATGTTAGTGCCTTCTTTTGCTTTCTATCGTCTATCAAACTATTTGAGACACAGTTGGAAGCGAGTGCTACATGGAAAGAAAGCATTTCACAAAACTCTAAGAAATATGTATAGAAATACAACTAGAAGAAGCAGAGTGTTGGACCATCATTGAGGGGTTTCCAAGATTGTCTTCAGCACCTCAGCCTGGTCTTCAGATTTACCATTAGAAATGTAGTTCTCAATTTTGTGTATTAATCAACAGATACCATGCTTCAGTTCTTCTCACAAAATCATGAATCCCCCAAAGAACTTTTTTTTTTCCCAGTTATTTCCACAGTCATTAGCACACTCAGAATCCGGGGCTTACTCTAGCTCTGTTTGTTCCCATGAAAGACAAATGTGAGGGACTTCTTCCAAGGTCTTTATTTTTATTTGTTTTTTTAATGATTGTATTGGGAACTCTTATAGGTGTCATTATATTTCATAATTCAAATAGTTCAAGCATATTTGTACAATTGCTACTATAATCAGTTTCAAAACATTTTCTTTCTTCTTGAATTCTTTGATGTCAACTTCGCTTTTTCCCCTAATTCTTCCCCCCAAGGAATCCTTGTTGTTGTTGTCATACATTACTATTAATATTATATATGTGTGGTACTTACACTTACAATTCTGTTAGTCAATCGCCACAAGTGGAATTATACAGTCATCTTTACTATGAGTTTTCTAAGGTCCTTAAAACGAAACCAAATCACTACAACAAGTCACTGCTGACTCAGCCCCTGGGAATTTCTGAGACTGTAATTGTTTATGGGAGTAGAAGGCCCAGTCGCTCTCCTTATGAGCTGCTGGAGGTTTCAAATTGCCACGCATGCAGATCACAACCCAACACTTAACCATTAAACTAACAAGTCTCCTTCCCTAGGTATTAGTAACATCTAACAATGATCAGTGATGGTCCACGCCTCATCCCTTGTCTAGATCTGCCTACCTGTCAATTACTTAATTTATCCCTGGAGGGGCAATAGGAATTATGTGAAAGGAACATGTAGATGTCACAACATTAGAAGTGTCATTGGGGAGTAAGGTTTTAGAGATTCTGGAGTACATAAGTGTAAGGTTGGTTAAAAAAAAATAGTTCTTGGAAAACTTGCTTTTATAGTTTCTGAAGACTGCTAAACCAATCTTATTTGTCCCTCTTTCTTAAATGTATTTTCCACTCCACTCCTCATAAACTTGAAACATATCATTTTAATTTCCACCCCCATAGTTTGCACAAAAATTGAAAATAGGCTTTCTCCCTCTATCTATTTAGGCAAATCCTATAAATTTTTAACATCACTTTTAAGTGAAATATATACTACTTCCTTTCATCCCCAACTTTTCCATGATTGGTTTCCTTTCTATTCTTCCATCGTTTAAAATTATTCTGAGTGTTTGCCCAGTCCCTCTCCCCCAATATCAAAGTCTTGTGAATAATTAGCAACATTTTGTATACTCTAGAGTGTGCAACTTAAAAACTTCATTTTGTTTATATTGCTGCCCATTTTTCCTGTTAGCTTTTGAACTAAAATATTAAATACAATATGCTGAATAAATCATCATCATTATAGTTAGAAATATATTTGTCATGTTCTCTGTATGGTTTGAGGTGCTACACATCTAAAATTTGGAGGGTTCCACCTGCCCTGTGCCACCACAGGTTTGCTGATCTGCTGACGTAAATATGGCAGCCAAGCCAACTCCATGGAGAAGCTCGCCTCTGTGACCCATGGAGTTACTGTGATCCAGAGTAGACTAGGCAGCAAAGGGTTAACTTGTTTGGGAAGGTTTGTGATGCTTTATGAAACATTGCGCACCATGATTCGGTTCTTGTTTTCCATGCTGGAGATCCACATTTGATTACTGGTCAAGGGTCTTCATTCGAAAGCCACCAGCAGTTGAGGCCTACGTGTTGCTGTGATACTAAAAAAGTTCCAGCAGGGCTCCTAGACCAAGTTAGACTAGGAAGAAATGCCTGGCGTTGATTTTTGAAAATCGGACAACAGAGACCTTATGGATCAGGATGATCTGGTTTACAACTGATCATGAGAACGGTGCAGACCAGATCAATGTTTTGTTCTGATGTGCCTTGGGCACCCCTGGGTCAACTCAACAGCAGCCAACACAGCCCATAATAGTCAGGACTGCCATGTGCAGGAGATCTTAAATCATGGTAAAAATCTGCACAGCTTTTAAAGGAGTTTCCACAAACAGGTCAGGGAACTTGAAATGATGGCATCTTAAATGAGAGTGGGGTCTCCGAATCCTTCTCTCCTCCTACGAAAGACATCCATGTGGCTCAGTCCCAGTTCTAAAGGCCAGACTTCTCCAGCAAGCATGCATTATGGCAGTGGGTGGTACGTGCGTCTGCTGGGCCCACCAGCTTGTGAAAAGGACCTTAATCAATGGCTGCAGGCTTTTCACACCCAGGGCCGGCCCAGGGCCAGGCAGACCTCCAACATGAAAACCAACAAATGAGATTTGGGCCATGATATACCCCCACCTTTTTTTCCTTCCTCTAAGAGGATTTTGATGCCAGCAACATATGTTGAAAGGGTCCAAGCACAATCCTATTACCATTGCAGGAGGCATTAAATAATTACATTAATTTACCTAAATATGGAAAAAAAATCCTTACAAATCAGGGGCACTTGGCAGATTTTCTGGCTGCACATTTTCTCTTGGCACAGCACACTGTCCGGTTGGGTTCCTATTGCTACTTGGAGTCTTTCCTCTAATTGAGGGGCACATGGCTGCTCTTGTGCTGTTTAATTTCTCCAAGCTGGTTCTACATTCTGGCTACAAAAATTGGGGGGGGGGATTCCACAAAAGTATGGATTGTGCTTGAGTGTGCCCTAAGGGAGAGTGCATAAAAATAGTGATTTCTTGTATGTGAAACCTTCCATAGGGCAGTCTTCCAGTAGAGCGCTTTTCAAAAAGAAAGGCTGAAAAGGGGCAAAAGGAAAACAGGGAGAGGGAAAGAAAGGGGTAAAAGTGAAAAAGAGAGAAAGGATTAGACAGGAAAGTTCAGCTAGGCCATCTGAATTTGATGAGTATGACAACCAGCAATGAGACTTTCCCTGGGGCTCTGTTTTCTAGTCCTAAATAAGTTACCATACAATTGGTAACCATACAATTGGCAGGGTAGTTGATACGATACATGTACACAGTCCAATCTCTTCTTGTCTCTTCACAAGAAGGCCACGTATTGTGACAGTCAGATACACAGCCCCACTTAAAGGACAGGAAAATGTCTCCGATCCAGACACTGCCTGGTATTCCCTCCTTTCAGAACATTCTTCTTAAATACTCGGTGGATGATTTGGCTTTGAATGCTTTTTTTTTTCTTGCCCATTGTAGACTGATAATTTTTGTAGCACAGCACTTGGAAGTTACAGCAGGGTCGAACTGCTACAAAAGTTTCTAAACGCTTCCTTTTTATGTTTAACCTTGTCTCCTTTGAAATGGGTAACGGTTTTGTGTCCCCCACATTGTGTCCATCTCTTAGAAGCCATTGGTAGATAAGAAGGCTTGAAGTGGCTCCTTTCCAGACAAGTTGCTCAATGACTTACACTCACACGGCAGACCGAAAAAGCAGCAGCTCAAGCCCCTAAAGGAGACCTAGCCAGGGTTCTAAAGTTTGCAGAGAACCCCCTCATTCTGGAAGGGGCCCTGGTCCCAGGCTCCAGAGACTGTTTCTGAGGTTGAGGGTGACATGGCTAAGATGTGACTGGGGTAGCCAAGAGGCCCAGACCTTTTAAAAAAAATTTAAAGGAAATTCATTTCATGTTCTTTTATAAGTTTTTTGAATATTATTTTATTGACATACAATTCACATATCATACAACTTAATATATTTCAACCATATAAAGAATAGTTGTGCAATCACAACCACAACCAATGTCAGAACATTTTCTTCTTTATTATAATTATTATTAGGAGTCTCTCATGTCCCCTCAACCCATGCTCCTAGGTAATTATTATCCCAATTGCTGTGTTCATAGATTTAGCTATACTGGATTTCATATACAGAAAATCATACAAAATAAAACCAATGACAAAACAGAGGAAACCCTCAACTGAAAAGAAAGAAGAAAATATTCATATGAAAACAACTTTCAAATGAATCGAAAATAAGATTAAATGATTAGGTGTTACTATTTGACCTAACTACATCTGCTGTAATCAACTTGACAGTGATCTCTGTCTGAGAGCAAGGCTACTCATATGCTGGGACTGTGGTCAGAGGGGCTTCACTAGAGGTTTCCTGCATGCCACCACCTTTTAAAAGGGTAACTTTTGATGTCTTTAAAAAGCTAATACATAACTAAGACATAATGAAGAGATTTTAAAGAAGCAAAGATGAATAGTATTCAAAGTTTTGCTTTCCTGACTGACAATGCAGTGTGCTATTCTAAAGTAAGGATGTGCTGAGAACTTTGGCCCTAGATTGATGAGAGGTTTAACCTTCTTATCTAGCCATTTCCTTGCTCTCCAGCTCTGTATGTTCTGTGTGACTTTCTTCCCTGGTACTTCTTTCTAGTGTCAGCCTGCATGTCACTTCCTCTACATATGATAGCGTCAGCCTCACTGCCCAGGAGCTTGAGAGAACTAAAGAACAAGCGGTCTTACCCTGACCCAAACTAATTTAATCAGATTTTACATGTTAACACCACTTGTAAGAGCCACTGGTGGTGTAGTGGCTGTCCTGCAATCCATCAGGTGAGTAGTTCAAAACCACTGGCTATTATTCCTCAGGAGAAAACAGAGGTTTACTACTACTATAAACTATGAAAGTCTCAAAAACCAACAGAAGCAATTTCACCCTGCCCTGACCATGAGTCAGGATCCACTCAACAGAAGTGAGAGTTTGGTGGGTTTGTGATGCTGTGGTGACTTGAATGCTGGGAGTTATGCCAACAGAGATGTCCATGGTGGACAGGTTCAATGGTGCTTTCAGACTAGAACAGATTAGGAAGAAAAGCTTAGTGGTGTAGTTCTGGAAACTACCAATGAAGACTTAAACACACACACACACACACACACACACACACACAACAGAAGGATGTCCTGTGCAGGGCTGGGAAATGTGCCTCATAGATTGGAAGTCCACTGCCATTGAGTTAGTTCTGTTTCATAGTCATTTGACATTGAGTTTCTGAAGTTGTTCATATTTCTGGGAACATATAGCATCGTCTTTCTTCCCCAGAGTCACTAATGGTTTTGAACTTCCAAATTTAAGGTTAGCAGTCTGTGTTAGTCCAGGCTAAGTTGACCAGAGAAATAGATTCAGAGACTCTCATATATGTAAGGAAGAACTTTATATCAAAGAATAATTATATATTAAGAAAACATCCCACTCCAGTCCAGATCAAGTCCATAAGTATGACATTAGCACCTATGTGTGATACTAGTCCTAAGTCCCTCTTTATACTCATGCAGCACTTGCGGTGATGTCGAAGGCAGGAAGATCACAGGCCAGTGGGTGGAAGGTCCATGTGGACTCCATGACAGTGGAAGCATCTCAATGCTGGCACAGCTGTCCATGTGCCTCCTCTAGCTCCATGAATGTCTCAAGACACATCAGGAAAGAAGAGGCAGAGATGCTGGGTCTGCTCTACAGTGAGTTATTTATTTCTGTCATGCCTCCAAATGAGGTCACCAAGCTGTGACCTGAAGGATGGGCTAGACCTCACCCCTTTTCTTAAGTTGACAGCAAATTATGTAAGTGCCACAGAGTCCAACGTTTACATGCCAGTGCCACTGGTTCCTGTTGTCATCCCTAGGTACTTAAATTACATAGTAGCCACAATATTGGACTTGATCAACAGTGATGAAAATAGTGCCATGCCAGGCAATGTTTTGGTTGCACCATGAGGTGCAGAGCCAGAGCCAACTGGGTGGGAGCAAATAACCATCGCCAACACAATCAGTAACTTAACACTATGTTCTGAGGTGTACTCGCTGTCCTCTTAGGCAAAAATAAACAAGCCAGCAGAAACAATCTGCCTCTGAGAACTTCTCCTGTGCCTAATGAACTCATGCAATTTACCAGCTGAGCAAAAGTGAAACAAATCTGACCCTCAACCAGTTAATCCTTCATCTTTCTTGGCAACAGCCTCGGAAGCAGCAGGGAAGACAATCCCCCAGCCTGTAGTGGTGCCATGGATCACAACGGAAGCATATTGTCATCAGATTAATTTTCCAACGCTCCTACCCTAACCACAAAATCCTGAAAGAATGAGTGTCAACTACACTTAATAATTGCATAATTATGACATCTGTTACTCTCCAGCACCTCTTAGTGGAAAATTAACTGAAGAAATAGCAGGTTCAAAGATGTGTTAACACTCTGATAGCAGATTTAATTGAAATATGACGGGGGAGGATAATGGAGATTAAATTAAGCTCTCAGATAATCATCTGACACAAAGATAATTGAGCCAGCCTCTGCCACGTTGATGAACGCTTCGGAGATGTTGTGCAGGGTGGCATTTCGAGTATCTTATCCTTCAGGCAAAATGGAATTCATCTCTCCCCCCTTCTTCTCCCTCTCTTGTCATTCAACATTTGTATCCTCCGAATCGATAATGTGAACAGCAGCATAATTGGAAATAAAAGATGATCTGAGATCCACAGGAAATTAGGTTGAGCTGTGTGAAGGAAAAGCAACTGCTCCTAGACTCAGGTTGAGTTTTTATATGGGCCCTGTGTGAGAAGGGAAGTGCCCCCACCTGCAATCTCACAGAGGGTCTTTTCACAAAGCTTCTGTATTTGATGAAGAGAAAAGTCTATGTGTAATTTGGGGAAGCAACTTAAAAAGAAAGCACAAGTGACCCAGACAATAGGAAGATTTATCTGCATGTACCCACAAACACTCTGCTAGCAAAATTCGAGGATTAGCAGGGAAAGACTGAAAAATAGCATCCAGTCAAACAACCTCTCTCAGTGCTAAGGCTCATTCCCAAAGACAGCTATATTGTGATTTGTGAATGTGCTGAAATAGGGTATGTCATGAGTAGTTGAGAGAGGCAAGCCACGTCACCTTCACCAGATTGAGAATTGCATCATAGAGGGATAAATGTGCATGATCAGTTTGGAATAAAAAAAAATAAAGTCGCATGTGAGCGCCCTAAATCTGAAGCTCCAAATTGTTGGGACATGAGTTGTAAAATAGGAGGGGTGAAAGTGAATTCCCTCTTACCATCGCTTGCCTAGTTTCATCCCATCCATGAAACACTAAGAAGTCACCATTCTTGGATACACCTTGTCCGCCAGCATAACTCAGGATCACTCTCTTGAAGCCTGAGGATGTCACTTATATGATGTCCGCGAAGTGACTTGCCTCACTTGCAGCCACCAGTGTCACCAAGCTAGAGTCCCAAAACCTGGTAGGGGTTGAGGATCTCTTCCCCTCTGCATGAACCATGTGGCTGAAGCATGTGGTATCTGCTGGAGTGCACCTGCGGGGGCCTGAAACAGTGACTCCTACCTCAGTTGCTATCACATCCATTGGTTTAGAGTTCTACTTCCTATCAAATCCTTTAGATAATTCCCCACAACAATGACTCTGCTAGAGTGTCTATTCCAAGGGGCAAATTAATTTATCCAAAGTGTTTCATTACTTCTCATTGACATTTGAATGGACCCCAAGAATCTGAAATATCACAGTGCTCCTTTATTCCCTTTCCAGAAATACCCTAAACTCCCTAGGTAATTTTCAACTGTCAAACAAACAAGTTGCTCAATTAATTCCAATTCATGGTCATGCAGATGAGCTTCACAACAGATCTGTGCTAGGCTATGTTTTCAATGCTTGAAATTTGGAAGTAAGTCACAAAGGCTTTTTCTGAGGTTTTTCTGAATGGAATTGAACCTCTAACCTTTGAGATAACAGTGTTAACCATTTGTGCCAACCAGGGACTCTCAATCACTCGATTTTAACAGTGGATTTCACTTTATTGGATGCCCCTCCATCCTCCAGCTTATCTATGGTGGCAGAATTTGGAAATTAGATTTGTTCATCTGTATTATGCTTTCTGTCATAAATTGTTAACTTATGAATCAAACAATTATGCTCTCTCAAGAGAAGTGCACTTAAGGAATCATTTTAGTCACCCTCCTATAGTCAGGTAATACAGCACCAGAAATTCCTTCCAAACAGAAGGTTCTTGACCCTCCTCTGACCTCCCTTTTTATCTGCAGTTTGGGTATAAGGCCCATAAATCAACTGAGTCCACCTCCCTCAGTCTAGTCTTACACTGATTCCAACGTTGGATTGCTGAGAAGAGACTTTTAAAGGAAAACTTCGATGTATTCACAATAAAGGCATGTTTTGTTGCTTCCTTTCCTCCTTAAATTTTTGACAATACCCTTAAGAAGTAGATCATGTTTTTAAATTGTGTATCATTTTGTGTTCTTGGAGAAATTATACAATCAATGCTATGTTTTACTGACTGTGTAAATTACTTTTACATAATTCAAAATAATATCTAATTAGAATGTCAAAGTTAGATCTCAAGTAACTGGAGTGGACAGAGATACATCCTCTTCCTCAGCCCCTCAAAGTAATATGGAAAATATGTCCTATAATTAGGAGCAATTATGAATTCCAATTAAAGGGGAACCCACAGAATTCAGAAGATATTTTTCTTTGATGTTTCTTTATTTAACTTATGTGCTTGTTTGGCACCAGGTTGTCTCTGCTTGCTCGGGTCAGTTTCCAAGCAGAAAAAAGACTCCCAAATTTCTGGGACAGGAGCAGAGTAAATCTCTGAAAAGTAGGAAACTTCATTAAACAGGGTTATTGCATCTATAACTTCTGGACTTGGTGTTCATTGATTAGAGATTAAACATCATCCTTTGTACTCCTTGGATTGGGATTTTTAATTAGGATGTCATTATTACACAGATATACTGAATGCCAAATTGATTTTTGAGACCTTTTGAAATAATAGTACTACTTCTGCAAAATGAAAATCATAATAGATTATTGATTTCTTCAGTGGTTTTGATCCAAGGGCACCTCCCCAATGCGAACGTTTTCAATATTTTGAGTTTCATGCAAAGGGACACTCATAATTAGGCACATATTAAAAGTTTGCATGTACTGACTCTGCGGTATTCATGCTGATAACATCATATTGATTGCCCTTGAATGATAACAGCAGTGACATTGCTGGTTGCTGAATTGTTTACATGCCACATAGGCCTATCTTTTGTTTTTCTTTAATGGAGAAAGTGTTTATATTCAGAATGTTCTCTTACTAGCTTGCTAGCTTGTTTCTCTAGATCAGAGTTTCACCAACTTCCTCAATTCATGGAACCCTTAATATCTTTGTAATTTTTTTCATGGTGCTCCGAGTTCAAAAGAAATACCTAAATGTCAATTTATTCAGCAGTTTGATCCAAACTCCAAAATAGGGATTTATATTCTAAAAGCCTAGTCAACATTTAGAAACATTGTGCATACATTAAAAGAAAAAATATTGCTTATTTCATTCTCAAATGCTCACACTTACTAATGAGCATATGTGCCTGTTAGGTGTTCCACAGCTTCTCAAGTTCTGAAATCAGATTGAACCTTGCCACCTTTATTACTGGTTCTATTTTGAATTTCTGGTTCTGCTTTGATTTTTCTATAGCTCTTGCTTTATAATACCACTGAAAACCCTGTTTCACAAACATGATGCTTGTGGGGGTGGGGTGGGGTGCGATGCAGTGCTAAGATCGAAACTTCAAACTAGTAGTTTATTATATCCAAAAGATGGCATTCTATTTTCCATGAGATTTTAACATACTAGAATCTAGCAGGTAAAACTAGATCATTCACTCTGTGAATTTGCATCTTAGGTGTCACAGAACACATTTAAGAGCCATGGCCACAGATTGTCAATATCGTGATGTCTTGAGACATAGTCTGTCTATCTCCATATTCTCAGTTCATAACACAATTGCCAGTGAACATTGTTTAAGAATGTTCTGCTTTAGTTGAGCCGTGGTGACGCAGTGGTTGTGTGCAAGACTGCTGCCCACAGAGTTGACAGTTCAAATCCAGCAGCAGCTTTCCAGGAGCAAGGCTGGGCTTCTTACTCCCAGCAGGGCAGCGATGTGGAGGGGGGAAATGTTCTGCTTTTCTTAACATTTCATGCTTAGATCATTCCAATCCAGAGTGCTGCAAGTAGACATCATGTACCTACTGTAAATACCCATTAACAAGCTGGTAGCATGAGGATGTTCTTCTACCCTTGGGGCTTTTGCTGAGGAGATTGGGCACAACCCTTCTTTACATAAAGCATTTTACAGATGCTTCTCTATGAAGAAAGAAGGTTTGTATATAAAACTCCAAGCCAAATTCAGTGCTCTCAAGTCAATTCCAAGTCAGAAAGATCCTATTAAATCTTAGCGGGAGCAAACAGCATCATCTTTATCCAGTCACTGGTTTGAACCACTGACCTTGAAGAAAGTGGTCCAGGGCTTTGTCAACAACACTATCAGAACTCCAAGATTAGTGAACTTATTCATATATGTGTATGAATAAATGCTTCTGTAAACCCTATATGATGAGATGCTTCTATAAACCCTATCATTTTCTGATTCCCTACATCATGAGAACTATAAACAGAAAATTGAATGCTTATTTCAAAGAATTTCTGGAGCATCCATCCAGGAATGAAGGCCTTTTCCCTCATCTTAACCTCCCGGTAGGTCCAGGAACCTTTGCCTGGTGCTGCCCACTGCTGCCACACAGCCATGTGGATCTGAAGGAACCATAACCCGTAATATGCAATGCCATTTGACACTCTCCAGGCAGAAGAATAAGATGAACAATAAGAGGTAACACCAATAATTATGCCTTTGAAATACAAGACCTTCATAGATGTACAGGTCCCTAAATCATGAGCTCTCCAGTTAGAATAGGGATCTGAAATTTTTCTCTCAATAGTTCAGATAGTACATATCTTAGACATTATAGACCATAGAGTCTCTTTCACCATAACTCAAAAACAATGAACAGCAGAAGAATTTGTGAACAAAATGCAGAGAAACAAATAAAAGGAGGAAAGTCCGCTATTGGAAAGTCAGCGCTGATTTATGACAATCCCAGGAGAGAACTGTGCTCCATGGGTTTTCAATGGGTCATTTTTTTCAGTCCTGTGTTGACAGGTCTTTCTTCCATGGAGTTTCTGGGTAGACATTAACCTTTCAGTTAGCAGTAGAACATTTGAACTACTTGTAATGCCCGTGGACTCTATCTTTACATTTGAAACCTCTGTATCAGCTTGTAGTGCCATTTTGATTACATTTTAGACAGCACATTAGTCCAGTTTGGTCTGAATAATTAAAATGCTTGGCTATAGTAAAGATGGCCACAGACTGTATGTCTAGCTTAGAACAGAAAGGAGGGCTTCTCTTCATTAGTCCTATCTTTCATTCCCATAAAATAGGAGGCTGTTTGAGTAAAAGGATAGTTAGAAAAAGAATTTTTTTTAAACAGAACCAGCAAATAAACATGGTCTTTATGAGTGGTAACTTAATCTTCAGCTGATGTCATGTTTCATGTTTCAGCTGCCAGAAAATGCCTGACATCTATATATCAGCCAGATTTATGGAGACTTAAGGGTAAGAGTTAAGAGGCTTCCTTAAATAAGGATAGTGTGCTGGTCTGGGGGTAATTTGGAGCCTCTGTGATCCATAGATTGAAATGTGCACATTTGGGTAAATTATAGGAATATGCCTTTTCATGTCATCTCATTTTAATGTTCGAAAGTCTTCAGATCTGGGAAGTGAGAACATGAAAGGGAGAAAGAGAATAGACTATCTTTAAGTAAAAATGTGACGCTCTTTTGCCTCTATTTGGTCATACTTTTTTGTCCTCACAATACTAGGGAGAAAACGAAAATCTCTGCATTGCAAATCTCAGAAGCATTCAGCACATATAGGCTTTTCCCTGTTCATTCATCTTGTGGTGGCAGACTGCTTCTGTTGACTTCAGCGATGACCAAATATGGGACATCTTTGTGGTTTCCTATCGAGACATCCCTATTGGTTCTCCTCACCCAGCAGTTACCTCAGAGGGGGAGAGCTTTCCAAGATAAAACTCCCCTCTTAGTTTACAAATTTGGGTCAGTTCGCATGAAGAAATGATTTTGAAATAGCCAGAGCAAAAATAATTCGGAGTTCTGGCATGCATTGTCTGGAGACTTGCTATGTGCATATGTCTGTCAAGTTGCACTGCACCTGCAGAAAGGCTGTGCCTCAAACTTCAAAGCAACCACACGGGTGATTGGAATGAGAGACACACACACATCCACTTCATCAATGATCAATCAGACACACGAGACATTCAAGGAGGCAGTGTTGAAAAGTCAAAGTCACTGTAATTATTAGTTGAAAAGCAAGTAATATCAGCAGATTCTAAGGTGAAAATGCTTATACTTCCTCAAATAAACTGTCCATTCTTTTGCTAGGAGCCTGCTGGCCTAGTAGTTACTCATTGGGCTATGATCTGTAAAGTCTACATTTCGACACCAGTAGCCCTTCTGCAAGAGAAAGATGGGGCTTGCTATTCCTGCCAATAGTTCCAACCTTGGAAAGTCTCGGGGACAGTTCTTCTCTGGCCTGTAAGGTCACTATGAGTTGGCATTGACTCAATGGCAGTGAGTTTGGTTTGGGTATTCTTATGCTGATTGGTAGGCACAAGATGGCACATGTCAGATGCTGTGCTCAAGTTCCTGCTGCCTCTGGTTCTCAAGAAACTGCTCAGACGCCTTCACCGTTCTCTAGGTTGCTGCCCTACCATTGGGCCCTGATGGCATCCACCACACTACCCAGACCTGTGGGGCTCTCTTACCACCATGTTAACTAGACACAGGCTTCCCAGGAAGACCTGTTACCCACCTTGTGTTCCAGGAATACTTTACAATTCTATTATACAAGAGCAATCCTCCTTTTCCCTCTGAACATGCGTCTCCCTTGCTGTAGCAAGAATCGTTCATAGGATCCTCCAAGGAAAACCCTGTGTAGGGCAACAAATGTTACAATTCTTTAAAACCTGCCAGCAAGCTTCTTGCCTGATGGTGATTTGCTGTCGGGGAATTAATAAACCCACACAGTTACCACTTTCTGTTATGTGCTGTGTTCAGTGTTCACTCTTTTCCCCTGGATCTAGGGATCCTACGTCCTTGGTCTAAAGAATGCACTCTGCTCTAGGCTCTTCTTGGTGGGTGATGCCAGGCTCCTCAAGGATTCCTAGCAATTCAGTGTTTCAGTGGTTAAGCACTTGGATGCTAACCCCAAAGTAGGTAGATAAGCCACCAGCCATTCCATGGGTGAAAATGTGGTGATTTCCCCCCCATAAAGGTGATAATCTTGAACACCCCGTAGCTCAACTCTTTTTATGTCCCTCATTTTTTTCCTATTTTGCATGTGTACCCAATTTTTTTATTATTTCTCTCATTTTCAAACCAGGCCTAGGAGGAAAGCCAAGGATTTTTATCTCTGCTTTTCCATGGGGCTATGCATAGAACAGGGACTGGTTCATGCTCTGGATCAGGTCATGATGACTTGGAACGGACTCCATATCAATGGTTTTAGCAAGCCTATTTCTTGTCCATTGCAAGCTATAGCGCCCCACTCAGAACTGTGGGTTATGACTTGACCAGTCGCATGTACAGAGTTCAGTAGACCACAGATCGCTCAATTGAGAACAAACAAATCCTCTCAGCAGACGATTTCTCACAGTCTAAGCAAATAATTCCATGAAAGTTGCAGGACTGTGCTAAAAAAAAAAAGCTATATAAAAGCAATTTATTTCACTGTACTTGCCTTAAGACTTCTCCAACTATCTGTTCACCCTTGTAAATTAATGAGATCTAGTTACGCTAACTTGTGTAAGAAGTAGCTCCTAAATTGTGGCTAAACATTATAATGATTTATCTATTGTTTATATGGTAGTTCAGTTGGTGGTCCTCCCCCTGGTGATCCATATAACCAATTGTCCTTCCATTTTGGCTTTGCCACCTGCTAAGACCAGGGAGTACTCCACTGAAATAGTTGCAGTAGAGTTGATTTCAACTAATGGCAATCCCTTGTCACTGAGAGTAGATCCTTTGCATCATTTGGGAAGTAAGGAGAAAAGAGTAAGATGAACTGCATAAAAAGTTAAATGCTCCTTGGGCCAGAAGTTAGTCACAGAACCCCACTGAACTGCAAAAGATGCTAGGAAATAGAGTCTAGCTGTGGTTTCAAGAACAACTGTTTGCCAAAGTTCATTTTGATGCAGACGCTCCATGGAGGAATGGCTGCAGGGCTATCTCTCTGCAAACAGATTTGAAATAACAAAAACATACTACTAAGTCAACTTCTACTCATGGTGATCCACCTGCATTAGAGTATGCAGTGCTCTATCAGACTTGCAATGGCTGAGCTTTTTTTAATTTTACTTTTTTCTTGGGGGAGGGGCATCACTGCCCTTGCTCCTGGAGAGCTGCTACTGGATTTGAACCACCAAGCCACTGGGCCGCAACCTCACACTCAACCACTACACACCGGGGCTCAACAATGGCTGAGTTTTAAAATGTAGATCCACGGGTCTTTCTTTCAAGGTATATCTGAGTATACTGGAATTTCCAATATTCCTGTTTGCAACACAAACTGATAACCATTTGCACCACCAAAGGACTTCATAGCAAAATAAGAGTAACCTTGTTCACATGTGCATCTCGAGCTTGACTATTTTTCTCACCTGAAGGAGAGTCAAATACTGTTAGACTCTTTTTAAAATGAGACTCTGAGTGGGACAGGGACTTACATATCAGGGAATTAAAGCATGGTAGACCACCATTGAAAACCCAGGTATGTCAGTAGTGGATTGACAGATTTTTTATTACATAAAATTTGAGCAGTGGATGAGATAATGCTAGGCATATTCAAGTAGGCTTTCACTTATATAAAACACAATGAAACACTGCCTGGTCCTGCACCATGCTCATATTTGTTGTGTTTCAGCCCTTTGTTGCAGCAATTATGTCAATCGACCCTGTTGAGGGTCGTTTTTTTTTTTTTTTTCACTGACTCTCTACCAACTATGACATCCTTTTCCAGGCACTGCTCTTGTTCATCGAACGTATCTGAGACAATGTCTCACCACTCTCCCTTGAAGGAGCAATCTTGTAATTCTTGGTGTCATCAAAAATGAAGCCATCAAATCTTTGATCTTCATCAGGAAGTCTTTCCATTTCTCCTTGTTTCACCTGGGAGAAATTGGGTTTGATTTGCTCAACCCAAATTAGAAACTAGGTTTTATTTGCTCAATCCAAATAAAACCCAAATTCTCACAACAGGTGCAACAGATAACATCATAAAAATGGAGAAGTTCGGATTTGTCCAGAGAGTTTGAGACTAGAGAGAGTGGAAAGGCATTTTTGTGTGTGTAAGGGTTAAGTGGTGGGGTGCTAACTGCAAGGTTGATGATTAAAACCCACTAGCAACACCTCAGGAGAAAGAAGAAAGTGCTTCTCCTGTACAGTTTTCGTGTCTTAGATATCATCAGGGCAATATGAGTCAAAATCCACTCAATGGCACGGATCCAGTTTGCAGTTTTGGTAAAGGAACTCCAGTGGATGAAAAATGAAGAACCCGACTGAGCATTGCTCATTCAGATTCACCCCCCACCTCCAGTAAAGACTACGATGCAGAAAACAATACAGTGCAGTTCGACTCTGTCACATAGGGTCACGATCGGTCAGAATCAACTGGACAGCACACAGCAACAACAAGGTCGACAAGGGAAGATGTTTGGTGAGTGGAACATAGAATATTTTGCTTTCTTGCTTTGAGGGTGCATGCCAGCCTACTTCCAATATTCAGCCCTCTGTGTGCTTCTGTGCCCTTGTCTTTTTTTTTTTTTTTTGCCTTTCAGCAATGAAGACATTCATTTTATTTCTGTTATATTAATATGAAAATATCAATGGTGATAGAAAAATCCATGAGAGAAAAGGTGGAAAAGTCTTGTGTGCCTCTATAAACTGGCTCAGAATAAATGACATATGCTAGTCGGGTTATTATAGACCTGACATACTTAAGAAGGTAACAGAATCCTTCGATGCGTTAATGTCCACGTATGATACGATCCTAGTGAAATGTTTTCATCCTTCCTGTCAAGGAAAGAGCAGCACTCAAAGCCCTTTACTCTGGATATGGAGCTCAAAAGAAATTTTGCAAGGTTTCATAATCGTGATTTCAAGAGGTTTGTGGAAATGTTTCATTAATTCTTATAAGGAAATCTTTTCTTTTAAATTTTTCATTAACTTTAGACATTTACTTGCAATTACATTTGTTCTGTGAATACAATGACAGAAATTAATAATTCATAGCTTTTGTCAGGGGAAACAAAAAAAGGACAGTTGTTCAATCAAATACAACTTTAAATGCACAATCTCTATTTAAATACAATTTAAAAATAAATAATGGTGACTGTTATTGTACTTTTCATAAACTTTCTCTTTTCCAAATTATATCTATGTGCTACCTGGTGACACGAAATCTCGGGTTGTTCAGAGCACATCACGAAAATAACAGGTTCAGATTTGATGATCTGAAAAGGGGAAAGCTTACTCAAACTCTGTATTCATGGTGTCGTGATGTTGTGGTTAGTGACAGGGACTCAGAGCATGATGAAGCTGGCAGGGTCCCGCAACATTGTGTCCCTTGACAGCCCCTTCTCCAGCTTTCGAGACAACTGAAGTCAGGAAGAATGGTGAATTTGCCAACATTATGGAGTGAATTCCTGGCAGAAATGGGTCTGGAGAACTGCTGACCCTCAGCCAAAGTTCCCCCTCCCTATCTGAGATGCCAGCTTTATACTACCTTCCCACAAGGGCCTGCCTGACAAGCTACAAGCTATGTGTAGAATGTGATGAAATGAACACAGTCGCTAAATGTAAGGTTGGAGGTTTGAAGTCACCCAGAAATGTCTTAGAAGAAAAGTCAATCTATCAACTTCCAAATAGCACCTGTCCCTGACACCTCTGGGAAGCATCGATCAATGCTGACACACGTGGGGTCACTTGAGTCAGAGTCAGCTTTCTGTTACACAAACTCGTCTCTCGACTCGTCGAGATTTATTCCAGAGGGCTTCAAAAAGTTTGTGAAAAAATAGTGTGGAATTGTCCCACACGTTAAACCTTCCTTGTGCCATCAGAGATTGATTATTTTAGGTAATGTGGGCACTGTGTCTTTCTTTTATCCCCTTTCTTTCTTTTCCCTTCTTCTTTCTTTTTAATACACAAACTACCTTAAAATGGAAGTACCCACTAGAAGAAATCAATGCCTTTGGAGAAGAAAACAAGGAGTACAGCTCAGGTAATCTGCAATCCATCGACACTCACTGTGACCCCAGGAATGTTAGGGTACAATGATGCTCCGTGGGGTTTTCTATTCCATTTTCTTTTTCATCCAGGTTTTTCGATGACCAATTGTTGAGAAAATAGATCCACAAGGTTTTTATTCTAAAGCAGTGCTTCTCAACCTGTGGGCCATGACCCCTTGGGGGTTTAAATGACCCTTTCATAGGTATGACCTAAGTCCATGGGAAAGCACATATTTCCTGTGGTCTTAGAACCCAAGACACCGCTCCACTATGATCTCCAGGTGGGTCCACTCACATGCAGATACACCCACAAACAAGTATCTGGCTTGAAGACCATTACCCATGCCACACAATGCTTCAAGACAGATTTCATTTATTTGAAATTAGAAATAATTATTTCATGAGATACAAATACATATTGCTTTGTGATTCACTATGCTGATTCATTGTGTTGTGTAGATCACTATGCTTTAACTATGTTCAATTTGTAACTATGAAAATATGTCCTGCATACCAGATATTTATATTATGATTCATAACAGTAGCAATGAAAATCACTATCATAATCTGAAAATTACTTAAGAAAGTGGCTGCAATATGCCATGGCCCTCTGTGTGCTCTCACAGACTGTCAATGTCTATGTGTACTTTGAGTCCTCTCCTGGGTGAAGCAGCCAGTGTTGGGTCCCTCTCTCTGCTCTGAACAGTTGCTGAAGGTGAGGAAATAGGTGGTCTTCCTGGATCCATCAATTTCCTGCTTCTAAATACAGTATTGACCCCCATCTCACAACAGAAAAGAAACAAATGGATTTGATTAGCAAATACTTTCATCTACATCCTAATTGAAGTCTCAAGGACTTCCTTGTTTTCAAAAATCCATTTTAATGTGCAACACATCAGGTAGCGAAAAATTTCCTATCCTCTGTTCGGCCCATCACAAACCAGGACTTCGCTGAGATTTCCCACCAACCCTTATCTGACTGATGCCAGGCTGACATATGTATCCAGGGCCCAGGCAGGAGAGTTTTCCTGCTAATTTTGATTCATAGGAAAAAATTGCTCATTCTAATACACTTAAAACTGAAGCAAAGGGCAGTCCCTGCTGTGCCTCCAGTACTTCCATGGCAGAGATATCTATATCTTACCAAGGCCCCCAGAGATGCTGGGTCTACCCTCCCTGGTTTGGACTACTATTGAACTAAATGGCAGCTGAGGAGGCAACTCTTTGACCATCTGAAAAGTCTGACCAGTTGGCACATTGTAGTCTCCAAATGAGCCGGCAGGAAACGGGTTTTCCTAAAACTTAGTTTTAAAGCACTTAGAACAGGAAACTATTTCCCATGCATGTTAGATCTCTCTAATGACTGACTAACTAGAAACAGGCTATCTTAATACTCTGCCCCAAGCCATTACAAATGGCTTTCTTTCCAGACTTCATTAGAATATTTACTGCAATTTGGATAGAAGACTTTTGACACTGCAGCCATAAAATTTACAGAGGCCTTTTCCCCCCAGTCTGAAAAGAATCATGCAAGAATAGGGGAAAGCCCTCAACTCTACCAGCCCCCAAATTCATTCATTTCAGAATTTGGGATCTCATGAATTTTCTAATTAAGAAAAAAAACATCCCTATGGTAGTTCAATAAATGGCCTTCAAAAAAATACCTAAATTTCTCCTTTGTTGGCTCCTGTCAATTTCATATGTACACATATGTAGCAAGAAAGAGAAAATTCTCAATATGTGCTCCTGGTTATATTAAACACTTTCTAAGTGGTATGCTATTCTGCTTTCACCACCATCTCATATAGGGGTATGGTCTCATGGATTATTTTCATTTTACCTCTGAGGAACTGAGCCATAAAATCACCCTAAATAACAAAAAGTGAACAGTAGTTCTGGAACTTGAATGCATGTGAACTAAGTCTACTTGTCCTTTAAAAAAAAAAATCTTGTCTAGTCAGGCAATAGCTACTCTCTAGAATAGGAATTTCAATATATTTTGCTCTTGTTTTAAGTATCATGCATCTAATTCTTTTGTAGAATCTCTGTTGGTGTATTAGTTATGTCTCAGGTTGATAACTGCAAGATCTGCTATTCAAAACCACCAGCTAGGTGTTCTTTCTCCATGGGAGGAAGATGGGGCTTTCCACTCCCATAAAGTCAGTCTCCACTCAATGGCAGTGAGGTTTTTCAAACATCCTTTCATACTCAGGAGCCCAGCACCCTGTTGCTATACAAGAGAAATGCTCCTGTAAAGGGGTACTTCTCAGAAACTCACAGATGTGGCTATACTGAGTCCTTTGTGTCCCAACAAGTCAGCATTGATACAATGGCAGTGAGTGAATTCTAGCCCCAAGGAGAAAGACAAGTTCTACTTGCTTTAAAAGTTACAGAGGGCTAAGTCCCGGTGGTATAGTGGTTGTGCGTGGGACTGCGGCCCACTGGGATGGAGGTTCAATTCCAGCAGTGGGCTCCACAGGAGCAAAGGCTGGGCCTCCTACTCCCACCACCAGAGGGCAGTAATGCCAACAAAACAAAAAGTTACTGTCTCAGAGACTTACCAGGACAGCTCTGCCTTATTCTCCAAGGTCACTCAGAGTCTGAAGTGACTCTATCGTAGTGAATTTGAATTCTTTAATAAAGTTTCTGTGATGGCACAATGCTTAAGCCTTTACCTGTTCACCAGAAGACTGGTGGGTTGGATCTGTCTTTGACTGTATGAGAGAAAGTACCTCAAGCTTTTCTTTAGCCTTCCTACCCCTTACCTTCTCATTGATTTTGAATTCCAATAACCCTCTTGGATAAAGCAGAACTGCCTCCACGAGTTTCCAAGGTTTTCATCTCTGCAAGAGCAGACTGCCACTCTGCACCTTTGTCTTGCCAGGGAGCCGGGAGGTTCAAACCATAGAACTTTAATTAGCAGCTGAGGGTGCAACAAACAATTGTGTTACCACAGACCCTCTCCATAAAGATTTCAAAACAAACCAACTCATTGTCATTGAATTGATACCTCCTCACAGTGACCCTCCGGTGAGTTTCCAAGGATATGACTGCATACATGAATAGAAAGCTCAGTTTTTCTCACAAAGATTGGCTAGTAGCCTCTAACTACAGACAATGCAGGGTCCAGCCCACTGCATAACCACTACAGCGAAGAAAAACTCCATGGGGAAGTTCCACTCATTCACTCACAGTCAATACCATTTGAAATGGGCCCACCTGTACTCAACAATAACAATTATCTCAAGAAAGATACCAACTGGAACTTCAGCCACAGAGAAAGTCACAGCCCAGAGAAAACCTTTGTTAGACAATAAGACTGCTTTTCGTTGTTGTTGTTGTTGTTGTTGGCAATAGTGTCATAGTCAATTGCAGTTATAGTTGTTGTATTGGTGGAAAAACCTTAAAGAACAATAAGGCAGTGCAAATAAAGAGTGAAATTGGCAGGGAGGAGCTGGGGAGAGACTCTCATTTTGAAAATAAAGAGTGGTATTGGCAGGGAGGAACTGGGGAGAGACCCTCATTTTGTTTGAATGGTCAGGGAAGGCCTCTGATGAGGGGGTGTTTGCGCACAGATTGGAGTGAAGGTAGGAAGAGAGGAGTCACCATCTACATGGGGGCCCTATAATAGAGGTTGTTGTTGCATGTGCTGAGAGTGTTTGAGCGATAGAGAATGGTCTCTGTTTGAGCGATAGAGAATGGTCTCAAGTATTTCTTATGGTGTCCCCTGGTCTCGAGTTACATTGGCACCTATAGTTATCCAAATTCCCATTTTTCACCTTGTCATTGTCAAATGCTATCATGTTGGTACCCAAGTTGTGACAACCCAATTCACAAAATGCTCTCCAGTCCTGTACCATTCCATGATTCTTTGCTACTGCACAGGATTATGATTCAAAGGATTTTCACTGGGTCATTTTCAGAAGTGTTGGCATCTCAGTAACCAATACACTTCCAATGACAAACATAGGTGTAAAGTCTACACGTAGGATGCATTGTTTGGGAATCAAAACCGGGTCTCCTGCATATAAAATGAGAATACAACCACTGAAAGACCAATGCCTATCTCTGAATTATATTGTGGTAGAAGTGATGCCACCAGATTTATTTAAACTTATAGTAACCTCATATGACATTATTATATGGCTTTAAAAAGTTTCTTGGCTATAATCTTTATGGGTAGATTGCTTTATCTTTTTTCCCCTCAGGGTCTTTGGTGAAACCTTAAGACTACATTAAATTACTATGAATTTCCATTTCTTCATCATATAGTGTTAACATTTCAGAAACTTTTCACTGAAAATCACTTTAATGATCTGTTTGTTTCCCTTCATTTTTGTATATTACAGGATTCATGAAGGCTGTTTCTCCACCCTCGATGAAGTTCTGTAGAATAAAATCCCCTACAATACTCTCTGGAGTCAGGAAAAAGATGCTAACACCTCAAAGTACTGTGTTTTCTCTTAGTAAGTAATAAAGCACATGACCTATCATGTTTCTCCCTTTTTGTCTTGAGTCCTAGGATGCTCAGTGTTAAATTTAATGTTCAATTAAAACAACAAAGTTAGCCTTCAAGGCTTTTGACTATTTCTAATGCTTAATTGTATAGCTGCTTTTCATTGCATGTAGCCTCTAGCTTTTTGAAGCTGGTATATAAATAGCACATGTACATAAAATTATGTATGTCAATAATATAAGAAGTGCCGATCCACCTAAAAAGGAACATTCAAAACTAGCTGTTAGAATATGCTAAGTAAGTCATCTTAATGAATATATTTACTGGAAGCATAGTCATATAACCAGATTTTAGAAGAAATGAAACAGTAATAGGCAGATTGGTTAATTGGCTCTAATGAGCCACATCACTGGGTATCTACCCCTTGCATTGCTTCTTCTCACACTAGCATTATACTTTGCCATCAACTTGCTGTAGTCAATGGAACATCAGCAAGCATGGTGGAAACAGAAAGTTATCATTTAAATATTGAGATTTACCCTTTTGACATTTTACTGGCCCCGTGTAAGGTATTCAGGTATAGCCTCATAGAAAGTGAAAGAATCTTGGAGAAAGAGACTGACATCTCCCAATTTCTAGCTAAGTCTATCCTTTAGGTCAGAGGTGGGCAATCTCTGGCAAGGTGCAGCTTACCAACCCTCTGTGATTCTTTCAGTACATACATGTGGCTCTGCTGATCTAGAAACAAACATAGAATAAACTCTATACTCCACCACAGATTTGTCATTATGTGTTACTCTGCTGGCTTGTGTACCACTGTGATGCTAGAAGCTATGTTGTTCAAATGCCACCAGGGTCACCCAAAGTGAACCGGTTCCAGCAGAGCTTGCAGACTAAGAACAGACAATGAAGAAAGAATTGGCTGCACACCCTGGAGGAAGCAGCTTCAGAAAAACTTAAATGGATGATGGGGAAATAGATCAATGTGTATATACTTATAGGATTAGTATTAGACAGCAGATGGACATTGGACCTCCACTCAAGTACTTCTTCCACACAAGCACATTTTGTTCTATTAAATTCGCATCTCATGATGCTCACCTTCCCAACACAATCACTGAAAACAAATGTGTGCATAAGCAAAGGCAGTGAAGAAGGTGGACAGTGCCTGGCTATCAAAAGATATAGCATCAGGGGTCTTAAAGACTTGAAAGTAGACAAGTGACCATCTATCCCAGAAGCAACAAAGCCCACATGGAAGAACCACACCAGCCTGTGTTACTATGAAGTGTTGAAAGGAGCAGGTGTCAGGCATCAAAGAACTAAAAATTGTATCATTATAAAGAAGGGGGAGTACTGAGTGGGAACCCAAAGCCCATCAATAGGTGAAGCAGCACCCCCTCACAGAGGGGTTGCAGGGAGGAGAGGGGTTGGTCAGGGTACAGAGTGGCAACAATGAGGTATGTAACTTTCCTCTAGTTCCCAAATGCTTCCTCCCACTCAGTATCATAATCCCAGTTCTACCTTGCAAACCCAGCTAGATGAGGAGATGTACGCCTGAGTTGGTAACTTGGGAAATTCAGGACAGATGATTCCTTTGGGACAAGTGGTGGGTGTGGTGATAACAGGAGGGCAGAGGGAGGATGGAGTGGAAGGGGGTAACCAAATGCAGGGATCTCCATATGATCTCTCTGGAATACAGACAGCGGGAAATGGGTAAAGGGACACAGTAGGTTAATGGGGAGTAAGGAGAAATAAAGGGGCTGGTACTGGGGGCCTAAGTGGAGGGAGAATATTTCAGGGGTGATGGCACCAGATGTGCAAATATGGTATGCATGCAAGTGATGTGTGTTGATCGTGATGGGAGTTATATGGTCCCCCAATGAAATGACTTAAAAAAGAGAGAGAGAAAGAAAGAGAAACTTATACCAAGGACTTAAGTAGAAAATATTTGGAAATGAAGAGACAACATGTGTACAAATGTGCTTGATGCAAAGAATGTATTGAATGTTATAAGAGCTCCCAAATAATTATTGAAAAAAAACCCATAAATGCTTAACTTTTATTGTGAGATACTGAAGTCCTGATGAATGTAAGAAGAGTATTGTCACATATGGTGCCTGAGGATGGGCCTGTGGGGTCAGAAGGCAATCTGAACTTAACTGAGGAAAAGTTGTTTTCTCAAAGCAGAGTTGAACATGTTGACCTAAATGGAGTAAAGCCAGTAGAAGTGGAGTCTTCATTTGCTGATGGGCTCTAACTCAATGTAAATTACAAAAATCTATGAATAACAAATTTTGAATGGATAAAGCAAGAGTCTAGGGAAATTAAAAATCAGCAAAATTGAAATGTGGAGTAGGAGAGGAAAAAGAAAAATGTATTAGAATTAGGCATTTTGAATCAGCAATTCATATAATTTATCATGCTGCCTTGTTTTTGACTGTCAAGAGGAATAGTGTGGCATTCATTGTCAAAAGAGACTGTATTAGTCCAGGTAGACTAGAGAAACAAATAGATATAAGGAAAATGTTTATATACAAGAGGAATGGAACAATGAGAAAGAATCCCAACCCAGTGCAGTCCAAGGTCATAAGTCCAATATTAGCCCATATGTCCGATACCAGTCTATAAAGTCTTCTTCTGACTCATGAAGCAAGTGCAATGACACCAGGACAATCACAGACCAGTGGGTGCAGAGTCTTGTGTGTCCAATGGCAGTAGAAACAGAAGCATACCAGTGCTGACAGAGGTCTTCCCATGGCTCCTTGTTTCCAGGACTGAGGGTCCATCAGCAGTATCCAGTGATGATAGAAGCATCTCAGCATTGTTAGGGGTTTCCCTGTGGCCTCCCAGGCATCTCAGTGTTGATAGGTGTCTCCACGTGGCTTCTCTGGCTCCAGAGATTTGGTTCCATCAGGGTAAGCCCATGTGGTTTCTCCTCCGGTTCCTCCACTCTCCAAGACTCAGGGTCTATAACATGCTGCCATGTTGTCTTGTTGGCAGACCATCTCCAAGAGACTGATTCAAGTATCTCTGCTCCAATTGGGAAATACCACAAGACTTCCCAGAATTCTCAGGAGAAAACCAGGCCTATACAGAGGCCTCATGGTCTATCTCCATATTGACAGGATAGACCCCATCCCTACCCCACCAGTGCTGAAACTGACACAGATCAGTAACTGCCATAGAAGCATTTCAAAAACAATCTTGAGTACACTTCTGTCTGTGATAGGATTATATCTATTCACCTTCAAATAAATTCAATAAATAAAAGTATTATTCAAATTTTTGAACCAATGGGAAAAATTTATAATGAAGAAATTTGAGAACTATACTACTGCCTTCAGTTGGAAATTGATCAAATATACACTTGAGATGTAATGAAAATTATTGGAAATTGAAATGTAAAAGTTGGAATATATGGTCTTGGTGATAGAAACAAAGCTGGAGATCTCATGATAAAATTTTGGAAGAACAATGACTTCTTTATAGTAAATACCCTTTCTTCAATAGCATGAAATGTATCCTCCAGATGGACTACAGAAAAATCAAACAGACTACATCTGTGAGAAGAGATGATAGAGAAGCTCAATATCAGCAATTGAAACCCAGCCAGAGTCTAACTGTGGAACAAACCATCAATTCCTCATTTGTAAGTTCAGCATAAAGTTAAAACAAATAGAAATAAGCCCATTAGAACCAAAATGCAACCTCAAGCCCATCCCATCTGAATTTTGAGAATACCTCAGAAACAGATTTTACACATTGGATACTAATGACAGAAGACCTGATGACCAGTATTCTTCATTCATGAAGAGGGGAAAAAAGTCATTAAAAAAAAAGGAAAGAAAGGGTTGAAATGGATGTCAGAAGAGGCTTTGAACTTTGCTTTTGCTTGTAGAGTACCTAAAGAAAATGAAAGAAATGATAAAGTAAAAGAGCTTAGTAGAAAATCTGAAATGGCAACTTGAGACAAAAATGAAATTTTATAATAAAATGTGTGAAAATATAGACAAAAAAGGAAGAATATGCTCAATGTATGTTAAACTGAAAGATCTAAAAAAAAGACAGCCTTGAATTGTTATATTGAAAAGTTCTATGGGCAAAATATTGAACGATGCAAGAAGCATCAAAATAAGATGTAAAGAGCAAAGTAACTGTACAAAAAATAACTAGTAAATACTCAGTCATTTCAGGACATAGCATATAAGTAAGAGTCAATGGTGCTGAAAGAAGTTCTAGCTGCAATGAAAGCTTTAGCCAAAAAACAAGGTTCCACGTATTGATGGAATAGCAAATGAAATGTTTCAAAAAACTGAAGCAGTACTAGAAGAACTCACTAATCTATTCCAGGAAATTTAGACGAAAACTACTTGACTATCTGACAAAAAAGAGACCCATATTGCTATCTACTCATAAGAAATGTGTCCCAACAGAATGCTCAAATTATAGAACAATATCATTGATACTATATGCAAGTGAAATTTTGTTCAACATCATCCAACAATGACTGCAGCAGTGTATTGGCAGGGAGCTGTCATAGGTTCTGGGCAGATTCAAACAAGGGATATCATTGCTGGCATCATAAATGTCTTGAATCAAAGCAGAGACTACAAGAAAGATGTTTATTTGTGTTTTATTGACTATGCCAATGTATTCTACTCTGTGGATCATAACTAACTGTGGATAACCTTGAAAGGAAAGGGAATTCCAGGGTTGAGCCCTGGTGGAGTAAGTGGTTGAGTGCAGGACTGTGGCCCCTGGGTTTAGCAGTTCAAATCCAGCAGCAAGGGTGGGTAGGTCCCATGACAACCAGAGGGCAGTAATGCCCCCAAACAAACAAACAAACAAACAAATAAAAACAGAAAGGGAATTCCAAAACTCTTCTCTGTGCTCCCTTGTAATTTGTATATGGATCAAGGTTCTGTGAACAGACCAAGGGGATACTGCATGGTTTATAATTCAAAAAAGTGTGCATCAGGGTTGTAGCCTCTCACCAGCTCAATCTATATGCTGAGTAAATTATCAGAGAAAGGATTATATGAAGAAGAATACGGCATCAGGATTGGAGAAAGGCTTATTAATTTTTTATATACAGATGACATAACCTCCTTGCTGAAAATGAGAAAGACTTGATGCATGTACTGATGGAAGATGAATTATTGTAGCCTTCACTGTAAAGAACATCATAATCCTTATAACTGAACCAATAGGTAACATCATGATCGAGCAGGAAGTTTGAAGTTGTCAAGGATGTTGCCTTGCTTGGATAAATAATCAGTGCTTATGGAAGTAGCAGTCAATAGAACAAAAGACACATCACATCAGGTAAATCTATTGTACAAGACTTCTTTGTCATTGTTAGGTGACATCAAGTCAGTCCTGACTGATAGTGAACTTACAATAGATGGAAAGACTGCCCCGTCTTGTGCCATCCTCACAAGAGTTACTACAAAGGGGTACCCTAAAAAACCTGTGAGTTTCCCCCAAAAGCTATATATTTAAATGTTTTTACAAAAACAACCTTATCACCTTCAAAATACTCTCCATTACACTTAATACACTTCTCAAATCTGTGATTACATTCTTGGGAAAATTTTTCAGTTGCATCTGTTTGGAGGGCTGACAACATTTCCTTCATTTTTTTTTTCTTCACCACTTCTCCTTTTCAAATTGCTAGCCTTTCATGTCCTTCTTCCTTCACAGAAACAAAAAGAAGTCACAGAAAGTGTGGTCAGGTGAGTAAGGTGTGTAGGGCAAGAGTGACACTTTGTATTTTGCAAAAAAACCTGTTGTACTGAGATAGCTGTATGAGCATGTGCATTGTTGTGGTGACAAATTCCATCCCTGCATGTCACAAATCAGGCTTTTTTAGCCTAACACTGTTACACAATCTTTTCATAACCTCTAAACAGAAAGTTTGATTAGCAGTCTGACCTGAAGGAACAAACTCCAAATGTACTATTCCCTCACATCACAAACCCCCAACAAATGAGCATCAGTTTTTAGGGAGTAACCTCTTATATTCTTGAACCCATTTTTTGCAGCCATAGTGTCATTACATCTCCTTATTGACCTTCCTCTCTGGGTTGACTAGAGAACCACCTTTATAAATATAAGAGAACTTTATGCCAAGAAGTAATTATGCTAATTATGCATCAATAAAACATCCCATCCCAGTTCAAACCAAGTTCATAAGTTGAATAATAGCCCATATGTCCAATATTATCCTATGAATTCCAATTTAGACTCACAGAGAACATAGAATGATGCAGAATTTCCCTTATTGCTAATGATCTGGAATATTTCTCTCATATATTTATTGACCACTGAGATCTCCTCCCTTGTGGAACTTCTACTCAAGTCCTTTCCTCACCTCATCAAGGGACTATTTGGTTATTTTCTTATTGTAAGCTAACAAAGCATACCTGTACACAGGTGTTTTATTTTCTCTTGTAAATTATGCTTCTTTGTGTTTGTGTCATTCCCTATTTCTGACAGCTTATGTGTTCTCTCTCCTAAAGTCCTTAAGCTTCTCCCAATTCCCTCATTAATGGCCTGATAATTTGGAGCTTTACCTAGAGGTCTATGATCCACCTTGAGTTTATTCTTGTGCATGGAGCAAGAAAAGGATCTAACTTAATTTTTCTGAAGGTAGATATCAATTTTTCAAGCACCATTTTTGAAGAGGGCATCAGCTTCCCATTTGATATTCTGGGGGCCTTATCAAAGATGAGTTTTCTGTGTGCTGATGATTTTATTTCAGGGTTTTTAGTTATTTTCTCCTGATCTGAATATCTGTCATTAAACCAGTACCATGTCTTGTTTTGTTTTGTTTTTATCACTGTGACTCTATAATAGGTGCAAAAGTCAGGTAAAGCAATCTCTCCTATTTTGTCTTCCTTCTTGAGGAGTTATCTGCAAATTTGGAGTTTCTTTCCTCTCTATTTGTAGTTGACAGTCAATTTTTCCATATGTTTGAAGAAAGATAATGGCAATTTATCAGAATATAATTAAACTTATATATTGCCTTTGACAAGACTAGTATCTTTACTATATTAAGTCTTCTGATTCCCAAGCATGGAATATTCCTCCATTTGTGGAGGGTACACTTGATAGTTTTCTCATAAAAATATTTTGGGGTTGTTTTTGGTTAGGTATATCTCTGGATATTTCTATTTTTGCTTGGCTACTGTGTAGATTACTACCTTTAAAATCTCCTTTTCTGTTGTCTTGTCCCATGTACATGGCAGTCCAATATACTTCTATTTGTTGATCTTGTATCCTACCACTCTGCCATGTTCTTCTATTACTTCCAGCACCCCTTTTGTGGACCTTTTGGGTTTTGATTTTAATATGTCAGATTCTCATTATCATTTTTTTCTAGAAGCTTTCAAATTTTGTTTCTGATAAAGTCCAGTAACCACTCATTTCGTAGTCAAGAGTTTTTTGTCCTCTAACCCCATCTCCTTTGTTTTCTTAATCATCCTTTTGATGACTTCAAGCCTAAGGGAATAGTGATCCAAGAAGGAAGTCTGTGTGATCTCTAAGTGTTTGAATTTACACAGACTCAACTTGTGTCCCAGTATGTGTTCTATTTTCAAGTATGTGCCATGTGGACTTGAGAAGAATGTGATTTTTTTTTTTTTTGAATTTAGGTGGAGAGTTCTGAAAATGTCTATCAGGTCAAGTTATCCAATTGTAGTATTTAGTTCTGTAACTTCCTTGTTAAACTACTTTCCCTGTGATCCATCTCAGAGAGTGATGCATTCAATTCACCTACCATAACTGTTGAGCCTGTGATATCTTTTTTTGTCTTTTGAAACATTCATTCATTTCTTGTGGGGGAGTTTTCTTCTATGAATTTTCTCTCTATTTTTCCATGGACTTCTACATTGTAGCTTGTCCAATAGTCCAATTATTCTAATGTTCTTCCACTTCACAGCATCAGAAATTGTTCTCAGGTTTTCTTCAGCTTCTCTGATTATTTTGTTTGACTGTCTCTCCCATTTCTTAAAGTCTTCCTGGTTACCTTCAAGGTAAGTAATATGATTCTCTGCTTCTTCTTGTCTGCTGGTTAAGTCTGTGAATTTGTTATTTGCTTTTGTTACCTCATCTGTTAACTCTTGTATTTCCTCTTAGTGTGTGGTTTTTATCTCCTCTATCATTTCATCATGTTTCTGTACTGCTTCCTTCATATCATGTATGACTTCAGTTAATCTTCTGAAGATTTCTTTTTGTGACACATCAGCGCCTGCTTCTACTATGAATGTCATTAGGTTCAGGACTTCCTTCAACATTACATTTTGCTTCTCCTGATTTTTCATTTAGGTTGCTGACACTGTTTGCTGCCTGTTATCCTTTTTGGAGGAGCTGGGTGACATTTTCCTGTAGTCAAAGAGAACAGGGCTCTCTCTTTGGGAGATTGGTAGGAATGCTTTTGTGGGCAGCATATAGTGAACTGCCCAGGGGGTCAGGCTATAGCTTTGTTCCCCTGGGATTTCTCACTAAACCCTAACCTATTCTGTTGTTTGGAGGGCAGGTTGGCTGACCCACTTAGAGGATGCTTTCCAGATTGTTGCAGCCCTTGAGTGTTGAACTGTGTAGGCCAATCACAAGAGGAGTCACCTCCGTTTGGTGAATAACACTGCAGGGAGGTCTCAGGGTGTGGTTTGAGACCAACAGCAGTCACTAGCCTTTGGTGTGGTCTAGGAAGCGCTAACAGTGTAGCTTCAGGTCCAGAGGCAACCTGGTGGGGGTGACACATGCCCTGGGCTGCATTGTAGAGGCAAATTGGTCCCGACCACTGTTAACAGTCTTTTAAAGACTCTTTGTCATGTCTTAAACTAATAGAACCAGTCTTTTGCCTGGCTGCAGGTTTTTAGCTCCTGTGGGCTTTTCCTGATTTGTTATGTTCAAACTTTGTGTGCTATGCTCAAGGTATCTGCTATCTGCCTGTTTTGTTATGTTAAAGATATTAATGGACCAAGTTTCTGGTATCTTAAATTCAAAGTTGTACAAAGGAACACAGCATTGGATTGAAAGTGTTTTTTTTAAAATATTCATTTTTTTCTTCTAATAATAATGGGCTTGTAGGGTGCCATGTTATAAGAGCTGTAGTATGCTATCTCCCAGGAAAGAAGGACCAGATAGCTGAGTGGATTTGAGGCCCACTGTGTCTGAATTGCTTTGGCTGCCATACTGCCTTTGGGAGTCCCATAGTCTGGTGCCAATTTGACTAACAGTGTAGGGTTGGCATCTTGTCTGTCAGTCTGGAAATAGCCAATGAGACCTTTGTGTGAGCATGGCTTTCTCCTGAGAATCCTGGGAAATCTCATGGTATTACCTAATTGGAGAAGAAAGATTTGATTCAGTCCCTTGTCAGTCTACAAGATGGTGGCATGCTGATAAATCCTGTGTCCTGAAACCTGAAGGAGCCGGAAGAGAAGCCACATGGGCTTGCCCTGATGGAACCAGACCTCTGGGGCAAGAGAAACCACAGAGAGACCCCTGCCAGTGCTGAGATGCTTCTATTGCCAATGGATACTGCTGATGGATCCTGAGTCCTAGAAATGAGGAGCCATGGGGAGACCCCTGCCAATGCCAGGATCCTTCTACTGCTGCTGGATACACATGACTCTGTATCCACTGGCCTGTGGTTGTCCTGGTATCATTGCATGTGCTTCATGAGTTGGACGGAGACTTTATAGACGGGTATCAGACATATGGGCTAATATCAGACTTATGACTTTGGACTGGACTGGGTTGGGATGCTTTCTCAATGTTCCATTCCTCTTGTATATAAACCTCTCCCTTATATACCTATGCATGTTTATGAATTTGTTTCTCTAGTTTACCTGGACTATCACACTGTCTCATATTCGGCTCCCTTTTGCCCAATTCCATAAGCTCTGTTCTGGGAATCTATTCTCTCCCACAGGTAAAAATTCTAGGTGTTCTCCAATTAGAGCATATTAGTGTCTATTTATCTGTTGTTGACCAAGCTGGCAGGTGGGAAGCTGAGCAGAGGGGAAAAGGGGGATAGCCAATGCAGTCACTCCGTTCCTAGCTGGGGAGCGGAGATGCAAAGCCAGCAAATGCAGAAGCGGGAAAGGTTGCGGAGAGGAGAATTTCGGTGTGAACCCTTGTGGTGAGTCCTTGGAGACTCTCCTAGAGCCCAAAATTATGACCACCTTCAGACAGCAGTTTTGATAAACTATTGCACACTGTGGGTTTCAGATTTTGGGCAAACACTGTGGTAGAGCCCTACCCACTGGACCTGGTGAGTAATTAATGGTGCCTATGTGTAGCCATGGTGAATGTAGAGCACTTCAACAAGCCCTCCAATTGTTCTGTGGATGAAAATCAGAGGAGGAGGTCTGATCCACAGACTTTAGTACACGTGAACTCTTTTTCTGCCACCCTGCCTCGCACACATCTTAATTTTCCATACATCGTAATGACCTCCATACATCTTAATTTTCATATCTAGCAGCAGCAGTACTGGGCAGTTGATCCTATCTGGATGCCACCTTGGAGTTGCCATAACCTTTTCTTGATTTTTGAAATCTGTTAATTAGCGTATTTGACCACATTGAAATATCTTGTTTTTTCTTATGTATTTGTCATAAAGTGGGGAGAGAGGTTGGGGAAGTTCACTTGGTTGAATCAAATTTCAAATACAGTAGTAAAACAAAATTTGTGTCCTAAAATTTAAAATTGAGAGAGAGAGAGAGAGAGAGAGAGAGAGAGAGAGAGAGAGAAGTATTGCAAGGACATTTTCCCCTATATTTTTATCTCATATACTAGCCTGGTTTCCTAATTTTTTTTAGTGGGCTTTGTATTCTTTCTGTCCGCCACCCACACCCCACCACCATCCTAAAACTATTGTGTGATAATGATGCCTCTATAGTCAACAAGAGGCATATATAAACCATAGGTAAATGAATGGATTTTGTGTTCACACTAAATTCTATCTGAAATCTAAGAGCAATTAGTTCAGATGACTTGGACCTTAAAGTCCTGGTGCAGAGGTTATGCACTGGGCTGTGATCCACATAGCTGACAATTTGAAACCATTAGCAATGCCTTGAGAGCTAGATTAACCTTTACATTCCTGTAACATGCAGTTCTGGAAACCCATAGGTGATTGCTAGGAATCAGCATCGACTGGAGGACAGTGAGTTTGATTTTTGCCTGACATAGCCCTGCTAGATGCTCACCCTCATGAAAAGATTACTGAAGATAAGGGTACGATAGCAAAGTATAGTGAAGAAAATAGATGAAGCCTGAGTAAAGAAACTAGATGCTGCCTGGCTACCTAAAGGAATATTGGCTACAGTGTTAAAGTCTTGTTTTGAAACAAGTAGCTTTCTCAGTGAGTTAGCAACTATGTCCACATGGAAGAAGCACACCAACCTGTGTGATCCAAGCATGCCAATAATAAAATCCAAATCCAAAAGATGAAATAGTATCAGAGTTTTTATTGGGAGAAACTAGTTTGCAGAAGGCTATAGATAAGAATGAAAACCCAAAATCCATTTGTAGGATATACACATGAATTAAGCTTCAAGTGAATTTCCTCTGAGCATCCTTGCAGGATGTGAATAGTCTTCTTGTCACAGCATTGTAAAGTCAATTATGGGAGGTGCAGTTATGTTAAACTGTAATATCTTGTCATCTGACCACCCTTTTGATGCATTTCAAAGTTATTTTAACTGGAAAAAAAAGATGAAGAGAAATTCACATGGATTAAGCCTCGGGTGAATCTGCTCTAAAGATAGACCAGGGCTGTGTAGCCTTGCTATCATGCAGAATGCATTGGAAAGTGTATTATTGCAGATACAGTTCATTTAAGTTTTAGCACTTTATCATTGGATCTCACATGAAATTGTTAATATTTTTTTACTTTCTTTTCAATTAAAGGCTTTTATTCTGTTTTACTTTGTTATTTCTGTTTATTTTTAAGTTTTTCTGTGTATTAAATCTAGAATAGCTAAATCTATAGAGACTGTAAATGTCTTCATGGTTTCTTGGAGGTATGGCAGAAGAGGTTGGGTGTGAGAAACTGAGAACTTGGAAGAGATGTATTTGGACAATTTTTCTGTGCTGTTTCAAGCCCAAACTCTCATGCAACTGGATTCTAGAAACACTTACACTGGTTTCAGGCTTACAAACTGCATAATATAATATAAGCACAAATGCAGGTTAACTTGTGGCCAGCCAGCAATGTGCTATGACATCTAACAACAGCGGAGCTGACTAGACTTCTGGATGGTTGAGTCCAAATGGCAGAACTTAATTAACAGAGAAAAAGGGATTATGGTTACTATAATGTATAACAGAAACAACGTAGTACTCAGTATACCCAGCTTCATATGAACTTAGGTGGGATGTTTCTAGAAATAAAAAGAAAAAAGAAACTGCTCAAAGGTACTCCAAGAATAAAAATGAGGCTTATCTAACTCTGCAAAGGTAGACACTTCTGTAAACCCACAGGGACAGTTCTACCCTGCCTTGTAGAGTTACCAAGAGTCAGAATTGGCTACGTAGCAGTAAGCGAATGAATGAGCATGAAATATATACTTCATCTGTGTTAGTGGAGGAATACTGACTGGATGACTACAACTTGATGAGCTAGAATAACCCTTCAATCAATTCCCAGATTGAGTCATTTTATAGCAACCCCCCCCCCCCAGTACCTTAAATGAAAGAGAAATTGAGCCACTTAGAGGAAAAAACCCTATTAAATCACCAACATCTTATACTCTTAGTCTTTCTCCTAGCCTACAGCAAAGTGATTTTTTATAAGAATAACAGTTCATTGTCAAGAAGAAAATAGTTAAACGTTAAAGGCATTACTGATATTTGTTCTGAATTGACACTTATCCAGGTTGACTAGCAGAACAAATCTAACGACATTCATATGTTCTAAGAAAGAGGTTTATATCAAATAGTAGTTGCATATTAAAAAAAAAGTCAAGATCAAGTTATTAAGTTATTAAGTCCAATATCAGCTCAACTGTCCAATATGAATCCATAAATCACTCTTCTGACTCACGCAATCACAGGCAATGATGAAAAATGTAGGAAGATCCCAGGCCAGGGGGTGTAAAATATTATGTATCCATGGTGATGGAGACTTCTCTAGGGCTCTGGCTGCCATCAGCATGGCACTATGTGGCTTATCAATGGAAATGTGAAGCAGAGAGAGAGTATGGTCTGCCTCCAAGTAGAAAGAAATAAATTCCCAGAATCTTCACAACAAGACTATGCCCACAAAGAAGCATCATCAGGATATAACCTGATTGACACTCTAGACTCCACCCATTCACTCTTAATATTCTGAAGTTGATATGAGATTATGTACCTATGTTACCTAGGAAACTGAAAATATTTTCAAGGTCTACAAGCCAGAGTTGAGTATGTAAAGGTCAACTATTAATGGAATTTTAACTCTGGTTATTCGCACAATGAATCCTTGAAATTTCCTGTCTCAAGTTGCATAATTAGAATAAATATTCTCAGCATCTAGCACCTGAAATTGGCTCTCTGACATGTAGAATAAGGATGATTTTGGTAGAGAAAGATACAAATAGAAGCTATTAGAACTGCCTTTATGAAAATAGTAAATCAAAATCAATATATTACTGGAGGGATTCCAGTGATTAGTGCCACCATAGAGGACTAGAAGGATACAGGTGTAGTGACTCTCACCACATCTTTATTTAACTTGCATATTTGGCCTATGTTAAAGAAAAGTAAAAAAAGACAAATGTTGGAGAATGATAGTTGATTATCATAAGCTTAACCAGGTGGTGACTCCAGTTATAGCTTCTTCCAGATGTGGTTTCATTCCTTGAACAAATTAATATTTATCTGGTATCTCGTATGAAACTATTGATTTGGTCAATTACTTTGTCTCAATTCTGGTTATGAGGAACCACCAGAAACAGTTTTCCTTCAGGTAGCAAAAGCAACAACAATCCACTTGGATCATCCATCAGCAGAGTTACATCATTGATTTCATTGCATTGGATGTTAGTTAATAAGGCCTCCTGGCCATTTAGATTCCTTATGCCATTGGACCAACAGAAAATAAATGGTGTACTAATTAGTGCAATAGAGGGTGTTACAGTATTGAGTGGTGTGATTGGTCCTAAATACCAACATAACTTGGATTGGTGTTACATAATCAAACTAAAGAATATATCTTGATTTCTGTAAATTCCTTAGGTCATCTCTTAGAATTACAAAGTTCTATGACTAAAGTAAATGGTAAATTACAACCCAATTCTCACATGACTACTAATAACCCACACTCTTGAAAAATAAATGTTTGGACCACTTTGCTAGGCAAAAAAATATGATCAGCCAACAATGACTTCCTAAAGGAAATATGGAATATGGAATGAATGGTGGTAGGAAACAATTTTAAATAGCAATGATGGTCATATGATCAGTTACAGAAATGTAGTCTAATCATGAGTATTTTTGTTTTTGGTTATATGCATCAAATATCTTTGTTTTGTTAGCTTATGAAATATAAGATGCAAATGGGATTTATGTGATTTTGATTTTATACGTGAGTTGCATCATGTCAGGCACAAGCATGACTTTATTGTAAAAGTGAAGTATACTTTGAGAAGATACGTAAAAGCGCCAAGCTGATAAGGTGCTGACTGCAGGAACTAGGTTTTGTGTCAATTTGATCAAACCTTAGTGGTTTGGCAGTTTGGACCTCTCCCATGATATGAAGTAACATAATGTAATCAATCCCGTGGTCATAGAAGTTGTGGGAAGATTGCGGTGCAGTGCAATCCCTCACACAAGTTACAGCTCTAATGATGTTCTCTGATGGGTGTGGTCAACTTCATATCTAAGGAGACCATGTGTAGAGTTTCATTGCTCCTAGTAGGTCTGTATGTATACTGCATCTACCTCATCACCCTCTGATTGCTTGTACTTGAAGCACACGTCAACTATATTGCCTCTACTAATAAATAGAATTTAGAATATATAAAGTATGAATCCAGGAAAATTGAAGTACTCAAAAATGTAAAAGGATATATAGAGATTAATATCATAAGTATAACTGAACTGAAAAGGTCTATTTAAAGTAAACACTCATGGCTGAGCCTCGGTGGCATAGTGGCTGTGCATGGGACCGTGGCCCACTGGGATGGAGGTTCAGTTCCAGCAGTGGAGCTGGGCCTCCTACTCCCACCACCAGAGAGCAGTGATGCCCCCCCCCTCAAAAAAAAAAGTAGACACTCATATGATTCACTATCCTAGGAAAAACAATGCAAGAGAAATGGCATTGAATTCAAAACCAACATGATATTTTAAGATCTATCTTTAAGTACAATGCAGTCTGATAGGATTATATCTATACACATATAAGGAAATTCAACATAAACATTTTCCAAATTTATGGACCAACCACTAAACCTAATGATGAAGAAATTGAATCTGACCAACATCTTCAGTCTGAAATGGTTCAAACATTCAATCAAGATGCATTGATAATTATTGGAAATCGGAATACAAATGTTGGAAACAACAAGGAAGCAAAAGTAGTTGAAAATATGGTCTTGGTTGGGCTGAGCCCTGGTGGCGTAAGTGGTTGAGTGTGGGACTGCAGCCTGCGGGCTTGGTAGTTCAAATCCAGTGGCGGCTCTCAGGAGTAGCACTGGGTAGCGCCCACAACCACCAGAGGCAGTGATGCGCCTCCCCTCCAAAAAAAGAAGAAAATATGGTCTTGGTAATAGAAACAAAACTGGAGATCACATGATAGAATTTTTCAAGACACACATACCTTCTTCATTATACTAAATATTTTTCAACAACACAGACATTTGCATACAGGTGATCTAAACCCAAATGGCTACATCTATGTGAAGAGATGATAAAGAAATTCAATATCAGCAGTGAAAATTGTCCTGGGACCGACTCTGGAACAGATCATTAATTGTTCAGATTGAAGCTACAGAAAATTAAAACAAATTCATAGAAACCAAAATATGATCTTTAGTATGTCCTACATGAATTTCCAAATATCTGAAAAACAGATATGCTACACTGAATAATTATGACAGAAGATTTGATCAATAGTGGGATAACATCAAGAACAAAATACATGAAGACAAAAGCTCTTTGAAAACACAGGGGATGAAGAATCAGATTTGATTCTGAAACTTACTCTTACTCATAGACTAGTGGGTTATTCTAGGTAGACTAGAGAAACAAATTCATAGACACATTTGTGTATGAGAAAAATGTTTCTATACAAGAGCATTTGAATATTGAGGAAACATTCCAGTCTAGTCCAGATCAAGTCCAGAAGTTCAAAATTAGCCTAAATATCCAACACAAATCTACGAAGTCCTCTTCTGACTCAAGAAACATATGCAATGATGTCAAATACAGGGAGATCACAGGTCAGTGGGTAGGAAGTTTCATGGATCTCGCGGCTTTTTAAGCATCTCAGCACTGGCAGGGTCCCCACGTGGTTTCTCTATCACCAAAGGCTGTGTCAGGATAGGTCCATGTGGCTGCTCCTCACGCATGTCTCACAGGGAGTCAGCCTTGTCAGTAAAGAGCATCCAAGGAAATGAGCCAGGAGCTCAAGTCAGTCTCTGGCCTTCAAGGAAGAAATCCAGGAGTTCCCAGAAGTCCATGCCCACGTGTAAGTCTCATTGGCTATGGTCTGATTGACAGGCTAAACTCCACCCCATTCACTCTTTTTTTCCAACCCCATTCACTCTTCATACTCTCAGGTCCCAAATTGACAACAGACTATACACTACCACAAATGGCTAAGATAAGTGAAAGAAATGAAAAAATAAAATATCTGTACACAAAATTTCAAGGAGGAGCTCAAGAAGGCAAGGTATTATAATGAAATGTGCAAAGACCTAGAGTTAGAACATCAAGAAAGAACACACTCAGTATATGTTAAATGAAAAGAACTGATAAAAAAATTCAAGCACTGAGTAACAATATTGAAAGATTTTGTGGGCAAAATATTAAATGATCAAGGAAGCACCCAAGAGAGATGGGAATAATACATAAAAAGAAATAGTATTCAACCATTTCAAGAAACAGCATATGAGCAAAAGCCAATGATAATGAAAGTAGTTCAAGATGCATTAAGGTATTATTCAAACAAAGCTACAGGAATTGACAATATCAATTGAAATGGTTCAACAAGCTGAATACATACTGAATGCATTCATTCACCTATGCCAAGAAATTTGGAGCACAGAAACCTTTTCAACTGACTTGAAATACTCATATTTTTACCTATTTCAAAGAAAGATTACCCAATAGGATGTTGAATTGTAGAGCATTATAATTAATATTGTATCCATGTAAAATTTGTTGAAGATTGCTTAGCAATGGTTGCAGTAGTACATTAACAAGAGATTATAATTGATGGTGTCAGATGGATCTTGGCTAGAAGCAGAGAATACCAGAAAGATGTCTACTTTTAGTTCATTGACTATGCAAAAACATTTACATGTATCATATCAAACTATAGATGGCCTTGAGGAGAATAGAAATTGCAGACTACTTAATTTTGCTCATATGGAATCTGTACATGGATCAAGAAGCAGTTGTGTGAACCAAGGAAAGGAATATAGTTTGATTAAAAATCAGAGTTGTATCCTATCACCATATTTATTCAATCTGTATACTGAGAAAATAATAAGAAAAAATTGAACCATATGAAGAGGAATGTGGCATTAGGATTGGAAGCTCTACTAACAACATTGCTGATGGTACAACCTTGTGGCTGTTTGCCTAGAAGACTTGAAGCACTTCCTGATGGAGATCAAGGATCTTCAATATGGATTACAACTCAATATAAAGAAAACAGAGCTATATATATATGTATATACATATATATATTATATACTGAAAGCTGGACCAATAGGTAACATCAAAATAAATAGAGAAAGTATTAGAGTTGTCAAGGATTTCATGTCATTTATATCCACAATGAATGATCATGAAAGTAATGGTAAGGAGATCAAATAAGATCACATGAAACACTGCATTACTTAAGTGTGCTGCACAAGAATTCTTTAAAGTATTGAAAAGCAAGGGTTTCACTGTGAGGAATAAGAGGTGCCTGGCTCAAGCCGTGATATTCTCAATTGTCTCATAGATATACAAATGTTGGATATTGAATAAGGAAGACCAAAGAAGAATTGATATATTTGAATTATGGTTCTGATGAAGAATATTGAAAGCTCTATGAACTGTCAAAAAAAAACCACAAAACTGTCTTGGAATAATTACAACCAGAATGCTCTTTAGAAACAAGAGTGGCAATACTTTATCTCACATACTTTGGGCATATTACCAAGAGAGACTAGTCCCTGGAAAACTAGATCACAAAGTAAATGAGGCAGTAGAAAAGAGGAAGATAATTAGCTTGATAACTACACAGTTCAAAGTTAGTAATTCTTAGGAAGGCACAAGACTTGGCAATATTTTGTGCTGTTGTCCTATAATAGAAACATAAAATTTCTACTAGTCAAAACCAACTCAATAGCACTCAACAGCAAGAACATATCTCACTGGTTTTGCTTCCCTAGACTATCCAGTTAACTAACATAAAAGCAAAACTAGAGAGAGAAAGAGAGAGAGAGAGAGAGAGAGAGAGAGAGAGAGAGAATAATTTATATCATGAAAATGGCTCACACAAAGGTAGAGTCAGGCATGTTTCAAGTGTGTGGGTCAGTTGACAGGCAGGGAGGGAGCTCAAGATCAACAAGTAATGAACCTGCTGTAGGTGAGATGGTAGATGCTTAGTAATAAGTAGGAAATTAGCAAGGTTTCTGGCTCAAAAATAAACAATCAAAAGTCAAAGATCAATATGCATGATTCAGATCCAACTAACAAGCAACAATATTTTCTACAATATGCATTTATACTGGAAGCAAGTCAAAGGGTCAGTAGACCTTAATTTCCAGAGGACTAAAATTCATGACTGCCAGGTTGACACACAATCTTCACCATCACAATGATTAAATGAATAAATCAGATCATGAAGGTTTTAACACTAAACAGCAAACCCAAACCAAACTAAAGCTATTGCCATCAATTCAATTCCAACTCATGATAACCCTATTGTTACAGTGTAGACCTGTGTTCCATATGGTTTTCTTAGATGTCTTCATTATGAAAGTAGATAACCAGACCTTTCATGGTGCTGCTGGGTGGATTTGAACCACCAACCTTTAGGTTACTATTCAAACATTAACTGCCTGTGCTGTCTAGCAACTTTAGGTGGCATACAGGTAACTAGAATAATTTGAAACTGACACTTAAAACTGCTAGCTACTAAAAGAGAAAAGCTGCATTTTGTTCACTCTTACATTCCCTATTTCTGGCCCATAGTTTTTGAATAAACTAATATTGGGAGTAAGTGAAAGGAAGGAAGTGAAAGGAGGTGGAGCCCTTAGGGGGGAGAAAGAAAAGCATAAGAAAAGTACCAAAGAGAAAACATGACAATTAGAAAATAAATTTTAAAAGAGGAACATAGTGCCATTTATTGTAGGAACCAATGTCTAATGCACTACAATTTCCTACAAGTGTACCTTAATAATGATATAACCAGAACAAAATCTGGCACTCATAATAAAGGCTAAAAGTTATCTGAAAATTAAATGATACTCAGCATATCCTTTGTCAGAAGGTATGAAAAACATATTTTTATAAACACATTTCATAAGTGGTTAGGTTTGCAATTTATTTAAATGGATCAATACAATCCATCTAGAAAATTCACTTATGTTGAACAGTTTATTCCCAAACCAGCTGTTATCATTGATTATGGACACATTTCTATTCAAACAAATTCTGTAATAACATATGAGCCTTTCCAAGGAAAGCTGTACATAGTCATATACAGAGGTGTCACCAACATTTTATTTTCTTTGAGAGTTGTTTGCTTGGGGGGGGGTTGCTTTTAAACTACAAATCATCTTTCATTCTTAGTTACATATGATCGAGAATTATTTTCCATGTTGCTTTTTCCTTGACCATATTGGGTGAAGGCATTATAGGTCAGAGAAGAATTTTCCCATCGAGTTTTCAAGGTGGTAATATTTAAGGGAATGGAACACCAGGCATTTTCTCCCATGGAACCATTGGGGGTTTGAAATACTTACTCATTGGTAAGCAGCTGAGCACTTAACCATTGCACCACCTGGCCTGCTTTGCTTTAACTATAGTTTGCTCATTTTTATTCAGTTCTAAACCAGGACTAAGAATCCAGGTAGGATAGTTCAGGGTTTAACAACATCCACATATGATGAAGCAGACCTGGGTTAATGTTCCTACTCTGTAACCATTAATTCCCAAACTGGGCAGTTCAGCTGCTCTGCTTTGCCTCAACATTCATATCTTTAAAATGGGGGCAGCAACAGTAACTAATGATGTCTTTCTGGAATCAAATTTTTACAATGGTTCTTGGCATATAATAAGTAATTAATAATCTGGTTAGCTGTAGACTCAAAAACAAGCCTACAAAGATGGCTTTAGGATAACATTTTTTTATCATTTTGATTCCTAGGTTTTGTCAGAATTAAAAATAAAACCCAGACTCTGAATCTCTGGTTAAGTTGTTACTGGCTAATCATGTCCTAAATACTAAATCACTTCTAAGATGATTACCTACAACTCAGTACATCTTTGTGGTAACACATTAACACATTGTAAATCTTAATTTTCATTATTTCATAATTACTTATCTAACAACTGAATTTATAACTATGTGTTCCCCTAACAACAGCACTCTTGAATACTTACATTTCCCAAGAGGTTATTAAAAGAAGTCTTCTCCATTTTATTAACGTAAATATATTGTTGGGGGTCTTTGATTTAATTTTTGCTCATCACTCTGACTCCATGTGATAGAGTAGAAATACCCTAAATAAGCTTATTATTATTATTATTTAAACCTCTCATCTTTGCAGAATTAGATGTCTAAGTCTCTCTCCCATGGAGTCATTAGGTGAGTTTGAACCACCAACCTCTTGGTTCATAGCTGAACACATACACATTCTACTACCAAGTCTCTGAAACAAAGAAAAGAGAAAGCATAAAGTACTCATCATGTCCAATGGTAGTGTATATTCCACATAGTATTTATAAATTAAAGAGGAAATTAACAATGAATGCATTTTCTGTTCATAGCACCAAGTTAAATTCCAGGGAATTGACTTGGTGGAATTCCCTTCAGTAGGATTAAAAGTGGTAGAATACAGTGACAATCTAATGGCCTCACACCTGCCTTCCTGAGAAACTGCAATCTATTCTTGTCCTGTAACCTTTCAAATGTTCTACCAACAATTTACTGATGCAGCCAATTAGCCAGTAAAAGGAGGTAAGAATTCAGAAGGCCTCTCAGAGGGATCATCCTTTCTTGAGTTACCACTCAAAAAACCATTCTGCTGAGACTCTTAGAATACCCTTACTCTCTTCTAGGTTAGAACTCAATTGAGTTCTCTTCAATAATCTGAAATTAGTACTTGTTGGATTCAGGGTCACCCAGAAATGTGTTGCTAGATTATCATCTTGACCCCGCACCCCACCTCTTTGGCTTCTCAGTTGTTCCTGGTTATATCTCCAGAGAAAATTTCATGGAATTGAGATATATATTGTCAACTTTCCATTGTTAAACTAGATCTTCTAGTATGGGATGGAAAAGAAGTGTGGTATTTGTGACCTTGACATAGATAATAATTGGTCAGCATGGAGGGCTTTTGTTACGTGTCATCTAGTCTGTTCTGACTCATAGCAATGATGTAGGATTAATAGCTATGCAGTAATGATATTTAGTTACATATCCTTTTAAATATTTTGATATTTTTGGCTCTCTGTGATGAGGGTCCTGGTTTTACTGCCATATTTTGACCTGCTCATTAAAATATTACCTATGAATTGTGTAAATCTTAAAGAATATCTACTATTGTAGTTAGCTGCTGTTCAGTCCACCTCTGACTCAGGGCCATCACATGCAGGAAGGCATAACACCCAATCTTATGCCATTCCATGATTAGTTGAGAATCATGCTAATATGATCCCTGGAGTTTTCAGTCAGATTCATAGAGCAGTTGGTTGGTTCTTCCTTTTCTATTCTGCCTTGCTCTGGAAGTTCTACTGAAACCTCTTCAGTACAAAACAAACCCATCCTGGCAAGCTGGTAGTGGCTGTGCTTGAGGTGCACCAACCCTAGAATATAGATGAGGAACATAAATAACTAGATGATCATATCATGATTCTATCATTTCTTGCCTATCTGAGCACTAAAGTTCTTGAACCACTAATCACCTGTCAGTTCATCAGATTGTAGTGGCTTCTGTGTTGTTACAATGCTGGCAGCTAGTCCCACTGATATTTTACTACCAGCAAGGTCATGCAGGATGGGACTTTCAGATTATGAAGAATAAATAGGCTGCCCACTTCTGACAGCTTAGCCACTGAAAACCTAATGAAGCACAGCAGATAATTATCAATTATAGTCCTGGAGAATGATCCTCTCAGGGTAGAAGCCACTAAAAAACGATTGGTGAAGAGATACCTCCTAAAAATCCAGCTAACCTTAATAATGAAGATGGAGGAAAGTTTTCAGGACCTAACGTTGCCAACTAAGTGACTAGAATGAGAAGAAACAACTGCATACATCCATTATTTTTTGGAAAGTGGAGTGTAGGACATGATGGATTGATACAAGGATTGCAAAAATGGGCTCAAGTGTAACAATTGTGAGAATGGTGCAGGAGCAGGCAGTATTTTGTTCTGTTATATATAGGATTGCTATTAATATCAACAACAAAGTTGGATGGTAGGTAATCTCTTTGTCCAACCCCTCAAAAATCCCATTTGGATCTGGGAAGGTGATACCTACAGAAGGAAGTGATTCTATTATCAGGAATGTGGTATGATCTATTTTTTTACACCTTTTTCCCCCTAGGAAAAAATCCTGCCTTACATCTGCTTACGTTGGTGTGTTTCATAAAAAGCATGTCTTTTTCTAGATATAGCATTGGGCCACTAACCACAAGGGTAGCAGTTCAAAACCACAACAACTCCACATAAGAAACAGAAGACTTTCTACTCCTCTAAAGAGCTATAGTCCCAGAAGCCTATAGGGATCATTCTGTTCTTTAAGGTAACTGTGACTTGGAATCAGCTCAATGGGAGCAGGCTTTGAGCCACTCTATCAACATGCTCGGTCAAATGCAGAAAATAAAAACCAGAGACATACACTTGTAGTTGAATCTTGAAACAAAATAGTCACTAGTGGTTTTTATATTCATATATTGCTTTTAAATCAAATCAGGTGTTGATTTCATACAAGTAAAAGATTACATGGCTATACACAGCCTACTGAAATTTTACTTTATCACTAGGATGAGAAAAAATGGATGCTCCTAGAAGTTTGCATCATGAGATATTCCAGTTTAAATGAATGAGAAATACGTACATATTATTTATACCAGAGATTATCCAAGCATTTGAGACACCTTTAAAATCTGAGCCTTTAGAATATGGTTTATTAATGTGTAATTTGACAGCTTCAATTGTTCAAAAGAAATTAAGTGTATTTGTATACAACCACATTCACTTAAAAATGCAGCTCCCAAAATATCATGACCAACAGGAAATTCAAAAAGTGTTTATAGATATAAAATATCAGCAGAAAGAGATTTACACTGGTAAGCTACCTTTTTGTTAGTTGTTTTTATTTGCATGTGAAAAAATGAAAACTCAGTATTGGTTGCAGTTAAGCTGACTTCAGGATTATATGTTCCAAAAGAATTTTGAAGATTAACATTAAATAAAAAAAGATCTTTTACACGCCTTTGAAATTGCGTGGGAAAAGAAAATAAATGCAGGTGATGTGCTGATCCAATTTCACCACTCCACTGAGAACCATCGAAAATTATACCATACAGAAAACAGTTTTCCATAAAAAGAATTTTTGAACAAATTTGAGCATTCAATTGCATTTGAAAACAAGAGGCCCTCTGGTGCTATACCTGATTCCCTCCCAATCAGATTTGTTTGCAATACATGAGGGGAAATACAAGGGAATAAAACAACATTCAGCTTAGAACTTTCAGCACCAGTAGGTAATTCTCACCCCGTGTGGATCATTCTTCACCCTAACATTGCTATTGGCTGCTGTCAATTTATTTTCCACTCATAATAACCACATGGGTGCAGAGAAAATATGTTCCATTGGTTTTTCGGAACTATGACCTTTAAGAGGAGATAATTAGGCCTTGTTTAAGGTGTCTCTGGATGGGTTTGAACTGCTATTCTTTCAGAATGTGTTCATGCACTTATCAGTGACACCCCAGCATTGCTTCCATAATATAAACACCAAGCAGAATATTAAAACAGCGAAAAGGAGCAGCTTTGAAAACAGAAAGCCTGGATTCCACACTTAGCCTGTGGCAGAGAAGCTAAATATCCTTGGGAGAGAAGCTAGATCTCCTTGGGAAAGATGCTTAATTAAGTTTCAGATTTCTCACTTGTAAAACAGAGATAATGGTGACTAGGCCCACACAGTGGTTTCTAAAATTATATCGGAGAATTAAATGTAAAGCACTTAGCAGAATTCCTGACATATGGCAGTTCAATGGATGCTAATAATTGTAGAACAGCGGGGACATTACAAACATTTGTAGAATTGAACCACTCCCCAGAAGGATCCCTGAATGTGCTGTGGTTAAGTGCTTGGCTGGTGACCAAACGATTAGTGTTTCTAACCCACCAACCGCTCTGTGGTTGAAAGATGTGTCAATATGCTTTCATAAAAGGTTTACAGTCTTAGGGTCACTATAAATCAGAATCAACTCAATGTCAATGAGCTTAATTTGAGCTTGGGTTTGGTGTTCTGACAGAGAAGGAAGAGCCATAAGCCTCAATCACTGCCAATGCAACCTCAGAACACTGTGTCTGAAGACAGTTTTCATATGTAAAGTTTTAAGGAGATAGTTCACTCGAGTCAATGAAAAAGAGAGTGAAACCGGCATCAAATGAGGTATAGAGTTAAATAATTTGGAGATCATAAAGTTGAGAGCAGAAGTTGGGAACTGGGGTTGTATTAGAGGGTGTTAATTGATTATCAACTCATAGTTATCCCATGTGACAGAGTGGAATGTCCCCATAGGGTTCAAGGCTGCAATCTTTATGGGAGCAGATTGCCAGGTTTTTCAGGGGCTCAGAAGCATGGTGAATTTAAAATAATAAATAGTTGCAAATAACAGTTGTGTGTTTGACCACTGTACAACCAGGTCTACTTTGTCTTAATAAATAAGACTTGTTACTGTCAAATAGATTCCAGTCATAATGAATGTACATAGGATAGAGAAGAAATATGCCACAGGGTTTCCAAGGCTGTTATGTTTACAGAAGTAATTGATGACATCTTTCTTCCATAGAAAGACTGGTAATTTCAAGCTGCAAGCTTTTGGTTAGCACCCAAATGCTTAACCATTGCAAACCAGGACTCCTTGCCTCTAATGCTGGTGCTACTGTTGTCAAGTACCATTGAGTCACTTCTAACTCCTAGCAGACCCAAATGCAACAAAATGAAACACTGATCAGTCTTGCACGAGTCTCCCAATGATTATGTTACTGGAGTGCTTTATTTCAGCCACTATGTCAATTCAGCTCATTGAATAGTTCTTCCTCTTTTTCAGTGTCTTCCCCCTTGTTTGTGTCTAACCACCTCCTCAGGCTCCTTTTTCCCAGCTGAGATCATAAACTCCCAAGACAGCATCCTTTTAATGTGAGAATTCTGTGGAGGAGGTTCTGCTGTTTTGTCACTAGCTCCCCTTTGATGGGAAGGTAGGAGTGTAGAGAGTGTAGCATTTCATATTGAAAAGCTTGACCTTCCCGATAGGTATTGATGTAATGTAACAGAGAGAAAATACTGAAACTCAAATGGAAGTTGAGGATGATAGTGGGACAAGAGGAAAGTAAAAGGAAATAGAGGAAAGGACTGGGGGGGGTTGTAAAGGGCATTTATAGAGGTCTAAATGCAGGCATATATATAGGTGAACATATTTATATATGATGATGGGGAAATAGATCAATGTACATATACTTAACAGGTTAGTATTAGGACAGCAGATGGGCATTAGACCTCCACTCAAGTACTTCCTTAGTGTAAGTACATTTTGTTTTATTAAATTGGCATTCTATAATGCTTATCTTTATGGCACAATCACTGAAGACAAATGTGTGCATAAGCAAAGGTGGGGAAGAAAGTTGATTGAAAAGTAATGATATGAAAAGCTGATTGAAAAGCTGATATGAAAAGTAATAACAATTTATAAATTATCAAAGATTCATGGATGAGTGGTTTGTGGGGTGGGAAAATATGGGGAGCTGGTACTGGGGGCCTAAGTTGAGGGAGGATGCTCTGAGAGTGATGATGACAACAAGTGTTCAAATGTGGTCTGCATACAGTTGATATATTATTGACCATTATAGGAGATGTTTGAGCACCCAATAAAATGATTTATTATAAAAAAGAGAGGGAAACAGGAGCTTATAGCAAGGGCTTAAGTAGAAAATATTTGGAAATGAATATGGCAACATGTGTACAAATGTGCTTGATACAAATGTATTGAATGTTATAAGAGCTGTAAGAGCCCCCAATAAAATTATTGTGGAAAAAAACCTTGACCTACAAGTCTCACTTCTGCCCATTATTAGTTGATTTGGGTAATTTTATACATTATCTCTGTGCCTATTTGTCTTGTTCATCCATAAAACAATTATTAAAGTTGTAAAACAGTTATTGATGGTCATGCTGAAGTTTTGCCTTGATATCCCAATGACAGTTACTATGTTGGAATGTGGCACTGGAATATACTTTATGAAGAGTAGAGCTTTGCCAATGCACCAGGTGGTGTCATGATTATGTGTTGTTCTGCAATCTGCAAGGTCAGCAGTTGAAAAGGACCAGCAGCTCTGTAGGAGAAATGCTTTCTACCCTTATTACCCCTGGAAATGCCTGGAAACCCACAGGTGGGCTGCTAAAAGTCAGCATTGACTCAATGCAGGGAGTCAGTGAGAGCTGGTGAAGATTAAGGTCCCCAAATGACAGAGCAGGGTGAAAGGAAAAGTATGGGAACTCATTAGCAAAATAAATATTTTGTGAATAGTGACAGCTGACCAGGTCTAAATTAGAGGACCAGAGAACGGGAAATTGAAAATTATGGAAGAAAACATATGGAACAGCTGGGGATGGGGGCTCATTTTAATTCTCTGCATGTGACAATGGTCTTCATTATAAGAGTTGATTACAAAAATTTGCAGAAATATTCATAATCTTTTAGTTCCATATTTCCAGGAAAATTTTAAGCCCTTTGTCTTTTTTAAGAAAAAAAAGAAAGACAAGACTTTCTATTGTGTAAAGAGTTACAGTCTTAAAAACCTAAAAGGGCAGTACTGCTTTCCCTGTCCAGTAAGATTGTGCTTCGAGGAGTCAGAATCAACTCCATGGCACTGAGCTTTTTTGGAAGGGTAATTTTAATTCGAAATTTAGCTTTGGAATATTTGGAGCAGATTTGTTCCATACTCAATTGTCCTTCCTCTTGACACACAGTTAGACTATAACTTCCACCCTGTTACCTCCCATATCTGTACTTAATTTGGGCTGCCAAATTAGGCCTGACTGACAAAAGTGTTGGGTGGCATGATGGCCACTACTATCCAAGTTTGAGTTTTAAAAGCTTTTGAAACAGAAAGGAGATTCTCTACCATGTCATTCCACCTGTTTGTGAAATCAAGTATCACCTGGAATATGATATACTAAAGACGGTGGACATCAGCCTAGGTCTCTGAATGAATTCAAGGAACAGCTTCTTCCTTTTCCTACTCCCAAACCTATTCCAATTGGACTTAAAAGCAAAATAGAATACTTCCTATCAAGTTAACCCACACTGATAGCAGCTCCATGTGGGTCAGAGTAGAATTGGGCTCCATTAGAGTTCCAGTGGTTGATTTTTCAGAAGTGTATCTCAAACCTTTCTGGTGTTTCTGGTAGCTTTAGTTTTCAGTTACAAGTTAATCAGTCAGCACTTAAACATTTATGCCACCAAGGGACTCCTAATTTGACTGCACATGTGTAGGATATCACTTTGTATTATGTGAAGCTACATATTCTGTTTCTGGGTGAATCTTCATAATTGAAAGAACCCTAAGGAAATTAACATGAAATCAATTATTTTGAGGTATTTCAAGGCATTGAAGGGTAATTCTTTGTTGAAAATGAGGTAATATCATGAATTTTTGTTCAGCTAATCCTCTCCATCCTAATGAATAATTAAATACAAGGTGGTAGTTTAAAAAAATCTGTGAATCAGTATTTTATTAACAAAATTATATTGAATACATTTTAGTGTACTTCAAAACTAAATTGCTTACTTTTCTCATTATAAGAGTGATTTATCTAAAAAGAAGAATGATTTATCCAGATGCCACCCTACTACTAACATGTTAATACCATGTTGATGCTTGATCTTATGAACAATCTTCATAACCTTGCTTGCTCAAGGTGATACATTCATAAGCACTTGCTTATGAAGATCAAGGATTTCAGCCTTGAGCCTCGTTTTACCACAATGTTAAGAAAAAATACCTCATCTTTGTTTGAATTTTTTTTATTTTGGTTATCTAAGTTGTTGTTATTAGGGGCCCCCTAATGGGTTCTGGACCTTAGCGAACCTTTGCAAAATTGAATGAAACAATGCACTGTCCTGTGCCATTCACACATTATTCCTATGCCCGGGCACACTGATACAACCACTGTGCCAATCCATCAGTTTGAGGGCCTTCCTATTTTACCCTGGCCTTCCACTTTTTTTTTTTTTTTGGCATCACTGCTCTCCCACTAGGAGGCCCAGCCCCACTGCTGGAATTGAACCTCTGTCCCAGCGGGCCGCAGTCCCGCGCACAACCACTACGCCACCGGGGCTCAGCTCTGCCTCCCACTTTTTCAAATATAATGCCCTTCTCCAGGGACTGGGTTCTCCTGACAGTATGGCCAAATTGTGTACAATGATGTCTTGTCATTCTTGCATTAAGGAACACTTTGGCATGATTCCTTCCAATATAGAACAATATGTCCTTTTAACAGTCTATAGTACTTTCAATAATATTCTCCAACATGACAATTCAAGTGCATTAGTTCTAAAGTCTTCCTTCTTCAATGTCCAACTTTTGCAAGCATATGAAGTAATGGCTTGAGACAGGGGTACCTTAGTTCTCAAAGTAACATCCTGGCTCTTCAATACCTTAAAGTTACCTAGTGCCGCAGATTTACCTAATGCAACACATCTTTGGTCTCTTGATTACTGCTTCCATGAGCATTGAGTGTGGCTCTAAACAATTCGACGTCCTCGACCACTTCAACCTTTTTCTCCATTTATCAAGATGTTACCTCCTAGTCCATTTGTGAGGAGTGTGAGCTTCTGTACAGTTAAGGCTGAAATCCTTGATCTTCAAAGGCAAGGGGCTCCAATATACCACCATGAGCAAGCAAGGTTGTGCTATTTACAAACTGCAGGTGGTTAATAAGTTTTCCCCAACTCTGATACTATATTCTTCTTCCTATCAGTCATTTACTGGGTCGATTTTCTCAGGACACAGATTGAATGTTTACGGTGAGAGGATGCAGCCTATATTTCTTTGGGGTTGTTGCATATGTATTTCTCAGCTGTCTTTTGTTTGTGGCACTTTCATCTCGGACCGGTCCTTAAAAGTTCTAGTAGAATTTACTTGGATTCCTCGTCACTACCACCATTGGACCTCTTGAAGCAGTAGTCAATTAATCAGACAATGCATTATATTGAAATAAGTCTGCTGCCTAATATCTCTTAGAACTGTTAAAAAACAGATATGTCCTCTTGAGGACTAAGGTTGTGAGCCCCTGCCTCACATCTGGATGGGTCTTAAGGAATGCTTTTGTAATGAAAAGACAGCAATTTAGAGAGAAACAGCAGTTTTAGGGTGCTCACCTAAGCCATGGGTTTAGGAACCAGTTATAAGAATAGAGGCTGTATTCTCACCTAATTTTATATACTCTTGAGGCATGCAAACCCCTCTAATTACAGGTAACCACACACACAGAACAATGTAGGCTCTACCTTAACCCTAGAGGTCCAGAGTTCATTAAAGAAGTAAGGTAAAACCAGCCCTAGGGGGAGTAAAGGGGAGTGACTCTTCCCTGAGCAGTGAGGGCAATAACAACATGTCTGCTCCTTATACATAAAGCTGTCAGCCAGACAGTAATCAGTCATAGTCTTGTAAGAAATAACTGTAAGGTAGCACTATTATGGGAGAATTTGTGGAGATTAATTTTAGTTATGAGAATGTGATTGGGACTCATTTCTAACTCACAAGACAAAGACCTTTCTCCACACAGAATCCTGGCCTGCTATGCTTCTTAAAATGTGAGAATAAAGAACTTGTCCACATTCAATCTCTTCCTATTCCTCAGTTTCCCACAAAGGCAAACCTGACCCAAGCCATATTACGCCTCAATGTGAGGACAGCAAGACTTTATTTCATTGACTCCATCTCAATTATCAGAAGGAATCGGCACCTAGAGAAGGACATCGGGCATAGCAAAGTGAAAAAAACAGGAAGACAATTAATCAAATCAATTGATACAGTGGGTGCGACAATATGCTTTAACTTAGGGATGATTGTAAAGATGATGAAAAGTAGTAAGCGTTTCCCTTTGCTGAACCTGGGATCCCTGAAGATTTAGACTGCATTTCTTAAGTAAAGTCTTTTCACCTTGTAGTTGTTAAATTTGATCAAGTTGGTCCCAATTTATTTTTACAAGAGAACAGAAAGACTGCTGCTTCCATGTGCATTCTTTGTGGATCCAAGTAAAATACAATACTTGGCAGCTTCAAGCTTTTCTATTTTTGTCTTATGTTTTCTATGGGCCTAGTTGTAAGGATTTGGGGGTTCCTTATGTTAAACTGCAATCTATACTGAACGCTGCAGTCAGAGTTTCATCAACAATTGCTTCAAGGTCTCTTCTCTATTAGTAAGCACAGTTGTGTGATCTTTGTATCTCAGGTTCTTAATGCAGTTCCTTGATAGAGTATTCTTGCTTGTATGGTCAGCTTCACAGATTATTTGCTCATTATAAGGTTGAATGAGATGAGTGAAGAATTAAACCTCAACACACACCTTTCCTAATTTTAAACCATGTAGTATTTTCACTGTTTGAATGAAAGCCTTTTAGTTGATGTAAAGGTTTCACAGGATTACAATTAAGTGTTCTGGAATTCTAATTCGTGCTCATTTTGCCACATCAGTTCTTGATATGGTCTCTAAATTCAAGTGGCTTATATTCAAGGCTATATTTTTGGCTCCTATGAACTGGTTCTAATTTTCTACCGCTTCAACCTGAGCAATTGTTAGCAATGGTTAGTCTATTTCACAGTTGACCCTGGATTTATTTTTACTGTTAATATGTATTTTTCCACTGTCTTTTCTCACAGACATCGTCAATTGTAGTCCTGTACATTCCATCATTTATGTTGTAGAAAAGGAGTTTTGAAATGAAACAATCATTGATCTTGCAAAATTGTACCCAGAGTTTTCCAGCTTTATTTCTATCACAAAGGTCATATTTTCCAACAGCTGATCCTCCTGCTTTGTCCCAAATTCTAATTCCAATCACCCATAATCATCAGTGCATATTCATCGCATGTTTGCTCAATTTGAGAGTGAAGAAGATGAGAGTATCATTTGAGTTCTTCATCACTAATCTTAATGGATGGTAAGGAAATTTGAATAATAATAGTATTTCCTTGATGTTCTTGTAGGAATACGGATATTATCTTTCACAGTCAGAATTGTTTTCCAAGACAGATCTTAAAATTTTCTTTTTGAGAATGAATGTGATGGCATGCCTTTTGTGTTTCTTATTTTGTCACTGAAAACCACATGGCTCTCTGATTCAAAGTGGCCAACACCAATTCATTTCAGTTCATTATTTCAGTGCCTAGCTTATAGATTTGTATGTATTATATCTCACATTGATGAATTCCAATGTTCCTAGATTTGTAGTTGAAATATTTCATGTTCTGATTATTAATTGATATTGGCAGCTATCCCCATTAATATTCAGAAGGTTTTCCGTAACTAAGTCCTCAGAAATGGACAACCAACTCTTTCTTCCTAGTCTGTTCCTAGTCTGGAAGCTGAAAGCTGTTCACCACAGGTGACAGTGTTGGTGTTTGAAATAGTGATTGTATTGCTTACAGCCTCACAGCAACATGCAAACTACCACTATACAACAAACAGATAAGTGGTGCTTTGTCACTTGAGACATTTTAATAATTTGGATTTGCATAGGGATTGGAAATTTCTTACACAGGTTATTTCACTACATCAGGGACTACAGTTCAGGCAGCACTTTCACTTCTAACCTACAAGAACAGATTTAAGTTTGGATGAAAAAATAATTCCACGATTGTCAAGAAAACAGACCCTTCCAGCATTTATTACTTGACAGATGCTATGAATGTAATACCCAGTTTTACATTTTGTTCTTAATATTTTCAAAAAAGGTTCAAATATTATATATCAATTTTGTGATAGCAAAATTTATCATTTTGCCTAGAAGAAATTTTTGGACTTAAACATCAGACAAGATAATGATGAAAATAATAAATCAGTTCTTTAGCTTTATTTAAACTTCAAAATTTTCAAATTACTTTCAATTATTACTGTTATTGCAGTTGACTAAATATCAGACTTATAATGATGACAGCATATATATTCATTACATTTTCTATGCATTACATTTTGTATAGATGAAAACTATTGAAGATTTGAGACATTGCATGACTCTTCAAGTATTATAATGGATAATAATAATAATGAATAAGGTTCATCACATTATATCATAAACTAATCATTCTCTACAGATGGGAAAAACAGATCTCAGAGAAGTGGAATGACTTCTCCAAGTTATACAACAACCTTAGCATATTTGAGAACCTAGTTTTTTAAGTAGCACCGTCTAACTCTGGTGTAGAAGTGGTAAACAAGTATCAGCTGTAGAACAGATTAAGGTCTAATGATCAACTTGAAACTGTGCTGTATGCCCATTCCTGTCTCAAGAACATCTTGAAAGAGCTTCTCCAAGCAGTTCTAAGACTAGGGTTGGACTTAATAACTCATAAAAAGGAGTCAATGAAAGAATGCCATGGTTCACTGGTCAACATTTTTTCAATTATAAGCAATTTTATCTTTCCCTTCAATCTATAATTACAAGATTATTGCAAACTCAATATGTAGGTTGGTGATTTGGAAACAAGCATGTACAGAATTGTGACAATAATACACAAAAAAGGACAAGATTTTAAAGTAATTAAGAATTAATAGTTTATATTTTAATTTTTGTATAAGAACATATAATATTTCAATATAGTTGCTAGCATAGAAAAGTTTTAGGAGAAATATAGTCTGTACAGAAAGGTATAGGTGGAAACTCTATTCTCTTTTGCACTCTGCTACATAAAATATACTAATAGAAATACATGCAGGCAGTGTTCAATAAAACTTGAAAATGCTACCTTCATTTGAAACCAATGATTGTTCACTTTCTTTCCATTCCAATGTTTAGGTACTGGAGGTGCTTTTCCTTTTCTTTATTTCTTACTGAAAAAAAAATAAAACAACACACCTTTTATTTAGACTCCTCTGATCAAGAGGTATAATGGCTAGTTATAATCAAATCCTTCTCAAAGTTATTAGAGGCCTAGATTGCCTTTCAAAACATCTTAATTTTACTTAGAATTGGAACTACATGGCAGCACAAAAGTAATTGAAATCCAAAAGTTCCCTTCCCCGTTTGGTACATTTTGTTAATAGAAGAAAAAACCATTATCTACAAAGATTCAAAGACTTACCCATGTCATATCTAGTTTCTGTAAAATTTGCGATTCCAATTCATTTCTTAACTGTTTTTTCTCTGTTCCTCCCATGGTCACACTTCTGACTGCCCAGCTTCTAAGCAGAATCCCAATGCCATCAACATCTGGATATGAAAGGGCAAAGAAGGATGGAAAGTCAAGTCTTTTGAGATTTGGCCTAGATAGGCTGATGTAATGTGGTCAACAGTTATAGACTCCACCCTCACCCCGCTCTTTGCTGGAAAGAGATACCTATTCAATAACAAATAAGTCTTTGCAGGTATAAAGAAGAGGCTAAGGATAATCCAATCATATCTCCAAGAAAACAACAAAAAACATCACAGGGGACACCATCCACAGGGCATTTCCAGAGGATCAGAGTCTTACACCAATAAAGAACATAAACTCAGATTGGGGGATGGGAAATTTCAGGGTAGAGTTCCTGAGTAGTGCAACTGTTAATTAGTGCAGCCAGTAACCAAAAAGTTGGAGAATCAAGTTCTTTGAGAAGCACCTGAGAAGAGAGGTCAAATATTTTACTTCCCACAATATCAGCCATTGAAAACCTTATGACACATACGGGGTCGCCAAAAGTTGGAGGGGACTCAATGACAACTGTTTTTTTGTGATTTTCTGGGCATCTTTCCCAAGCAAAATCAAGAGCCCTTAGAAACAGGGTGGGGGAGAGTACATGCTTTATTATTTTTTTCTCTTTTCAAAGGGTCAAAAGCCAACAATCTGACACTTGTAAAAATGCCAGCCCGAAGGGGGAAGACTCCTTGGCCATGATTGCTTGGCCTGCATGTAGCAGAAACAGATTCAACACCACGCTTTCTTTCTCTTCTTTCCAACAGCCTCTGTTGTTCATGGCAGATTTAATGGTGTGATTTACAGCATGGAGAGACCTTTGTCAGGGCCAGTAAAATGACAAACAATAAATATATGGAGCAGTATGTTAACAGCCTCCACACAATACCTTGTCAGTTACAGCTTGATAGTGATACATTTTAATTTTGTCTTTCATAAAAATCTTGGCATGTATGCCTCATTTGAACACAAGCTTCCAAGTCAAGTGTGTCATCCAAGCATGCAGTTTATCACCCTCTATATTTTCTGTCCTTTTCATTTAATGTCATTCCTATGGCAACAGACATTGCCCTGGAAATCATTTTCAAAACAGCTTATTTGTTGAAAGGGACTGGGTGAGGCTAAAATATGTGTTTGGCTGGGAAGAATGTCAGTGTGTGAATATGGCTTAGTTACATTAATCATATTCTTTGTAGACTTGGTGTAATCAGATACTTGAAGGAGGTGTATTGTGGGATGGGATATGACATCCCCACCCCACCCCCAAGATTTTACTGTTTGGCATTTCATAATGATTTTAAAAAAGCAGGAAGGCAGACATGCAGTTCATTTTATTCCACGCAAAGGGCTATCTACTTATTTCTAACATGGTAAAGTGTGTTTAGGCTGGTGGATTTTAATTCTAATATTAAAACTGGGGTACTATGATTCTGAAACTGAGTGTATAAGTATAGATTTATTCATTTAACATCTGTTCAGCAGATCTTTATTGGATAACTATGACATGCTAAGTTTCTGTGTTGTGCAGTCAATTTGCACTTGGTTATTAGCTATAAGCCTGGTGGTTCAAATCTACTCAGCAGTGCTGCAGATTAAAAATGTCTGGACATCTACTTCCATAAAGATTACTAACAAGAAAATTTTGGGAGAATTTCCATTCTGTAACACATTGAGTTGCTATTAGTCAGACTTGATCACAATGCTTGTTTTTGACCTTTTTTAAAAATGTCCTCATGATGATTTAACAGGCATTGAACTGAGAAAACAGTAGTGAACACATCTCTGCTGTCATCTTTATACTCTAGTAGAGAAGGTAGCTGAGACAAGGCAGCAAATACATTCTCTGGGTCACATTCTCTTGAAAGGAGCTCTGAGATGAAGATTCGTGTGAAAGTGATTTATTGAGGACGCAATAAACATGTGTACAGGGGACTTATAAGAAGATGCATGCAGCAGAGTCGGAAAAAATAAGAAGCAATGCAAAGTTGCAAATTGAGCTGGAGTGTGATCTCAGCCTGATCTCATGGGGAGTTCAGGGGTATGAATGGCACCACAGAGATGACCACCTTGAAAATGAACAAAGCTTTAGCATTCACTAGTCAGGTGGCGATGGTTTACAGGCTATTTTGTTGGATGGGTGTTTGCTTTCACAAACATCTAGTTGGTTCCTGTTGAGCAAGAACATTTCTCAGAGAAGAGTACAGCTCTACGCCACTAAAAGCAGCTGGAAATTTGGCCCATGATTTGGTTAAGGGATTCATGTTAGGGCAGGTAGCTCCTACTATCCATATAATCATATGTACGATACGATATTTCTAATTGAGTGCTATGATTAAACTACTGTTTATCCAATATGGTCATGAACGACTTCTGTGATATGATTGACATTTGGAATGAGGCATGAATGATAAGGAGACCAGAAATGTGAAGGTCTAGAGCAGGGGTGCTCAATATATAGACTGTGATCTACTAGCTGATCGCAAATTTAGTGTGGGTAGATTGCTTGGCATTAAAAAAATGGATATACACCTATCATCAATCCCATCACGTAATTGATATACAGCATGGCCAATCAGATGCAATCTTAGATGTCAAATGCATGTATAAACAACTGCATTAAGTGCAGCAAAACTGACAAGTTTGTCTTTTTCTCTTAAATGTAAGAGATTGTATTAAAATGAGTGGGAGATCTGGACCAAGTAAGAAGACAAAAATTTATCATTGTAATACAGAATGGGGGATTTTGACAGTACAAGCCAATATTCAGCTAAAGTCCAGAGCATGAACAGTTCTGGAACTTACGCCCAGAGTAAAAGTGCCCAAACATGAGAAGATGTGCTACCTCTTAACTGCATTATTTGGCTTTACTTATTCATGTGAGCCAACCTTTTCCCACATAAAGATCATTCAGTCCAAGTACTGTTCCACCATGACTGATGATCATTTGGCTGTCAGTAGCTACTGTCCCGACTGTGCATTCTGGCTCATTCCACTCAGTGCAAGTCATCAGAGTAAACTCGAGTAATGACAAAAAATGTACACAGTTAACTGTGTTGTGCTGTGCAATATGGACTCACGTGGCTATGCAAGGTACATAAGCATACAATGTATATATAATGAATTCTCAATTAATTTATGAATAAATGCAATAAATAAATAAATGTGATCATTTTATAAGTAGCTCAGATGCTGAAAAAGTGTAAGCACCTCTGTTCTAGGACAATATATTTGTGGCAGATAAGACAGTAAGGACAAGTAATTAAGGAGGATGACAAATTTAAGTACTGATGATCAGAAAGAAGACCAGATGGTTGAAGTACTTGAGCAAACAATGGAGAATGAAATCATCAGACAGATAGACTGGATCAAATCATAAAGAGAATAATAGAAGACCCAAATTAATTATGTTAATTAAGCCAACGAGTGTCAGTTATCCAAATTAATATTTATTTAGCCCCTGATTTTCAGTAGAAAATTCTCACTTTTGAAATGAAAGATGCAGTTCAATTCCCAGCTAATGCAATTCCTGTGCTACTATCAATTCTCTATCAGTGGAGGCTTGTTTGTTGATGAATGAGTGTTAGTGGAGCATCTAGATAAGTGGTTCTCAACCTGTGGTTCTTGACCTCTTTGGGGATCAAATGACCCTTTCACAGGGATGGACAATTCATAACAGTAGCAAAATTACAGTTTCGAAGTAGCAATGAAAATAATTTTATGTTGGGGGGTTGCCACAGCATGAGGGACTCTTGGCATTAGGAAGGTTGAGAACTACTGGGCTAGACTGTCAGACTACAAAGAAAGGCCTGATCATCAATCTCAAAAATCCAGTCAGACTGAGCCCCAGTGGTGTAGTGAATGTGTGTGGGACTGCAGCCCACTGGGCTGGTGATTCAAATCCAGCAGCAGCTCTCCAGGAGCAAGGCTGGGTCACCTATTCCTACCAGAGGGTGATGATGTGTCCCAAAAATCAAAACAAAAAAATCCAGTCAATGAAAAATCTATATTCTGAACAGTCTGATCTGCAACCAGTCATGGAAATGGTACAGGTCTGGGGAGCATTTTGTTCCAATGTGCCTCTGGTCACCAAGAGTCAGAGGCTAACTTAATGGCAGCCAATCATGGCAACTAGCAGTACATTGGCAGGTAGCTGCCAGAAATTCGGGAAAGATTCAGAAGAGGGTGTGCAGCAAAGCATATTACTGTTGAAGTCAGATGGTCTTAGCTCAAAGTGAGAATACCAAGAAGATGTTTATTTCTGTTTCATTGACTATGCAAAGGCATTCGACCATGTGGACAACAATACACTGTGCATAATCTTGACAAGAATGGAAATTCCAGAACACTTCATTGTGCTTTTGAGGAACTTGTATCATGCATCAAGAGGCAGTTGTGTGAACAGAATGGGGGAATACTGCATAGTTTATAATCAAGAAAGGTGTGCATCAAGGTTGTATCAACTCAACATACTTGTCCCTTCCCTATGCCGAGAAAATCATTAGAGAAACTGGATGATATTAAGAAGAGTACAGCATCGGAATTGGAGGAAGGTTTAATAATAATCTTTGCAGGTGACACAACCTCATGTGCTAAAAAGAACTTGAAACTCTTGCTGACTAAGATCAAGAATTATAGCATTCAGTCAGGTTTACAATTTAAAGTAAAGAAGATCAAAATCTTCATAACTGGATCAATAAGTACTATCATGATAAATAGAGGAAAGTTTGAAGTTGCCAAGAATTTGGTCTTACTTGGATCAAAAATCAATGTTCATGGAAGCAACAATCAAGAGATCAAAAGAAGTATTGCATTAAGTGAATCTGCAAGATCAAGGATTGTCAAGTACTTAATATGAGGACTTAGTTTGAGGACGAAGGTGTGCCTGACTCAAACCCTGATATTCTCCATTGCATCATATGCATATAACAATTAGACACTGCATAAAGGAGATCAAAGAAGAATAGGCAAGTTTGAATTGTGATGCTGGAGAAGAATATTGAAAGTGTCAAAGACTGCTGAAAGGAAAAAGCAATCTGTACTGGGTGCTCCTTAGAGGCAAGGATGACAAGACTTCATCTTACATCTTTTCAACATGTAGTCAAGAGAGACAGGTCCCTGGAGCAGGACATCATTTCTGGTAAAGTAGAGGAGTGGTAACAAAGAGGAAGGCCCTGACTGAGCTGGTTCAACACAGTGGATGCATCAAAGGGCTCAGGTATAGGAACAACTGTGCAGAGAAGCCGCTGTCTGCAGTGTTTCATTCTGTTGTGCAGAGGCTTGCCAATGGTGGGAACTGACTCAACGTCCCCTAACCACAATATCAACTATAGCATTATGCTGCTGCTGGAGTGTGTGTCATCATCCAGCACACAAAAAAGTTATAACTATTTCTGTGGGGAAGAAATAGTTCACGAACAATGCAGTACTTCCATAAATTATTCATGCAGTTAGTGTTCTTCAGTACACATTAAGCTGGTTTACCTCATGGAGACCCCATGTCCAAGAGGAAATAACACTGCCCATGCTGCTCCATCCTCATTATAGTTGCCATGTTTGGGTCTATTGTTAAAGTCCCTATGTCAGCGTAGCTCATTGAGGGTGTCTCTCTTTTTGGCTGACACTCTCCTTTACCCAGCCTGATGGTCTTCTCCGATTAGTGATCTCACCTAATCATAGGTCCGAGCAAGCTGAGACAAGTTTGTCATCCTTGAATCTAAAGAAGATTCTATCTGTACTACCGCTACTGTAGCTTTCTCCTGTCATTTAGGAGTCCACAGTGTTTTCACCATTCTTCACCAACCCTACAATTATAATTCATCAATTCTTCGTTGGAGTTGCTTATTTATTGTCCAATTTTCAACATTCATGTGAATGTCCAACATTCACATGAGGTGACTGAAAATACCAAGACTGAGGTCAGGTGAACCATAGTCCTCAAAATGACATCTTGCTTTCTTAATATTTTAAAGAACTAATAATGTTCTTGTACCTGATTAGTTTTTGTGAATTCTGCTTTCCATGATTGTTAATTATGGGCCCGACTAACATGGATAGTTAGCAACTACAATCTTTTCTCCATCTTTCATGACGTGGTCTCACTAATCACTCACTCACTCACTCACTCATGTTATGCAATCAATTCTGTCTCATAGTAATTCTATAGGACATACTATGGTAGCATAAAGTTTCAACTTTCTCCCACAAAACGCCTGATGGATTTCAACCACCATCTCACAACTCATAGCTCTCTTTGCCAAGACTTCTTTTGTTGGCTTAGATGAGAGGATTTCTGTTTTCTTTCCATTAAACTGTAATCCATCCTGAAGTCAAAGTTTTTGTTTCATCAGCAGTTGCTACAAAACATCTTTGCTTTTAGAAAGCAAGGTTGTGTCATCTACATATCTTAGGTTGATAACAAGTGTGGTAGTTACATAATATGGTGCCAGTTTGAAAGGATTAAGAGTGAAGGGACAGAGGTTAGACTGTCAATCAGGTCACAGCTTGATGCCTTTATTTGGAGGTGCTAAGGGGATAATAGCTTTTTGGAGGTAGGACACATGCTCACTCCCTGGGAGACATTTCCATTGAAAGACACATGGAGCTACACTAATGCCCTGAACTGGAGGAGCCATGTGGAGACCCATGCCAGGACTGAGATGCTTACAACAACACTGGATCCACTGGATCCACTTCCCACCCACTGCCTGTGATCTTCCTGAATTTGATGTTATTATATGTGCTTCATGAGTCTGAAAAAGATTTTATTGATTGGTATCAGACATATGGGCAAATATTGGATGTATAGACTTGATCTGGGATATTTTCTCAATATTTAGTTGCTCTTGTATATAAAGCTCTTTAAAATCATTTTATTGGGGGCTCCTACAACTCTTATCATAATGTGCACATACATCTATTGTGTCGATCACATTTGTATAATTGTTGTCCTCATCCTTCTCAGAATATTTGCTTTCTACCTGAGCTCTTGGTGTCAGCTCCTCATTTCCCCCTTCCTTCCCTGACTCCCTCCCTCATGAACCTTTGATAAGTTATATATTATTATTATTTTGTCATATCTTACACTGTCTGATGTCTCAATTCACCAACTTTTCTCTTTCCCATCACCCGGGGAGGAAGTTAAATGTAGATCCTTACAATCAGTTCTCCCTTTCTACCCCTCCTTCCCTCCACTGTCCCAGTATCACCACTCGCAGCCACTGATCCTGAAGGGAACAAGTGTCCTGGATTCCCTGTGTTTCCATTTCTTATACACATCCTCTGATCTAGCGAGATTTGTAAGGTAGAATTGGGATCATGATATTGCAGTGGAGGAGGAGGGGAGAAAAGAGGGAGGAAGTATTAAAGAACTAGAGAAAAGTTATGTTTCATCATTGCTACACTGCACCCTGACTTGCTCATCTTGTTCCCACAACCCATCTGTAAAAGGATGTACAGTTGCCTACAGATGAGTTTTGAGTCCCCAATCTGCACTCTCCTCATTTACTATGATATGATTTTGTGTTCTTTGATGCCTGCTACCTGATCCCTTCAACACCTCATGATCACACAGGCTGGTGTGCTTCTTCCATGTGGGTTTTGATGCTTCTGAGCTATATAGCTGCTTTTTAACCTACATTTAAGACCCCTGATGCTACATCTTTTGATAGCCAGGCATCATCAGCTTTCTTTACCACATTTGCATAAATTTCTTTGTTATAAACAGGAGTGTCTAAGAATTTGTTTTCCTAGTCTATCCAGACTAACACAACAAACTTTCCTCTAATTCTAATACCCTATTCTTCCTCATATGTAGTACATTTTTTCAGATTATTTGCTCAGCATAATATTGTATAAGTATGGTGAAATAATATCATCACAATGCATTATTTTTCTGATTTTAAGCCACTCAGTATTCCCTTGCTATTTGAATGCCTGCCTTTTGATTATTGTAAGGATTCCTGGTAACCACAATTAAGAGTTTTGAAATTGCCTTAGCTTTTTGTCAATAAAACACTAGTAAATATTATCCTAGTATCCTTTTCTTTCAGCAAAGATCCATCTGATGTCAGTAATGATAGCCTTCTTTGCATGTCCTCTACTGAGTCCAGTTTGAATTTATGACATCCCCTTATCAATGTACTGCTGCTTTTGTTTTTGAATAATCCCCAACAAAATTTTATTTGCATATTATATTGATGATATTTTTCAATATTTTCCACCTTTTGTTGAGTCACCTTTGTTTGAGAATAGGCATACATATGGATCTCTTGCGGTCAATTGACCAAGTAGCTATCTTTCAAATTTCTTAGCTTAGACAAATGGTTCTCAACCTGTGGATCGTGACCCCCTTAGAGATTGAACAACACTTTCATAGAGGTTTCCTGATTCATAAGTGTTGCAAAATTATAGTTATGAGGTACCAATGAAAATAAGGCTATGGGTGGGGAGTCACCACAACATAAGGAACCGTGTTAAGGAGTCATAGCATTAGGAAGTTTGAGAACCACTGGCATAGACTTTTGAGTGATTCCAGTGCTGCATCAGTTTGTTGAGACATTTTAATTGGTATACTGAGATTCATGGAGCATTGAATTCTGCTAATGCCTTCTGTAAAGTGTGAACTTTTCCTTCAATATTGTTGGTTCTTGATCATGTGCTTCTTCTTGAAATGGTAGAATATCAACCAATTCTTTGGGGGCTATAATTCTGTATATTCCTTCAATGTTTTTTAAAGGCTTTTTGCATCATTCAATATTTTGCCCATACAATCCTTTGAAATTTTAATTCCAAGCTTGGATCTTTTCTTCAGCTCTTGCAGTTTAATGCTGAGCATGCTCTTCCTTCTGGGTCTTCTAACTTCAGGACTTTACAATTCTTTATAATATTTTACTTTGTCTTTTAATGCTCCCTTTGAACTGTTCTCTTTAGTCCTTCACTCCACCCTTCTTCCACTTGATTTAGCTACTGTATGATTAAGAGCAATTTTCAGAATCTCTTCTGACATTCAATTTAATCTTTACATTCTTTCCTTCCTTTTTTATAATTTTAACAAAATATATTTTACATATTTATGTAGCCTATCTCAAGAAATCAATAACAATATCTCACTAAACACTCTATATACATATGTAGTTTTTAAAAATCTCCCCCATCCTTCCCCTCTTCCTTTCCTGTCCCCATCCCTAACATAAACAACGTTATCAAAGTCTTTTCTTCACTTTTTTTTTGGGAGGGGGGGGGCATCACTGCCCTCTGGTGGTTGTGGGAGCTACCCGGCCTTGCTCCTAGAGAGCTGCTGCTGCGTTTGAACCGCCAAGCCAGCATTCCACAATCCTGCACTCAACCACTAGGCCACCAGGGCTCAGCCCCAGTATCAAAGCCTTTCCTATTGGTGTTTAAATCATGTACTATCTTTATTTTTCCTTGTAACAATGGTGATATTAAATATTAAACTTTAAAATTGACTGAGCTTTCTAAGTATTATGTTCTCTAATTTTAATCATGACTTACAGTGGCTAAGAGAGTTGCTATTGATTTTTATGTATGAATATAACTTTATAGTCTGAATGCACCAGAGCTTGGTTATTCCTCTATAATCAGTACTTGGAGTTGTTGTCATGTTTTTGCTTACATGAAAATTGCTGTAATAAACATAGGTGTGCTGATGCTTCTTTGTTCTATATCCTTATTCATAGAAGGAGCTATGTCCAGTAGAGAGATTACTTGATCATAAGATACTGGATTTATATTTGTTTAAGGAAATGTCATACTGATTTCCATCATTGCACAATTCTATAGAATCTGCAGCAGCAATGTAAAAGTGCTATTACCATATTTTCAACATTTATTATTTTATTTTTATTGAAATTTTCCAAAAGTGTCAAGGTGAAGTAAGATCTTATGAAGTGATTATTGTTTTCATTTGTATTTTTCTTATAGCTTATGGTCATGAATATTTCTTCATGTGGCTGCCTTGATACCTTCTTTGGTAAATTATCTGTTCATGTCATGTGCCCATTTTTATTTGATTATTTGTATTTATCTTGTTAAGATATTATAGTTTTCATAGATTTTGGAGATTAGTCTTTTATCTGATATATTATTACTGAATCGATTTTCAATCTATGGCGCCTTATTAATTCTTTGAGTGAAGCCTTTTTTTGGAGGGAGGGGAGCATCACTGCCCTCTGGTGGGAGTAGGAGGCCCAGCCTTGCTGGTGCTGGATTTGAATCGCTGAGCCAGTGGGCTGCAGTCCCACACACAACCACTAAGCCACCAGGGCTCAGCCCCAAGGGTGAAGCCTTTTGATGTGAATGGATATCATAGCTTCAATAGGTCCCAGCGCTCTATAGTGTCGATATTTTTTTTTATTATGCTCCATTGTAATATGATGCCTTGTGTTCCAGTCCTTAAGTTTGTCCCTAGTTTTTCACTCAGTGTTCTTATTAAGTGGCATCTATATTTAGATCTTTGATGCATATTGAGGTTTTTTTTTTTTTTGCATAGTAGTTGAGGTATGGGCCTTGTTTAATTCTTTTGCAGGTGAAGAAAGAGTTTTCCAGTACCATTTATATATCAAAAATTAAGTATATGTAGGTTATACCTCTGGGTTCTCAATCCATTGGTTTTCATATCTATTATCATACTCATACCAGGATGTTTTGATTACCATGGCTATGTAGAAGGTTTTAAGATCTTGGAGGGCATTGCCTTTAGTTTTTAATAGTGTTTTGTTTATCCTGTTTCTTCTCTTTCCATTTAAAGGTGATGATTACTTTTTCCATTTCTTTGAAAAATCATCGTGGGATTTGGATCACAATGGAGTCAAACATGAAAAAAACTTAATAATGATACAATGTCTTGGGAAAAGCAGCAGATCACCCACACTTGTGGAAACAGGAATAAACAGGACAAGTAACTACAACACCTCAAGTTGTGGATACAGAGAAACGCTTGGAGAGGTCCATTTATCCTCCCAAAATGGACATGACAATGATGGTCTGCAGTTAATTTAAATGACTTGAGAGAAAATACATAGAACTGGAGAATAAAAATGTGGCATAATTCAAGAACTATAAAGTACCTTGAAAGAACATGGTGGGTTGAGCCCCAGTGCCATAGTGGTTGTGTGTAGGACTGCAGTCCACAGGGTTGGCAGTTCCAATCCAGCAGCAGCTCTTCAAGAACAAGGCTGAGCCTTCAACTCCTACCAGGGGGCAGTGATGCCCACAAAAAAAATGAAAACAACAAAGAAAGAAAGAATATACTGACTAAAATAATAGAAAGTTAGGAAAAACAACTTCAAGCAGAAAGACAAAAGCAGTAAACACAAAAATATTAGAACTTGACAACATTATGAAAGAAGAAAATACTAAGATATAGACATTGGAATCAAGAGCCAGTAATCTTCAAGAGAAATACAAAATCAGGACAAATGTAAGTTCCCTAGTGGAGGAAATGTCTGGACTAATATAGATAACTAAAGAAACACACTCCATTGGAAGACAAAATAGGTGAGTAGGACCTATTTAAAACAATGCAATTGTGTGCATAGAAAGACTTCATTAAGAGCATGAAAAGAGAGTTCACAGATTGGGAAAATATATTTAGTAATGACACAATGGACAAAAGACTAATTCCTAAAATCTACAGTATTTTACAAGCAACAATAAAAAACTAATAATCCACTAAGACGATGAGCAAAGACTCTAAACCGATAATTCCCAAGAGATGACATTTGGATGGCTTTAAAACACACAGGAAATATTCCAGTTCACTAGTCATGTGGGAAAAGCAAGTCAAAACAACCAGGAGAAACCACCTAAATAAAACCAAAACCAAAACCTGAGAACAGCAAATGCTGGAGAGATTGTGGTGAGATCAGAAATCTCATCCACTGCTGGTGATCTGGTAGATACATACAACTTACAGTGGAAGGTGATATGGAAATTCCTAAACAGCTGATAATTGAAATACCATATGATCCAGCAATGCCATTACTGTGCTTATACCCAAATGAAATAAGCAGATTATGAACAGACATCTGTATCCCATGTTCATTGCAGCCCTTTTCACAATAGCAAGAAGCTGGGAATAACCAAACTTTTTACCAGTAGATGATTGGTTAAAGAAATTCTGATATACAGGCACAATGGAATACTACACATCCCTGAAAGACAGCAATGATTACAAGAAATACCTCAACATGTGGAGAGATCTGGAAGTTATTTTAATAAGATGATCCACTGGTGTAGAATCAAGGAGAAAATGGGCACAAGTCCAGGCTTGTAGTACATCAAGCTATTTACTGGGGGGCCAGACTGCTTGGCAAAGAACCTGACCAGTGCCAAGAAACCATATGCTATCTGCTCTGGGTAAGGATTTTGAGTGGGTGAGTATTTAGAAACAGCTAGGCTGGAGAACACCTCATGTCATTGGAGATCAAAGGGTCCAAGGAAGGGAAAGGGACATGTAAAAAGTGAGGCTGACATGTATATCTTTGATGAGGTCTCTCTGGACAGGTAGCCAGTCCTATCAGAGGGAGGAAGGATATGGATGGGAAGAACAACACAAGAAAGGGGAAATGGAGCACACAGTGATACATCTGTTGTTAGGAATAGAGGGGGACTGACTTCCAGGTCTGGGGAAAAATGGCAAAAAACACTTCTGGAGACACTAGACAGGGAACGTGTTTGGGGGCAAGCACCAGATGAACCACATTGACCTGGGTTTCTCATTTCACCAGGCCAGCTATTATTGGAACTATTATTATTATCATTGGAACACTGAATGCTGGATCTTGAATGTTCACAGCTTGCTCCAGGGGCTGCAACCCATGCAGGAATTCCACTGGGTGAATTGGACACTACTCAGACACCTAGAATTTGAGGATGTAAGCTGTAGAATACAAGGTTTCTGACAAAGCAGAATATATCTGTACCAATTTGGGATAGCTGTTGGTGGGTGGACAAATAAGGTATTGCTGCATCAATGCCCTATAGGCTTTATTCAGATAAGTATTATTCTGGCAAATTTGTGATGATCATTCTGATGCATTGATTTTTGTTTGGTTTTATCAGAATATATCTCAGAGATGATATGGTGTGGTAAGTTTTTCTGGGTTCTGGTAAATGAAACACAGGATTGATGAAACTATAAGAACAATGGTTTAATGAAAGAGGGGAGATGATAAAATGGAGATGATATCAAGATACCCAGGATGTTTGGGAACCGACTATGAAAGTAATGGTACAATTCTGCTTGACAAACTTGAATGATACAATGACAAGACATTTGGGTCAATGTCCATATAAGAATAAATTGAAAGATCAATAAGCCAAACAAACATAGATCCTGGAATGATTGGGGCGCTTCCACTAAATCCCAGGTCCAATTTAAGAACACTTAGTTCTTTCATCATGGGTCATTTCCCATGGAGGAGACGTATACTATAACAAAATGTGGTAAAGAAATAGATGGTTCCCAGTTATCAGATAAAATAGTCAGGTGTCTTAGAAACTTGTTTGTGAACAACTGCTCATCTAAGTTAGATGTCAAGTAAGTCTACATGGAAGAAGCACAGCATCATCAGTAGTCACAGGATTACTATTCTATCCTATGTCAAAAGTGAAATAAATGTGTCAAGTCATATACAATTTAGTCATAGAAAAATAGGTGGAAATGGATGCTTTCATTTTAAATGTTTCCTGCAGAATACATAATACTTCACACATTTCAAACCACACTGAGATAGAAAAAGAAATATACTCCAATTTAGGGGCAATTAGTTATTAAATCATGGTCCTGTTCCATACTCGTGTCTGGAAGAAAATACAGAAAAGAAGGGTGCTATATCAAAATGTGGTGAAGAATTAGGTGGTGCTCAGCCAGCAGGTACAATCGTATCTGGAGTGTTAAAGGTTTGTCTACAAACAAGCAGCCATCAAAATGAGATGTTAACTAAATCCACATGAAAGAAGAACATGGAAGGATGGTGAAGCAGATAATCTGAAGTTGAAGGGAGGGATTAGTATCACAGCCTAAAATCTGAGAATCTGGTTGGCAGAAGGCTAGGGATGATAGTGGGAGCCCAAGATTCACTGGTGGAACTATACAGGAAATATACCTCTAGTGAAGTATATTTGCCCTCATTAAATGGAGTACACTGGTGAGTTGAATACAGAAGGTAAAAGGCATAAACCTGACTTGAAAATTTAAAACTTGTCAACACATTCCCCTTATGTATATGTTGGACTTAATCTGGTATCCAGATTAAGAGGGATGCATTGTTTTGTTTGGGTTTTGATTGTACATATTAGGAGGTACTCCAGGAATGTTATGTCATTGAGGATCCATTTCTTGAAGTTGTGTATATGTTTTCTAATTTTTTTTTGTGGTTCAAAACCAGGACTAATGAACCTATAGAGTCAGCAAGTGGAATGATGGTTTGTGGGGTTGGGTGCACAGAGGTGATGGCAAGGTGAAAGATTGATGATGTCAAAGGGTCCAAGAATGCATGTAATTGATTGTGGTAGCAAATGTATTATTTTCCTGGACTTAGCTGAATTATGGAATGATTGGATATATGTATCAATTCCAATAAACAATAATAAAAAGAAGTTGAAGATGGAAGAGAATGTTTTGAAACCTATTGTGGTAGCAATTATATAATACTAATTAATGTGATTTAACTGTGAAATACATGATATTTGTATTAACACCAAGTAAAATATTTTTAAGATGAATACAAGAAGAGTAGATTATGAAATTAAACAAACACATGCACAAACTGAAGAAAATCTAAGAATACTATAGGACACCATCAAAAGGAACAACATACACATGATAAATATCCCAGAACAGAAAGAAAAATTAATTAACACTGACAAAATCATAGATGAAATATTATGTCAAAACAAAAAAACTAGGCAATAAGTCCATAGAATGTTAAGCAGAATTGGCCTTAAAAGAAAATTATTTTGACATGTAATAATCAAATTTTATCTAAAATTAGATTTAAGGAAAAATCCTGAATGCTGCATGGCAAAAGTTAAAATTACATATAAAGGACAAATGATCATGATAAATTCAGATTTTTCACTGAAACCATTTAGGCAAGAAAACAATAGAATGATATATTCAAAGTACTGAAAGAAAAAATGTCTTCCAAGAAGACGATATCCAGCAAAATTATCCTTTAAATGTGAGGGAGAAATAAAAAAATTATAGATGAGGAAAAGCTGAAGATTTTAAGCCAATATGACCACCTTTACAAAAATATTAAGGGGAATTATGTGCATGACAGAAAATCAACACAGCAATCTAAAAATATTAGAAAAAGATTATGAAGAAAACATTCTTTTGAAACAAGGAATCATACACAGCAGTCTTCTATAAAGATGCAAATAAATAAATACATAAATAAGAACAGAGTGCAAAGAGCAGGCAATAAATATAACAACAGAAAATATATTGAACAATTCACAAAATGCAGTAAGATATTTTAAAATTGGAAAGAAAACCACAAAAAACAAACAACCTATAAAAAAGACTTAAAACTTCAACAAAACAATATAGAAACCATATAAGCAAGACAAACGATAAGAAAGAAAAGCAAAGACATTATCAAGAAGACAATAACAGCAAAACCAGAAACACAGCATGAAAAATCATCAAGAAAACTAAAATCAGCCACATCATTAATAGAATGTATAACAAATGACATCAATAAAACGAAACGTCAATATCAATACCAATTGCAAACAGACTAAACTGACCAGGTAAACCACAAAGTCTAACAGAATGGATTTTATAAAATGAAACTTTATTTAGTATGCTGCTTAAGGAAACACACATTATATATAAAGATAACCATATACTGAAAGTCACAGGATGGAAAAAAATGTATCACGTTAATGACAATCAAAAGAAAGCTCATGTAGAAATATTAATCTCAGTCAAAATAGATATAAAAGCAAGTGGTACAAGAAGAAACAAAGAAAGTCAATATATAATTATGAAATCTCTAACAAGAAACCATAACCATAATTAATATAGCCACTCTAAATGAAAGACCACCAAAATAAATTAATCAAATTTTTATAGATATGAAGATATAAATAGACAATATTAGGAGACTTCAGTACATCACTTTCAACTAGAGATTAAACAACTGGAAAGAAAATCAACAAAGATAGAAAAAATTCAAATAAAACAATCAACTTGATCAAATATATGTGTGTATATATATATGTGTGTGTGTGTGTATATAAAATCTTCACTCAACAAAAATTCATTTAGCATTCTTCTTTGATGCCTACTATACCTACTCTAAAATAGATCACATTTTAGTTCATAAAACAAGCATCAAATAATTCAAAAACATTGAATAATACAAACTATCCTTTCAGATCATAATGCTGTAAATTAGAGATCAACAGTGAAATAATCAACTACAAAAAGTCAAATCCAGGCTGAGCTCCGGTAGCATAGTGGTTGAGTGCAGGACTGCGGCTGACTGGCTTGATGATTCAAATCCAGCAGCAGCAAGGCTGGGCCTCCCACTCCAGAGGGCAGTGATGCCTAATAAAAAAAAAAAAATGCATGAAAATTGAACGACATCTTACTTAAGAACCACTTGGTAATTGAAGGAAAAAAGAACACAATCTAAATATTCCTTGAAATAATTAAGAATAAAAGTACAACATATCAAAACCATTGGGACATGACAAAAAAAGTATTCCGAAGGCAATTTAAAGCAATAATTCCATACATTAATAAGGCAAAAAGGATTAAAATGGACACTTTGACACATCAACAACAATTGGAAAGGTGTAGTAAAATAAATCATTGGATACTAAAAGAAAAGACATACTAAAGATTAGGGCAGAAATAAATGACTCAGAAAATAAACTATAGGAACATCAATAGAACACTTGGTTCTTTGAAAAGCTTAACAAAACTGATAAACCACTGGCACATCTAACAAAGGAAAAGGATTATAAAAACACTATTTCTACAAATAAGAAATGAGATGGCTGCTATAACAGAACCAAGAGTTTAAAAATATGATCGTACAGTATTTTGAAGAATTGTATTCCACCAAATTTGAATATCTCAAAGAAATTAATACATTTCTAGAAGTGAGCAAGTGAGCTATTTAAGTCATAAAAAAATATCCAAAATGTTTTATCCATTTGTGGAAACAACACAGTAAAAAAGCCTCTAGTGATCCCCTTCTGTCTATTGTTGCATGGGAGGAAAGTGGTTACTAAACAGAGCGCACTAGAGAGATCAAAGAGAAAAAGAAAATACCTGCTTATGAGCTTTTAAAATTCCAATTGTTACTCACCAACATCAGTTGTAAAACATGGTCTTTTTTTTATTTTTTAAATTTTGATTTTATAGATTTTCTTGAAGAACACAGGATGATTATGGGAATTTAGGAAAATATAGCCTTTTAAAACCTATGTTATGCCAATTGACTTTGGCATCCCCAGAGACTATGTTCCTAAGCCTTTGGGCCCATTGATTCATTCCTCAAAGGGTTTGACCATAACTAAGACATTTTTATAACTTTGCCCTTTTTATGCTCCACCACACATCACATGCATGGGTATTTGCAACAAAGGTAAAGACACATATACAAGCATACTTTGTCGTATTTATGTAGTCATGGGTATACACCCACTTTCCCTCCCACACCTATCCATCTCCACGTCTATCCAAGAATCTACTCATAGATCTCTACTATAACAAGACATAAGGGCTTGAAATATATGGATTGCTAAAAGAGCTTTAAGAGGTCTGAGTTCTGGTGGCATTGTGGTTGTACGCGGGACTGCCGCCCACTGGGATGTAGGTTCAATTCCAGCTCCACAGGAGAAAAATCTGGGCCTCCTACTCCCACCACCAGAGGGCAGTGATGCCCAACCCCCCCCCCCAAAATGAATCATAAAAAAAGAACTTTAAGAGTCCCCAATAAAATATTTTTTTAATCTAGACAGGTATTAAATAGTGGTCCCATAACTTTTCTCTTTAAGTGGGAGCAGTGGGTGATTAAAAATAAGTTTTACTTCTCTTGTTGATAGGTGAATTACAAACTTTGGAAATGCATAGTACATAATTAGTATCTATTTCCTTCCCTCTCCAATCTCATTTGAGCCACTTTCTCTTCATTACCTGCACTACAGTCTCGTGAACTATTTTCACATCCTTTGAAGAATTTTACACCCTTTCTTGGACCTTCAGGTTGGTGATTCCTTCTTAGTCAGATGTTTCTTTTCCACCCTTTGCTAGGGATGTATGTCAAGGTTCTTTGGTTACTAGTAGAGGAACAAACAGGGTATGCAATCTATAACTTAGAGCATGTTATATGGAGAATGCAGTAAGGGGAAAGGGAGTGGATGAATAGATAATACAATTGAAAAGAGGCAACAATATTTTGAAACTATAAAACTCATGTCACAATAAAAAGAGATCTGAACATGGAATTTAGCTATCATTACAGCACTGGAAGCACATGGACGTAGTCTGGATTCTCTCTCTGCCTTTAGGAGTTGTGTCCTCTTAGGTATTTCACTCAAAACATCTCAGAATTCATTTTCTTATCTCTAAAATTGAAGTAATAATATCCAAGTCTCTGAGGAGTTATAAGATCTGATGAAAACCAAACTCCCAGCCATTGAATCAAGGTAGAATTGCCCTTGTGGAATGCAAAGACTGTAAAATTTTACCAGAGTAGAAATTCTCTGTTTCTTCAGCAGAGTGAAGGGGGTTTCAAACTGCCTATCTTATGATCCACAATGCATAGCCATTACACCAACAGGACTCCTCGCTTCTTAGGATAAAAGCAAAACAAAACAAAACAACTCTCTACCATCAGTCAATGCTGACTCATAGAGAGACCCCGCGGGGGTTTCTGGGAGTGTAAAAGCCCAGTCTTTCTTTCTTGGAACAGCTGGTGAATACATACTGCTGACCATACTTATCACAGACCATGTATAACCACCACACCACAGGGCTCCAGGATCCAATGATAAGATACGCAAATTAAACAGCACTTAATTCAGGATAAAACAGCACTAATGATCCAAGATCATAAAAAAAACAATTATCATAACATTCAAGTTTTCTATGTCTCAAAAAAAAAGTAAAGGGAAAGACAAATGAAAGAAAAAATAATAGAATGGAAAAAGAAATAGAAGAAATGGCTGGTGGGAAAGACAAATGTTGTCTAAAAAAAAAATGAAAGTAAAATCATAAGCTGTGTGATTTTTAATTCACGGTCCTAAACGCTGTTCCGCAGTTCAAGGCGGCTCCTAGACTATTAGCTCCTATGGGAGGAACACGAGTCCTATGTAGCACAGGGTGAGACATTCACTCTCCAGTGGTGAGGAGCATCTGTAACCCACATGAAACTGATCTTAACTCGCTGACAGGCCTGCTGCAAGGACCAAACACAGCCAGATTACCTCCGAGTGAGTTTCCTTAATGCTCCTGCCCCCTCCCACTTCCATTGCCAACAACCCAACAGCTTGCAGAATTCTTAGCCTCCTAGGTATCCATGAAGGCTCTTTATGGCAGAGCTGCAGAAGGCATTCGGTAAGTGAATGAAGGACGAGAGCGAAGGGTGGTGGGCAGAGGAATGCCCCAGGGAATTCACACCGATTTTCCATCTCCACCCAGCACTTGATGAAAGAACTAACTTTCAAACCATATCACCACAAATATGGCAAGTAACAGATGAAAGGGATTACAAAAACTTTCCGAAGTCACCTCCTCAAATGTGGTCCATGTTATTAGGACTCTTGGGAATTAAGTTTCTAGCTAAGATAGAAATGTGGATCCACGCAGAATTCTTTCTTTAAAAGGAGGGTAGCCCAATGCTTTCTTGCCATCATCCTATTGAAAGGTGGTCTTATTGAAAATTCCTAGCCTTCCACCCTTCGGGCACACCACACCCATATCAGGGTGGGGCCAGTTCCTATGAAAAAATAGAGATTGCAATGTTTGGCATATTAATTCAGAACATATGGTCCAAAATATTGTTTGCTATTGCTTGTGGGCTTATAATATTTAATTTAAAATAGATTTTCCTAAATAAAGAGACTTTTTATAGATGGCCATTAAAAGCAAACTGTTTTGCTGCTCGGCATTGTTAAATATAATGTTTTTCAAGTATTTTATAGTACTTTGGTTCTTTGGCCAAGATGGTGTGCTCCTTGAGAATGGAGGTCTGACCCAATCTGACTTCATGACATGACCACTCTCGTGGTGGGATATGTTTATCTCCATATCTCTGCTTTTCTTCTTCTTCTTCTTCTTCTTCTTCTTCTTCTTCTTCTTCTTCTTCTTGGATCCTAAAGTTTTATTCAGATTCAAAATAGTCTACTTTTTGAATCAGCTGGCTGAACTGATGGCAGAAAATACCTCATGATGTCATTTCTTGTTAAATAGGAGCAGATTGTTTCCATAGCAAACATTTAGCCAGCCCAAGACCAGGTGTTTTCCTATTTTCCACTCTCCCTTAGTGTTCCTGGGATGACTGTGAGGTTTTTCCTTCTTTTTTTGTCTTTTTTTACAATGAGGGGAAGTTAAGGACCACCCCAGAAAGGGTGTGCTGATTTTTTTCAAGTACAAAATGGTTTATACCCACAATTTCACCCTCCTTGCACAGAGAGTTGAAGTAGCAGCTTGATGCTTCTGTTGGGAGTAAAAGTTAGCTAGTGTCGTTATAAAATAAAATTAACTTCTGAATTATTCACTGGAAAACATACCATGAATTATTTCAGTGGGCTTGTTTTCTTCAATAGATTCATTTTAAACTTCAGAAGATGGCTGCAAACACACAGGGCTGAGCTCACTCAGCAGCTTAACCATAAAAGCATGCACACAACTGAAAATGACAAGGAGAGGACTCAATGGTGTTACCTTACACTCTATTGCCCCAAATGAGAACATTCTGAACAGTCCCTGTGTACTTCTTTCAGCCTCACCTTGATACCAGCAAAAGACAATATTCTGAGCTGGAATATGATCGGAAGTCAGTGCATACCTCAGAATCAAATCTGTTGAGTTTGTTTTTATGATGCAATGTCAGGCACTAAAGACTTTTGTTGGAAAAGCTGATACTTGAGAAATGGTTTCGTATTAGTCCAGGATAGAAAAGAAAGCCGATAGCAGTTTCTAGATTGTCAGTAATCCTTTCTTATGAGTAGCCAAAAAGAAACAGCCCACTTCCTGATCAGGGCTCAGAGAAATGTCGAGGTACAAAAACAATTATTCCAAATGCACTCCTGTCTGTAATTAGGAATGCGCCAACCATGGCCTGGTTTGCTTTTCTAGTTCAGTAACCTTTAACAACACTTGTAATCAGTTGGGTTTTAAAAAGTGGGGGTGATGGTGATGGGAAAGAGTTACATTACACTCCGATGGGTGCAGCACTTGTAGAGAAACACTCAGTGCCGGACATGACTTGATGCTCGAGTGGTTTTCTGTGTCTTTGTTTGGAGGAATATAAACAAAGCTTAGGTGAACACATGGAAAAAGCCTGCAATCCCACAGGGTAACTTTATAGGGGAAGCTGTCTCCTTTGTCCTTGAAGTGAAGGATTGGGCTTGCAGGCAGCAGGGACAACAGCCCTGGATCTAAGAGTTTGGGGGTGGGAGGCAGTTATTTACCTGTTTTGCACCTGGATATTAGTGGCTAAAGTGCACAAAAACCTGCCAGAGCTTGAAAGAGAATTGGAATATGTAAATGACTGAATAGAAAAACAACAACTAGAGAGAAATGAGGAGATATCTTTACTGCGGTGGGCATGACTCCTACTGGGGCCTTTGCAATTCAACTCCAGAAAATTCTTCAGAGAGGTTATCAATTAGCACATGCTGTGGTGAGCAGGAAGGTAAATATTGATTTGTAAAGTTCCTATCTCAGTGACTGTCTTTGAATGAACTCATGGGGATTGATCCCTCTTAGTCCTTTTAGGCATATATATTTTTAAAGGGGCTAAGATATTTTCTCACCAAAAAGACTATCTTGAAAAAAAAAAAGACTTTTAGCAGTAAATGCTTATTGCAGATAAATTAGGAGATGCAAGGTTAGAGATAAGAAAATCAAAACTTACAATAAATTTTCAGCATTACTTATAGTTAATGTCATATATACTTTTAAAAATAAGTATATCATTTTCAACAAAAATAATTGAATACAAGTTATTTTGAAATCTGCTTTGAATACTTCTGAGTCATTATGGCCATTATTTTTCTTCCAGCAATTTGCATCTACATCGTTTTTAAGGGCAGTCTAATATTTATTATATTTTATGGATGTACAGGAATTAGCTAATAACCTCCTTTTTTTAAGACATTCAGACAGTCTAGCTTTTCTTGCATTGAAAACTACAACCATCAACCACTTTATGGTAAATATTTACATTGAAGTGTTATTGTTGTTGTTTAGGTAGAATAACTCTAAGAGTACTTTAGAACTTTTTATGAGAAGTAAAATGAGAACTAGGAGTTGAAATGGACTCACAGGAGACATTGGCCTTCAAAATAGATCTGTATAGAGAATGTGACTAGAGTTCCCTAATAAGTGTTACTGAAATAGTCACATAGAGAAGGTTGAAAAGAAATTCTGTAAAAATACCAGGCATTTAACCAAATTGTACAGGACTACCAATGACCTGTTAGTTGTCTGCCATCTCTAATTTCTAAGCATGCTATTCTAGGAGCATCTCTTTTTGTAACACATAAATGCATGTGGCATCTCCCTGGGTTATTTGGACCACATACTGTAATTCTTTCAGCTCAAGAGGCTTTAGAGATTACAAAAAAACCTTGCTCAAGTGCTGATGCCTGACGGTGGGGAGAGATGTCAAAATGATAGTGGTGAAGAGTAAAATGCTAGGACTGATCAAGACTAAAGTTGTTCTTAGAGAACTGAAAATATATGATTTGATAAAAATAATCTCAAAGTTTGCTTTCAAGAAGGATGTTTACCCAAAAAAGAAGAAGAAGAAGGATGTTTACTGTGAGAATGAACAACGGTGAGGAAGTAAGGCAGACAGACGTGTGCATGGGGGCATACTCTGTGGCCTGACTACCTCAACTTCCACTTCCATGACACCTAGGGTAGACCTTGGTCAATGATGAATGCACTCTCTTCTAAGCCTCTGAAGTTCTCCATCTAGTTCTCCAGCAGCCCTGATAAATCTATCAGAAATTGAAGTGATAGTTAATTTTTTATGGCTGGTCAACTGAAGTTCTACAGACACAGGTTACTGCAAACAGTGGGCACACTCAGCTGTGAATCCAATGGTGGGAGATTTGATAAACCCAGAGATGGTTCAGAAGGCTGATGATCTAACTACTCTGACTCTTATAAAAAATCAGGTATGAGACCTACCCTAGGAAGTGCAGTCCTACTCTGACACCCATGGGGAAGCACTGAGTAGGAAGTGACTTCACAAAAACTAATTGATTTATTGAAATGAAGTTCCAGAAATTATGAACTGCTTGATGGGAAAGGGAAGATTTCCATTTATTAGGAATGTGAGAGATCTGTATGAGAATGAATGGACCTGAAAGGGAAGGTCAGTCCCACTCATGAAGCAGAGTTCCTATCCTGGAGGAGCAATCTCTGGGAAGTCCATTTTCCTTTGACAATTTGAATTATGCTCCACAGATTTTTTTTCTGATGTGTTTATTTTTGATAGAGTCTAATTTAGCCGATTCTTCTTTTGTTACATATGTTTCCAGTATCATATTTAATAAAATACCCTATATAGTCATGTATAAGCTGAGTTCTTCAGCACATTTTTAATGCAGCTATTGTGCTAAAATTAGGTGCCTCAGCTGATATTTGGGTTAGCTTATACTCGAGTATATATGATTATTGCCACATTCAAAATGATGAGAAATTTCCCACAGGTTTTTGCTATGAGCTTGACAGTATTAGCTATTAAATTTAGATATTGGACTTAATTTTTGCATATAGTGAAGGGAAGAATTGAACTTCATTATTTTGCAGGCAGCAATACAATTTCTTCAGCAGCATTTGTTGATCTTTCCCTCTCCTCCTATTGAAGGGTCTTGGCATCCCTGTCCAAAATCAATTAATCTTATAAAGCATGTGAAGCTTTATTTCTGACCTCTCTAGTGTATTACATTGATCTAAATATAGATCACTATTTCAGTAGCATATTCTTTTGATTATTATATCTTTACATTGAATTTTGAAATCAAGAAGTATGAGTTCTCCAACTAGATTCTTCTTTTTCATTTTTCTGACTTTCTGTTTTACTACCTTAAGTTCTTTGAAATTCCGTGTAAATTTTAGGAATTTTCTCTTTTTTGTTTTGTTTTGGTTTTTTGGGCATCACTGCTCTCCGGTGGTAGGAGTAGGAGGCCCAGTCCCGCTGCTGGAATTGAACCTCCGTCTCAGTGGGCCGCAGTTGGAATTTTCTTTTAAAATGCTGTTGGGATACTAAAAAGGATTGAGTTCAATCTGTAGAATTTGGAGGGGTAACATGTCATTTTTATCCATCTTAATTCTTCAAGGCAATGAACATAAAGCATCTTTCCATTTATTTAGATCTTTAAAATGCCTTTCAGTACTGTCTTGCAGTTTTTGTGTACTTTCTTGGTAAAATTAGTTTATAAATATTATTTTGATGCTATTTTAGATAAAATTACTTTCTTAATATCCTTTCTAGAATGTTCATTGCTAGTGATTAAAAACACAACTGATTTTAATGTGTTTATCTTTTACCAACAATAATTTATATGTTTGGTAATTTTTTGTGGAGTATTTAGGGTTTTCTATTTATAGAATTAAGTTTATAATCTGTGACTAGGCATATATTCACTTCCCCCCATAATTTATTTAGTTTTCCTTCCTAATTGTTCTGCTAGAGCTTCCAGTAAATTGTTGAATAACAGTGGTTAAAGTAAAAATACTATTTATGGTCAAAAGGAAAGGTTATAATGATTCATCATTGCACATGTTTTAAGTTGTGAATTTTTCATAAGTACCCTTCATCGTGTTAAGGAATTACTACTTATTCACAATTTTTAATCATGAAAGGGTGTTGGCTTTTGACAAATACATATCCTGCATCAGATGAAATGATCTTAAGATTCTTGTCCTTTGGTCTATTAGTGTGGTTCACTGCATTCAGTGGGTTTTTTTTTGTACTTTGAAGCACTTGCATACCAGAGACAAATATGACTTGGCTATGGCAAATCATATTTTTAATATACTACTCAATTTGTTTTGGTAACATTTTGTTTAGCATAGTTACATCTATATTCCTAAGCACTATTAGCATGCAGCTTTCTTTTCTTTCAGTGACTTTCTCTGCCTTTGATGCCAATGTAATACATTTTTTTCTGCTTAATTTTATGGAAGAGTTTGCGGATGATTGTTGTCAATTCTTCATAAAATATTTAATAAAGTGCACATTTAAAACCATGGATTTTTTCTTTGGTAGATTTTGGCTGCTGATTTATTACCTTAGGTATTACATGTCCATATTGATTTCTATTCTTCAGTCAGTTGTTTTAGTATGCATCTTTCTAAAAATGTCTTTACTTCCTTTATATTTTCCATTTTGGGAGCATAAAATTTTTCATAATAGTTTCCTAAAATTTATTTTGTTTGCTAATATTGAGTTTTCTATACTCTGCTTTTCATTTTCAGTTAGTTTCCTAAAAAAAATAAGGGTGTTGATCTGAAAATCATCTTCTTTTGCTAAGTAGATATTTTTAGCAGTAAATTGTTGTCTGTGCAGCATTTTGATCCATCTCTTAAGTACTAGACCTGACTTGGTATACCACAGAAGGCATCCAATGACTTAGGACAATTGATATATTAGAGTGAATCTATTAGCACAAACCATTGACCCCAAAGGGGGTGCTCTGAGGACACACTTCTTACCCAAACAGTAAGAAACGCATTTGTGAGGGAACCACCAACATCTGAACACTCCTGTGTTTGCTATTTGACATGAATCAGGTTTCGCAGTGAGAATTGTCCTAAGTGAATTGACTCACATGCCTGGAATGGGGGTTATGGGTCAAGTTGCAGCACTCAACAGAGTGGGTACCATAATGGACAGTGGATTTAAACTAGTTGAGATAGTTAAGGTTTATTGTGCCAACTTGCCTGATAAACACATGTGGGATTAATTGAAGGGCAGAGAGACAAACGGCTTGCCTTTCTTGTTCTCAGGTCTGTTGTTCTCTAATGGTCAGACCAATGTGTGGCTGCTTTAGCTAGTTCTTTGCCTCCGCTGGCAAGACACCCCTGACACCTAGACCCATCTGATGTGGTCCAGGGTGCTGGAGAAGCCTCACGGAGTCCCCTGCCAGCGCTGCGATGCTTACACACTTATGAATTTGGCATTCCTCCTGCATTCAGTGTAATTATGTGTGTTCTAAGAGTTTCATGAGGACTTTGTAGATCGGTCCTGGACATATGGGCTAATGTCAGACTTACAAGCTTGGACTGGACTGGGTTGGGATGCTTTCTTAATGTATACTTCCCTTTTATATAAAGTTCTCTCATATACATATATCTCTGTGAATTTGTTTCTCTAGTCTTCCCAGAATAACACAAAAGTAAGCAGAGTAAACTTTATTCTATAGACCTATGACATTGACTAGTATGTAGGGTGAAATAAATGGCAAGTCAATAAAGTATTTACTTTATGTATACAAGCAGAACAACTCTAACTCAAATTGCCTGTATATGTAGTCACAACCCCTCTCCTGCTCCGTGATTTCACAGACTTGAGTTCATTTACAGGTCTATAACCCTTTGAATGAAAGAAAAGTGAACACCCATTGAGGGAGGACTCAATTACACCACCAAAGGTTTATATGGTTACTCTTTCTCCTAGTCTTTGCCAAAAGTATATGTTCAATAGGGGAAAGGAAATGATCAGACTTTTCAAGGATTATTGCACATGAACCTTGAATTAACATCAATCTCAGAAGATTCAAAATGTTTTGAAGACCCATCAGTCAGTGTGGGAGCATATGGAAATTAGTTATTAATGGAGTCTTGTTTCAGGTGTATCTCACAGTGAGTACAGTGGGTCCACCTCTGTAGTAATATCCCCAATTTCAGAATTCATTATTGGAAAGGACATGCTCAGCAACTGGAAGAGCTCCCATATTGGATTCCTGAAATGTGGAATAAGGGCTTTTGTGGAAGGAAAATCCAAATGTAAGCGATTACAACTGTCTCTGCTTGGGGAAATAGTAACACGAAAGAAACAGTGCATCCTGGAGGGATTTGAAAGATTAGTACCACCATCAAGGATTTGAAGGATGCAGGGATGTTGATATCCTAGATAGTGATTTAACTCTCCAAATTGACTTATCAAAAAATCAGATGGACACTGGTGAATGAGTTTGTTATCCTAACTTAACCAGGTGGTGACTCCAATTGTAGCTGCCATTCCAGATGTGGTTGTTTGCGTAAATTAATATCTCACCTGGTACTGGTAAGTAGCTATTTATCTGGCCAGTGCCTTTTTCTCAATTCTGAAATCAATTCTGATTTCAGAGGCCCATCACAAGCAGTTTGCTTTCAGCTGTCAAGGGCAACAATATGCTTCCACAACTCTCCCCAAGGAATAAGCCAATTCTCCAAAGCAATGCCTTTAGTTCTCAGGGACTTTGATCCTTCCGCAAAATGTCACAGTTTGTGGCATTATACTGATTAGAACTAGTAAGGAAGGCATATTAATGGCATTAGATTTATTGATAAAATATCTTTGTACTAAAGATTAGAAGATGAACCTATAAAAATCCAAGCACATTCCATTTAGTAAAATTGCTAGGGCTCTAATAGTGTGGCTCTAATAATACTAAACTGAAAGTTACGTTACCTTGTCTGGCCCTTCCCACAACTAAAAGGAAGCACAATACCTGGAGTCTCTGTATGTTGAAGGCATTATATCCTGCATTTGGGTGTGCTGCTCTCCTTTATGTCAAATGACTCAAAGAACTGTCAGCTTTGATGGGATCCATATAAAGAGAGGGATCCACAGCAGGTTCAGACTGCCATGCCAGGCATCCCGCTGCCTGTCCAATGGTTCTTCAAGTGTCAGTGACAAGTAGACATGCAGTATGGAGTCACTGGCAGTTTCCTATTAGTCAATCAGAGGGTAGCCCTTTAAGCATGAGGAGCAAAGTTCTTTCATCCGCTGTAGATACATACTCCTCTTTTGAAGAACAGACTCAAACCTGTTATGGGGCCTTAGTGGAGACTGGACACTTTCCCATGAGCCATCTAGCCACAAGGAATCCTGAGCTACCCATTTGAAACTGGGCGTTATCTGACCGCAGTAATAAAGCTAGATGAGCACAGTAGTATTCCATCATTAAATAGAAGTGTTGTACATGAGATTGGTCAGAACAGTACAAACAAGCTGCATTATATGCATATATTTTATAAATCACTAGTTTTGTCACCAAAGAAAATCCCACCTAATGCAAACACATAGAATGCTAATCATAGAAAATCTGATGAATTGTGCAATGATATCAAGAACATCATATGTGAAGAAAGCAAAGGAAGGAGAGAGAGAGAGAGAGAGAGAGAGAGAAGCCAACAAGAAAGAAATCTTGAGCTCCCAGGAAGTAACTTCAAAGCTAAATAACTCAAGGTCTCACCAGGTCTTTGTCTATGGGAACGGTCAGATCAAGGAGTGGAGGTGGCACAATCATATTATGCAGTTTGACAACTCCTGCAGGTTGCTGCTGGCCGTCTTTGTGCACTTACTCATTGGGAGACACCATTCATTGCTGCTGTGCCTCCCCTTCACCACTGACCACAGTCTGAGTGCCTTCTGTATACTTTCCTACTCCTAAACCTATGCACCATGCATGTGCCCATCATATAGTACCTTCTTCCCTGCTCCTGCTCCACCTGCCCCCTCAGCCGTACCTTCTACCTCTGTAACCTCAAGTGGTTCCACCTAGACAGCAGAATGCCTTCACTTTTCATTGTGGTGGTTCTGAAAACCCATCCAGCACAGAACCACCCTCTCCCCCACACAATCAATGGCAGCATGCACACCCTGGCCCCTGCACTGTCCATACCAAGTTGCCACCACCCTTTGTGTCTCCTAAGAAGCTCTTCCTCTTCTTTTTTTTCTTTTCTTTTCCCCAGTTCTGGCAAAATTCTGTAGTTAGAGACCCATGTGAGCCCACAGTGAACCTACACATGGCCACCAGACCCACCACAGAGCTGTCAATTCACAGTCACACAGCACACCCTCTTCTTTTTCCTCCTTCCTCCTGTGTACACCACCCCGTCCCCGCATGCCTGCAGACTTTGTAGGTTCCCAAGCTAACAGCGCTTTCCCCATTTTCCTCATCTTTTTCAATTTTTCTTTAATTCTACTCCCTCTAAACACACTCACACACACATCCCCCAAACAATTGTTTTCCATAGAGTCGTTTCAACTCATAGTCACCATATAGTGCACTACAGTAAAACTGCCCCCGGTGGATTTCCAAGACTGGGATTTCTACAGGAGTAAAAAGCCTCGGTCTCTCTTGCATAGCAGAGGTGGCAGCTTTAAAATGCTGGTCTTGCAGTTAGTAGCACAGCACGCAATCAACATGCCCCTGGGTCTCATGCTTATGCATGTACACATCCATACGGATTCTTGCTTCTCTGTTCCCTTACACTTTTCTCTTTCCCTACTCATTATCTCTTTCTGTTCCTCTTTTCCCTGTTCTCATTAAATGTACAATAATACATATATCATTACTTTTAAAAATCTTTTGGTGTTTTCATGTGGTTCTTATTTTCCTTTAAAAAATAATTAATTGGCCTATGCTTCACATGTTTTAATAATCCAGCCATACTAAGAAGATCTGTGCAATCATCACTACAATCCATTTCCATTTTAGAACATTTTTTCTTTTAAAATTTTTCATTATATTGAGGACTCAAACAACTCTTATCACAATCCATCCATCCATCCATCTACTGAGTCAAGCACATTGGTACATTTGTTACTATCATCTTTCTTGTTTTGTTTTGTTTTGTTTTTGTTTTGTTTTGTTTTTGGGGGCATCACTGCTCTCTGGTGGTGGGAGTAGGAGGCCCAGCCTTTGCTCCTATGGAACCACTGCTGGAATTTGTTTCCAGCTCTTCTTTTTGCCCTTCTTTCCCCACCCTCCCATGCTCATGTTCCCTTGATAAATTATAATTATTATTTTCATATCTTCACCATCTACTCTCTCCATTCAACCACATTTCTGTTGTTCATCCATCCCTCTGGGTAGTGTGTGTGTGTGTGTGTGTTGTACATCGATCATTGCAATTGGTTCCCTCTTTCCCCCTTTTCCCCATCTCACCTCCTCCCTACCCTCATGGTATCGCTACTCCCATTATTGTTCCTGAGGACTTTATCTGTCCTGGATTCTCTCTGTCAAGAGTTCTATCTGTATCAGTGTAATACTCTGGTCTAGTTGACTTTGTAAGCTAGAACTGGGTCATAATAATGGGGTGGAGGTGGGGGTGCAGGGAGTAAGCATTAAAGAACTAGAGGAATGTTGTGGACTTCATAGATGTTATGCTGCACCCTGTCTGCAGCATCAGAGTTTTATTTTTAAAGTTGACATTATTGATATGTGAAAAGGAGGATAGAGATTCATAAGAAGGAGAAAAGAAAATAGAGGCGTTGGAGAAGGGGTTTGTGTGAAGATATAGGGAATGATGAAAGGTGAATGAGTAGTTTAGACTATAGCATACAGATGACTGATATATATGAAACACCCTCCCACCTACTTCACAACAAAACAATTCATTTAGAAAAAGATTACCCAAGAAAATTCTGTGGGGCAATCCCATATGGGGTTGTTACCAGCAAAAATTGACCTGATAGCACTTAAAAATAGTCTTTTTAAGTTCATAAATAATTTTGTCCAGTCAAATGTACAGTTGAAAAATATTAGTGAATATTTCTTTTTAGCCATAGCATTTTATAGCTCCAGAATTTTTATTTGAATTGACATTTTCAATTCTTCCTACATCATTCTCTGTATTTTCTTTAGTTCTTTGCTTATGACTGACTACCTTCAGCTCCTCTGAGTATGATTAATACAATTTATTATCCCTTATGGGCTATTCTTTAGGAACACTTACTCTAATAGTTATAAGTAGCCAGTTTATTTCAATGTATTTGATTGTTATCATTTTTCCCAATTAATGATTGTTCTGGTAGAACAACTAGCCTCATTTTGTGTGGCATTGCTCTGTATCTTGTCTTTTTTGCCCTGAATATTGTATTCTTGAATGTTTGTGTTATTATAAATCATTGTAGTATTAACTCAAATTAAGTATTAACTCAAATTTGGGGCTTTCTAGTAATGTTGCCTGTCACATTTATGTTCCTGTGGATTGGCCATATTTTTGTTTCTTTCTCACTCTCTTCCTTTCTAAACAGTAGGCATTAGCTGCATTACAAGATAAAACAGCTAAAATCAGATTCTGCTCCTCCTCAAGTATTGCTAATATTTCCTGTTGAGGACTATAACATTTGCTAGTGACTTTTCTATAACTATTTTTGCAAATAGTGTGTTTTTTTTTGTTGTGTGCGTTCACAAAGGTGTCTGTTCAATTATCACTGTGGCCATCCTGAAAAAAATTTCCTTAACTGTTTGACTTAAAATAATAATAATGGTAGTGTCTCTTTCAATATTCTAATTAGACATTCTGAGATTATTCACCACAGTCTGAAATAACTAAAGTCAAAGCAAATATCTGTGCTATTCAGGTAATGACAATCCAAAACACTAAGGCCCAATTTTTTTAAAGGATAAAGTCCTTCCTGCCTTCCCTGGTTTATCTCTAGAGTCAGTGTGGGACTGAGTCATGGGCTTTTCTTTAGGAACACTTACTCTAATAGTTATAAGTAGCAAGTTTATTTCAATGTATTTGATTGTTATCATTTTTCCCAAATTAATGATTGTTCTGGTAGAACAACTAGCCTCATTTTGTGTGGCATTGCTCTGTATCTTGTCTTTTTTGCCCTGAATATTGTATTCTTGAATGTTTGTGTTATTATAAATCATTGTAGTATTATTTTAAATATTTACATTATATTAAAATATCTACTTTATATAAATTATTTCAATGCATGCAATTTATTTATTTAGCAAGCCTTCATTGAGTACTTAGTATGTAACAGATTCTGTTCTAATATAAACAAAACAGAGAAAAGTTTATGCCTTTGTAGAACTTATATCCCATTGTGGGAGAAATAAAAATAACTTAAAAATAAATACTATATCTTTGTTCATACAGTATTTGTGCTATGAAAGAAAGTTAAGCAGGCAGGAGGAGAAAGAGTGAATAAGGAAGTAACTTCAAATAAGATACTTCAGAACAGCCTCTCTGGGGCAGTGACATTTGAGCAGAGCTGAGTGGAAGGAAAGAGGGGAGAAACAGGTCTGGTGGCACAGCAAACACATCAGTGGTCTTGCTGAAATAAACTCGGTATATTCAAGGTCTAGAAAGTTCTGTATGGCTGAAGTGATATGATTACGAAAAAAGCTGAGAAAGATGACCGATGCCAAAAAAGAGGACATTAGCTAACCCATGAAGACAAAGTTTATATTTGGTGAGATGATATTGAAGAGTTTGTAAGGATAGAACTAAACTTTAAATACACACACACACACACACACACACACACACGACCACTGTCTACTGAGTGAAGAAGATTCTGTTGGAAGAAAAATAAGTGAGCAGAGAAAGGAAGTGTAGCAGTAGAACAGCGAGGGGCAATTATAGGAGTACATGTAGTCGTTCTTTTCTTTCAGGGCATTGGTCCCCAAATTGTTTCCTTTTGTTTATCTTAATAGTATTTTTAAAAATGAGTGTTCCTTCTCAGACTAAGTTGACCTCTAAAATTGAATCCACCTAAATCTAAGTAGTTATAAAAATATAACTTCTGCTTATTGCCAACATTGCCATTGCAAAGATTTTTATAATACTTTTTTATAATTTTTATAATTTTTTATAATTTTATAATTGATTATAAAAGATTTTATAATTGAATCTAAATACCATGATAATTTGATTCTTTTATACTTTTTTTTTTTTTTTTTAGGCATCACTGCTCTTAGGTGGTGGGAGTAGGAGGCCCAGTCTTTGCTCCGTGAAGCTGGAATCGAACTTCCATCCCAGTGGGCCGCAGTCCTGCACACAACCACTACGCCACCGGGGCTCAGCCCGATTCTTTTATACTTTTAAGAAATACATTAACAAGGTCACAGCAGTCAATTTTGTTTTTCATGTTTTAATCTTTTAAATCATCTCCATTTCATTATCATTATATTTCACTATATTGATTTTCATCCTAGTGTAATTGATTTCTATATGAAAAGCTTTCATTGATTATCTCACCATAACTAACAAATTTGTATATATATATATGTGTGTGTGTGTGTGTGTGTATTTTTAATTATTCTGGTCATCTTTCCATTTTTTATTGAATCATAATTATGGTTCTAGCTATTACTATTATATATAACTGAACAAAATATTGCTAATATATTCCAAATGTTGTTGAATGATTGGTTAAACATAGGAAGAGGCTTTATTAGAAAGGCATTTTTTTCAGCAAGCCAACAGTCAGGAATCCTCAGATGGCTATTACCATTACTTAGAATGAGATAGTCTCAGCATCAATTCTATCCCTATTTCTCTTTTTATTGATGTAAGTGTTGAGAAATCTTATTCACAAAATAACGAATTGGAAGGAGTTTTGTTGTAATAAGATCTGTCAATGCTTTAAATTCCTTCTAAGTTAAATGCCAAATATGAAAAGGTAATCTATTTTTCAAATATGGTCTAATGATTTATTGGCTTAATTAGTTCTTCCTTCAATCTTGTTGAAGACAGAAATTGGAAACAGCCTGACTGGCTGGCCAAAGGATCGTTACCCAGTCCTTGGATGCATTCACTTTTCATTCCTTTTATCAATATTCCCTTTGCTTGCTGCATTTGGCGTCACAGTAAGCTAAGGGTGGGTGCTATATAAACTTTTCTGTTGTGTAGGGTGAAAAGGTGACTGTGAAAAAATATGTATAGACCATGAAGCAACACAAACAGAGGCAGTATAACCTCAGCATTCTTCTCAGGAAGATCTGTTTGGGGAAAGTGAAAAGGGAAGCTGGGGATTAGGAAACGGATTGTATTTAACTAGTTGCACTGTATATTTTCAGGAAAAATCTCACAGAGCCCCCGGATGCAAGAACCCTCATTTAAAAGCTACTGGTCTGAGGCTTTCACAATGATGGTGCTTAGAAATAACTAAATGAGGTACAGGAGTTCCCTCTCTTGTGGCAATAGAATATAAAGAAGAGAAAGGAATGTGAGCTATTCCCTTTGTGTATTAGGACAAGGTGAAACAATGAGAATGCATGATCCATGGACAAGGCGAATCTATAAAATAGATTCTCAGTTGCTTACAAAATAACATATATTTCTTATTCTGGCACAGTACTCTGTTGGTAACAGGCACTGATACTGAAATCCAAGATTTTTCAAGCATATAACTTCCAAGAGTCCAAGCATATAACTTCCAAAGAGTCCAATATAGCGAAGAGAGCTATATCTCAACTTGCAACTTTCTTTTCTTTCTTTCTGCTTTTTTTTTTTCCAAGTAATTCAGGTCTGTTTTGCTTACGAAACACTGAGCACAACAAGTCCACCCAGACCTGAAAAAAAACTGCAGTATGAATAGATTGTAGTGTATTGAACAAGGGTTTTGTGAGTGCCATCTACCTCTGCTATACTAGCTTACGCAACTAGAAGAATAACAGTTCTGATGGAGAAGATAATATTATATAGATTTATTGTGAACCAAGGTTCTGGGGGTGGGGAAGATCATAATTTTTTTCATGTAGACAGATACACAAACAAGACTAGTTGAAAAAAAAACAAGAGTTTCTGGAAGAGATTTAATTGAAATGCATTATAAATCTAAAACAAAATGGGCAGCGGTGACAACAATACAAAGACTAATAACACAACCATAAAGTGGACCAAGACTTGAATAGATGTTTCACCAAAGGATACATGGCCATCAAACACATAAAAAGATGCACAGTATCATCAGTCATCAGAGAGATGCAAAGCAAAACCACAATGGGATACATTTCACTCCCACTGGGATGGCTAAAATTAAAAACAAGAGAGAGCAGTAAATATTAGTGGGGATGTGGGGAATTAGGAAATCATTGCTAGTAAGAATTAAAAATACTAGAGCAACTGTGGGAAAAAGTATAGCAATGCCTCAAAAAACTCAAAATTAGGCTGAGCCCCCGTGGTGTAGAGGTTGTGCACGGGAGTGTGGCCCACTGGGATGGAGGTTCTAATCCAACTCACAGGAGCAAAGGCTGGGCCTCCTACTCCCACCACCAGAGGGCAGTGATGCCTAAAAAAGAACCCACTAAAAATTAAAAATAGAACTATTATATCACCCACCAATAATCCTACTGAATATATATATATATATATATATATATATATATATATATATATATATAAAACTGGTGTCACTTTGTGAGTTAAGAGTGAAGAGGTGGAGTCTAGCCTACCAAGGAGGCCTCTGTGTGGGCATGGCCTTCTCCTGAGAATTCTGGGAACTCCGGTATTTCCTCCTTGAAGGCAGGAGACGCTGTCTTTTTGCTCACTTCCTTGGAGACTCTTTACTGACAAGGCTCAGTTCCTGTGAGACATTTCTGAGGAGAAACCACATGAAGCTACCCTGAGGCAGAGTTAAGAGCTAAAGGAACCACATGAAAACCCCTGCCAGCGCTGAGATGTTTACCATGCCACTGGATCCACAAGACTCCCCACCCCTGGCCTGTGATCTTCCTGCATTCAGCATCATTGCAGGTGTTTCACGAGTCAGAAGAGGACTTTATAGATTGGTATTGGACGTATGAGCTAATATTGGAATTAGGGACTTGATCTGGACTGGACTGGGATGTTTCCTTAATATTCAATTGTTCTTATATATAAACGTCTTTCTTATACAAATATACTTCTCTATGGATTTGTTTCTTGAGTCTCCCCAGACAAAGACAATATTCAAAAGACTTGAAAGCAGAGATTCAGAGGCATCAAATTTTATTGTCCTATTTTCTTTAAATTCCATGTTTCCTCAAACTTTAAAATATTTTCTTTTCTTTATTTTGGCTAGCTTGGAACTGAATGACTTTATTGGATTCTAAAATACTTTTTTCCCATATTATGGAGAAATAACTTTCTCCCATATTAGCCAATTTTTAAATAGTAAATTGGTGGAGACCATCAATTTTATATGCAACAGCTTAAACTACTAATTAAGCGCCCAATAATTTACTCTTCAACCATTGTTATGCCGACGTGGCCACAGAAGATTGGTGGGTCTGTTGTGACGGCACAGCCAATGAACACGCGGGATGAATTGAAGGGCAGATATAGGAAGGGCTCGGCAAGTCCCACTCTCTCTCTTGCTTCCAGATCTTTGGACCAGAGAACTGCCTTGTTCGGCCTGTGCCTCGACCTCCAAGCAACTCTACCCGTGGGACACCTACTCGTGGACTGTGTTGCTGTGAGTTGAGAATCCTTCAAGCCCTACTTTGCCACGCTCCTGAGATATACCTCTCTTGAGCTGGGGACTGTTGGACTCTGTCATCTGGCTGACTGTTGGCGACCTGCTCTGCCGTTTGCTGCCTGTAACCAGATACCTTGGATTGCTCTAAAGAGGACTACTCAGCGGCCCTCAAGACTTGAAGAACGGCCAGTCTTCTAGTTGCCTCATGCAAGTGAGTGGCACAAAGCAATCTGTATTACTTTATAGTTAACTTTTTCTTTCTTATCTTATATACCTTTCTCAATATATAAATATATAAGAAGAACTACTATTGTCCTGAATTTCATTTATCTAAGAGAACCCTGCCTGACACAGCCGTAGTTTTTCTTTTCCCTCTTGTGGAATACTAATTTATTTTATCTACAAGTTAGCACCTGTCAACAGTTTAGCCCTTTATTTGACCCTACTTCCCTTGTCCTCTTTCTTTTAGCAGTCCTTGACGCCTGTTCCCATTGGTATGGATGTCTTTTTTCTTACTTCCCCCTTCTAACAGGGGTATTGTATAATATTTGTCCCTCTGTGTTTGACTAATTTCAATCAGCATGATGTTTTCCAAGTCCATCTATGTCATGAAGTACTTCATGGTTTCATCAACATTTTTTTCTATGCACAGTATTCCACTATATTTACAGAGTTTCTTTATCCATTCTTCTACTGATAAGCATTTTTATTTCCAGCTCTTGTCTATTAAGAACAGTTTTGCACTGTGCACATATTTATATGTGCTATTTACTTTACCTCTTTAAGATATTTGCCTAACAGAGAGAAGGACTGATAGAAACTGTCTTTACCTAGTGTTTGGAGCAAGTGCCATATCACTTTCGACAATGTTCACACACATTTACAATTCCACCAGCAGTGTATGGAGGGTCTGGTATGTCTGCAGTCTCTCGGGCATTTATTATTTTTTGTTTTACTGGACTTGTCTGACAATGTCAGTATAAGACGATATTTCATCGTTGCCTTGACATGTATCTTCATAATAGCTAATAATGATGAGTATTTCTTTACATGTTTGTTGTCCATTTGAATGTCATCTTTGAGGTATCTGTTAATGTTTTGTCCATTTTTAAAAATGGGGTTGCTTGTCTTTTTCTTATTTATTTTTTATTTACTTGAATTTTGATAACCACACCCAGGCATTTGGCTGGGTGGGGCATAACAAACTATGGCTAGCCTTGAGAAGAATGGGAATGGGACAACAATTTCTTGCACTCATGTGGAACTTGTACATGGATCAAGAGGCCCATGTGTGAGCAGAACAAGGGAATGCTGCATGGCTTAAAATCAAGAAAGGCGGGGCTGAGCCCCGGTGGCATAGTGGTTGTGCGCGGGACTGCGGCCCACTGGGACGGAGATTCAATTCCAGCAGTGGGGCTGGACCTCCTACTCCCACCGCCAGAGAGCAGTGATGCCAAAAAAAAAAAAAAATCAGGAAAGGCGTGTATCAGGTCCACATCATCTACCTATATTTATCCAGTCTGTATTCTGAGTGAACAAACAGAGAAGTTGGATTATGTGAAAAAGCCTGTAGTATAAGGAAGCCTTATCAACAAGCTGTGATATGCAGCTGAAGCAACTTTGCCTGCTGAAAATTAGGAGAACTGGAAACCCTTTTTGGTGAACATAAGCACTGCAGTATGGATTCCAAATCAATCAATGTAAAGAAGACTCAAATCCTTGCAACTGGACTAATAGGGGACATCACTGTAAATAGAGAAAAGGTTGAAGCTGCCAAGAATTTAGTCCTGTTTGGATATCCAATCAATGTTCACAGAAGCAGTAATCAAGACAACGAAAGATAAGTTACGTTAGGCAAATTTGCTGCACAAGACCTGTCTAGAGAGTTGAAAAGTAAGGATATTACTCTGAGGACTAACATGAACCTGATCCAACCCATGGTATTTCTACTTGCCTCACATGCATGCAAAAGCAGAGGATTGACTAAAGAAGACTTAAGAAGAATAGATACATTTGACTTGTGGTGCTGGTGAAGAAGCGTGAACATTCCAGGGACGACTGAAAGGATTGACTGATCTGTATTGAAAGAAGTATGGCCGTCATCCTCCTTAGGGGCAAGGCTGGCAAAGCTTTGTCTTACATACTTTGGACATGTTGTCCAAAGAGTTCAGTCCCTGAGAAAGACATCATGCTTGGCAAAGTATAGGGGAAGGGAAAAAGAAGAAGGCCAGTGAGGACAGGGACTGACACCATGACTATAGCAATGGGCTCAAGCATAAGAAGAATTTTGATGATGGTACAGGCCCAGGGAGTATGTCATTCTGTCGTGTAGAAGTTCACTGTAGATCTTGACTTATTCTTATTGAGGCATTTTTATTTTGTACCAATTTTAGAGATTAGTCCATTATCTATCTATATTGTCATTGTTAAAATATTTTCCCACTTCTGTATTCTCTTATTTTTTGATGAAATCTTTTTATACACATAAGTGCTTTAATTTTGGTAAGTCCAAGTCACATATTGTTTTCTATATATATTTCTTTTTTACATTTGATAGTGTCTATGCCCTACAATAGGGTCCTTAAGGTAGGTCTTCCCCTACCTTCCCTGGTGCCTCTTCACCACCTCCCCCATGGATGCCAAACCTAAGATACTGCTTGCTAACACATGGTTAAAGTCTTACACTTGGAACTCAGCTGCTTACAGGTTATTTATAGCCTTGAGTGTATCAGCCATCTATCGCAATCAGACCCTATCATCTCTCCCACTCTAGGTAGGGCCCACTCCCTGCTGATAAGAATTGTGGATTGTTCCCTGGAAGGAGGGCCCAAAGATAAGGTGAAGCCAATTCAAGATGAGTCAAGGTTAGGCTGCCATCTTGACTTTAGAGACCACTCATCTTGTCACATATGAACTCCTGCAGCTTCCCATTTCTATTGCATGTCTGCCTATGGCACAACCCATTCCTGTTATGACATAGTAAGGAGGGGTAGCTTTCACATCCCTGAAATATATATAAGCCATTATTGCAGATATACTTGCTCTCTCTGTTGGGACCTGGCTGCTGAGATCATGACTGTCTGGGAAGTGAGCAATTGCATGTCTTATCTTGTCTGATGCATCTTTAATTTTACCCCTCAATTATATAACCTCCCATTGGATCCTTTTGATTGTGGGTGTTGGGACCCCACATGGGACTTACATTTAGGTCTTTGTTCCATCTTGAGCTAGTTTTATACAAGTAGTGAGGTGTAGATCCTATTTCATTCTACAGATGGTGATATAATCATTTGTCCCTTTTCCATTTGAGAATCATTGGAACTTGGTTGAAAATCAATTGCCATAGGTGGGTGAATTTATTTCTAGGTACTCTATTCTATTAGACTTCTCTCTATCTATGTCATTCATTGCACCAGTGCCATGCTATTTTAACTTATGTGACTGTGTAATAAGTTTTGAAGTCAATAACTGAGAGGCCTCCTATTTTGTCATTCTTCTAGAAATAATCTTGCTTATCCTGGATTTCTTTCCACTCTAGTCTCATTTCTTTAAACAATGAAGTTGAGTGAGATCTGGATCAGAATTGCATTGTATTTGGATGCCCCCTTGCATTCACAATAGCCAAAAGATGAAAACAGCTTAAAGGTCTATCAACATATGAATGGAGAAACAGAATTTGATGCAAATATACAATTCCATACTATTCTACCAGAAAATAAGTCTTCATATAAGTTATAATCTGGATGGACCAGGAAGACATGCTGAATGAAACAAGTCAATCCCAAAGGACAAAAATTATAAAGTTCATTTATATAAAAAGACAACTCTAACTACAGTGTAACAAATTATTTAATGTGACTCTTGTAGCCATAGTTTCTGTAACCCTCATTACATTATCTCTTCCTGGTGGATGTGGCTAAGAGAAGATGGGGAAAGATGCAATTATGAGTATGATCCTTTGCTATTACCAACTTCTTGGGTATACAAGGAGCCTTCACTAAAGTCAGATGGAGAAATCTCAGAACCAGCAAGAACCAGGAATCCTTTGGAACCTCAGCTCTCCGCAGTGAATCTCCTTGGTCCAGAAGTCTCCTTTGATATTTGAGGAGTGATAGAGTATCAGCAGCAACAAGGACAGAAAAACCAGGAGACAAAGCATAAGACAAAGGGGTGGACTTCCTATCCCTCATAATAAGCAACCATCTTTGTAGGAGTCTTTCCTTTTGGCCAAGATCCATTGTACATCAGCGCCACATGTTCTTCTGAATTCAACCTGAATTTCTAGCAGCTCCTTGTCAATGTACGACTGCAACTGTTGCTAAATAATGATCATCAGTAAAATTCTATCTGCATGTGATATCAATGATATTGTTGCACAGTTTGAGCATTCTGATGGCTGACCTTTGAAATGAATAAAAATATAAATTGCTTCTGATGGCCAAGTTGCTATCTTCCAAATTTCAAGGTATAATAGAGTGAGTGGGTCCAGTGCTTTATCAACTCTTTGAAACATTTCAATTAGTTTCCTATCAATTTCTGGAGCCTTATTTTCAGCTTAGGAGCCCTGGTGGTGTCGTGGTTAAGCAGCAGCTCCTAGAGAGCAAGATGAAGTTCTCTATGCCTGCAAAAGATTGTAGTCTCATAAATCCACAGAGACGATTCTACCCTGTCCTGTAGAGTTGCTCTGATCCAGAATTGACAAGGCAGCAGTTATTATTTTTGGCTAATACCTTCAAGGCAGCTTATACTTTTTCCTTCGGTTGCATTGGTTCTTGATCTGGAGAGAGTTGAATGTTGACTAATTCTTTTTGGTCAGAGTTCCTTATTCACGTGCTCACATACACACACACACATACACACACAGGGCCTTAGAAGGTGTATGTGTATATATATATACACATATATATTATGTATATATCTTCAACCTGTTCCTGTAAAGCCAATTAGTCAAGACCAATTCCTGCTTAACTTATATGTTACAGAATATGTTTCCTATTATTTTCCTGGTGTAAATTATGTGGAGATGGGTCCCCAGGCCTTTCTGATGCCTCTCTGATGGTAGGGTTGTTTGTTTAAATCATGAACTTTTAGGGTAGTCGTTGAAGGCAAGTTCTTTATGCCATTCTGAGACCATTTTATAATTCTTTAAAAACTTCAAGGAACCTCTCCATTACTTTTGGAACCATTATTATTAAAGTAAATTCCAGGTATGTTAAAGGTTTGAATTGACTATTAAATATGTATTTCAAAAATACTTTTGATATCCTTAAATTAATTGCCATATTTCTATCTATTATGGAATATTATGTACCAGATTATTTAAATGATTTCAAGATAGGCAAGAAATTCTTGAACATAAAGGCAATGGAAGGACCCATGACAACAAAGACTACTTTGTTTGAATTCTTTTTCTTATAAGTAAGAAATGCAAACAAAATCAAAGAAGGGGTAAGTTTAAAAACATATTTAAACAAGTATTAGTCAAGGTTAAATTAGTAATTTTAAAGTAACTCTTACAAAATGATAAAACTACAACATGCCAATTTTAATGATAAAGCATAAGGTATACTATACCTATTAAACATGACACAATAGTTGAAATCATCTTTGCTCATAAAATTTTCATAAGTTAAAAATTCATTCTAGCATACTCTTACTGAGAAAGAGGTGGCACAACATGTTTAAAAGAGTGGAAATTGGTGCAATCTTCCTGGAAAGTAATTTGTAATTTTTAACTGACATTGTAAGATGCTTATGTCAATGTCCTATAATTGGCAAATGTATTTATAAATATTCATTGATCTGCAGAAGAGTTATGTACTATTATTACATTATTTTCAGAAGAAAAAGGGAATTGCATATTTTTACATTTATATTCTGCCTAAAAATCCTAAAAAGTTTTCATAGTTTTAACCCACTATTATCCTAAGAAATAAGAAAATATTTGGCTAAAACATGTACAAAATATGTTGGCATAAGTATAATTTTTATGAGGGAAACTTAGAAAGAACACCTATAGCCCTCAAAAGAGGAAAGATAATCTCTGAAATTTGGAGTTTTTTTAGAAAAGACACTGTCAGCATCCATGAAATATCAATTTTCTGAACATCATTTTAAAACTGTCTTTTAAAAAATCATTTTATTGGGGGCTCATACAATTTTTTATCATGATCATTGTATGAAGACCATATTTGTACATTTGTTTACATCATCATTCTTGAAACATCCTCCTTCTACTTAGAGCCTCATATTTTCCTTCCCTTCCCATTGCTCCTCCCTCATGAACCCCTAATAACTTATAAATTATCATTATTTTGTCATATCGTACACTGTCTGATGTATCCCTTCACCCCCTTCCCTGTTGCCCATTCCCCAGGGAGGAGGTTACATATAGATCACTGCGATTGGTTCCCCCTTTCTATTCCACTTTCCCTCTACCCTCCTGGTATCACCCCTCTCACAACTGGTCTTGAAGGGATAGTCTGTCTTGAATTCCCCATATTTCTAGTTCTAGTGTATATCCCTTGGTCTAGCTGGATTTGAAAGGTAGAATTGGGATCATGATAGTGTGTGTGGGGGGGGGGCGTGTGGAGGGATGAAATTATTGAAAAACTAGAGGAAAGTTGCATATTTCATTGTTGCTTCACAGTACCTTGACTGGCTCATCTCCTCCCTCTGACCCTTCTATAAGGGGATGTTGTTTCAGATACCCATGGATTTTAAGTTCCCAATATGTACTCCCCCTTATTTATAATGATATAATTTTTAGTTCTTTGATGCCTAATACCTGATCCCTTCAATGCCTCATGGTCACACAGGTGGGTGTGCTTCTTCAGTATGGGCTTTGATGCTTCTGAGCTAGATGGCCGCTTGTTACTTTCAAGCCTTTAAGACCCAGATGCTATATCTTTTGATAGCCAGGCACCATTGGGTTTCTTCACCACTTTTGCTTATGCACCCATTTATCTTCAGTGATCATGCCAGAAGGTGAGCATTATGGAATGCCAATTTAAGAGAACAAAGTGCTCTTGCATTGAGGAAGTACTTGAGGAAGTACAATGCCCATGTGCTGTCTTAATACTAACCCTATAAGTATATGTATGTAGATATATTTCCCCATATCATATATAAATATATTTACTTATGTACATGCCTATATTTAGATCTCTATGAATCCCTTTATCTCCCAGTTCTTTCTTATTATTCCTTTTACTTTCCTCTTGTCCCACTATCATGATCATGATTTGGGTTTCAGTAGTTTCTCTCTGTTGCTTTACTCTTGATCAGTCCCAATCAGGTCTCTCACACCCACTTTGTGACTGATTTTTTAAAAAATTTTTTTAGGCATCACTGTCCTCAGGTGGTGGGAATAGGAGGCCCAGCCTTTGTTCCTGGGAGCTGGAATCGAACTTCCACCCCAGTGGGCGGCAGTCCCGCGCACAACCACTACGCCACTGGGGCTCAGCCTTATTTTTTTCGTGTGTGACTGATTTTGAATCACTTGTTGTTCCCTTTTTCCTGGGTTGGTCAACACCATCTCTTTTCCCCCACCGCCCCATCTCCCATGTCCTCCCAGAACTATCAGTCCCATTGTTTTTTCATCCAGACTGTTCATCATTTTAACTGTCTTAATCATCACAAAATGATAGTTACTAATAATACAGAATCAAAAAATACTTTACAGCATATAGTTTGATCTTATTTTAAAATATGTTGTTGTTAATGAATTCTAACTGGTGATGACTCCATAAGTGCAGAGTTGAATGGCTTCAGGAGGTTTTCAAGACCAACTCTGTGACCTTTCAGAAGCAGATTGTCATACCTGTCTTTAAGGCATGTATAGATTTAAACTACTAAACTTTCAACAAATTTCAAATATTTAACAATTTGTGTCACTTAGTTGTCACCTATAAAGACAATAGATACAAGTGTAAAACTGTTTTTTTTTTTTGGGGGGGGGGCATCACTGCTCTCTGGCAGTGGGAGTAGGAGGCCCAGCCCCACTGCTGGAATTTAACCTCCATCCCAGTCGGCCGCAGTCTTGCGCACAACCACTATGTCACCGGGGCTCAGCCCGTAAACTGTTAATAATAACTTCCTCTGAGTGATGTTTTTCTTCTCCACAGTATGCATTTTTTAATACATCTGTTGCTAATACATATAAAGGATTTCTACTTTTTTCTTTGTTCGTTTTTTGGTTTTTTTTTTTTTTTTGGGGGGGGGGGCATCACTGCTCTCCAGTGGTGAGAGTAGGAAGGGTTCCTACTTTGAAATCTTCATTCTCAGGTCTCTGAAAGAAGTTCAACTCCTGCCCGAGGAACAGAAACAAAATGAACCTGTTTCTTTCCCCAAGTGATCTAGGATTAGTGAAGTGCTCTACAAAGTATAGCCTGTTGAGTTGTAGCCCATCGATTAATATCTGAACTGTCATTATTATACCTGTTCTACAGCATGTTTTAAAGCAAAAGGCTGGAAATTTAACACAACCATTGAAGCACTATATGTAAGAAGGGAATAGAAAAATGGCCTTAATTTTATGTGTCTTTTAGGAGAAAATCTGTCATTTTGGTCAAGTAGACACTACCTATCTCCATGAACAATTAACTTGTAAGAATACCTTTTTTGTCTCTGCTTTTATCTACTCTGCTTTGCTGTCTGCATGACCTTTCATCATGCTACCATCCCAGGGCTTCAAGAGTGTTCCAAGAAGAAACTATGGAAGACTTTCAACATTCTCTGACATCCTTGGTAGTGTTAATGGCTAAGACCATTGGCACTAACTCGTTTTAACCCACCTAAAGGTGCCTCAGAGAACAAGGACTGGTGATTTGCTTATAAAAGCATCACAGTTCTTTGATGCCTGATACCGAATCCCTTGGACACCTCGTGGTCACACAGGCTGATGTGCTTCTTCCATGTGGGCTTTGTTGTTTCTGAGCTGGATGGCCACTTGTACACTCAAGCCTTTAAGACCCTAGACATTATATCTTTTGATAGCCGGGCACCATCAGCTTTCTTCACCACATTTGCTTATGCACACATTTGTCGTCAGCCATCATATCAGGAAAGTGAGCGTTTAATGTTATGATTTTTAGTCTTTGGAGTACAGATTGGGGACCCAAGGCCCATCAATAGGTGAAGCAATATTCTCTTACACAGCGGTTGCAGGGAGGAGATGAGGCAGTTAAGGTACAGTGTAGTGACAATGAAATATGCGATTTTCCTCTAGTTCTCAGTCTTTTCCCTCTGCCTTAATCTCTATCCCAAAGGCAACCATGATAACTGGAGCCATTGTAGGCATCCTGAGACCAAAATTTTATGAATTCCCAAGAGGACCCCAATATTTGGAAAATGTAGCTGCTAAGCTAGTTCTGGGGGGTCAATCTATAAATTTCTTGGGATATTGAGCTTCTGGTGATTATATTTTCTTTTACTTGTAACTGTCTCAAATAGATATCATGAGACTTTCAAAATGTCCTTCATTTCTTAATGGCTCTGTTTTTTAACATTTTAAATATTGAATTTATTAATATTATGCCACTTATAACTGGGTTTCCTGAATATTTTTTGTGCTCTTGCAAATTAACACAGTTAGAGAAGGAAATCATGTCAACTAATAGTCACCCATGAAGCCAGGTCTCCTTCAGCTTCACCTTTCATCTTCCAAGGTAGTTGGGATCTCCATGATTCCTTTTGTTCTAATTCTGTGTCCTGGGTCTTTTCTTCTGAAGAAATATCCTAATAGGAAACACTTTTCCAGTTTGCTTACAAATAGACCAAATCAGTTTCTGTCAAATCAACACTGATTCTTGGTAACCCCAAGTGTGTCAGAGTAGAGTTGTGTTCCCTCATGTTTTCAATGGCTGATTTCCTTTTTCCTGAACATTGGTCACCAGGAGTTTCTCCTGTAGTGCCCTTGGGTGGACTCAAAACTCAAACCTTTCAATTAGCAGTGAATATGTTAACCATTTACATCACTCAGTGCATCTTGGCTAGAGCTATTTCCTAGATTTATATTAATCACAGCTAGCAGAATTGACAACACAAGTATATAAAATGTGAGTTCTTAAAATAACATATCTATATGCATCTTGCCACGAAATTCTTAATGAAATTATGTATTAATCCATTGAAGTAAATCTATTAGCAGAATGTTAAATCAGTTGGGAGGTTCTTTAAGAAAACTTTCTGACATAAATGTCAGGGGCTGTCTTTTCTATCTATGTTTAACTCCAACTTGAGTTATACCTATATAGTCAGGTAGAAGATTTACAAATCAAAAGACTCACTCACATTCCTATTCTGAAATCATAACATACATAAAATAAAAAACAAGAACCCATGCAAAGTTTTAGTAAAATACTGTGTCAAAGCTCAACCTACTCTTGAACTAGAGCAATTTCCCATTAGCTGACATCAAGTTGTGGTGAATTTTTAGTTGCATTTTATTTCATACTCAGAGACCTATGCAAGAATGTTATTGTTAAACCTGAAAGAACGGGTCACCTGGCCTGGGGACTCAGGATGATAATCTAAGGGGATTCCCAAGTTAATTGGCATAATATAGGCTACAAACAGTGTTCCACATCATACTCTGGAAAATAGAAAGTGGCATATTAAAAACATGTGACTGGCCATCTGAGGTGCCATATCGGTATAAATAAATCTTCAATTTATATTTGTAATATTTGCCCAATGACCTAATTAACCATCTGCATCTCAGCTTCCATGACCAAGAAAAGACAAAGAACTAGACGGTTCTTAACTCTCACTACAGACTGCTCAGAAGATCCTGGATAGAATAAGAAATAATGTAGGACTTGAAACACTTGCTAGTGAAGATCTAGAATTACAGCCTTCAGTATGAATTACAACTTAGTACAAAGAAGACCAAATCCTCACAATTAGAATAGTAGTTAGCATCATCATCCACGGAACAAGTTTGAAGCTGCCGAGGATTTTGTCTTCACTGTATCCACAGTCAATGCTCCTGAAAGCAGCAGTCAGGGAGCAAAAGATGAGTTGCATTGCATAAATCTGTTGCACAAGACCTCTTCCAAGTATTGAAAGACAAGGATGTTACTTTGAGGATGTCGCTTTGAGGCTGTGGCAGTCATGAACTTGATGTCAATTCCATGCTTGGGAGTCTAGGGGTGGAGTATAGCCTACCAATCCAGAGATAGTCAATGGGACCTCTGTGTCGGCATGGCTTTCTCCTGAGAATGCTGGGTAGTCTCGCGGTATTTCACAATTTGATAACAGAGACTTAACTCACTCTCTCCTGAAGACAAACTACTGACAAGATGAGATAACAGCATGTTGATCGATCCTGATTCCTGGAAAGTGGAGGAGCCAGAGAAGAGACCACATGGACTTGCCCTGATGGAGCCAAATTTCTGGGGATGGGGAAGCCACGTGGATACTCATGCCAGTGCTGAGATGGTAGGGAGGCCATGGGAAGACCCTTGCAAGGGCTGAGATGCTTCTATTGCCACCAAACACACAGACTCTCCACCTACTTGCCTGTAATTTGCCTGTAATCGCAAATGCTTCGTAAGTCAGAAGGAGACTTTATAGGCGGGTATTGAACATATGGGCTAATATAGGACTTATGACTTTAGACTGGACTTGGTTGGGATGCTTTCTCAATGTTCCATTCCTCCTGTATATAGATCCTCCCCTTATAACCATATGCATGTTCATGAATTTGTTTCTCTAGTTTACCTGGACTAACACACAGGTGCACCTGTCCCAAGCCATGGTATTCTCCATTGCCTCATATGCATGTGAAATTGGACATTGAATAAAGAAGGCTATATAATAATTGATGCATTTGAATTGTGGGACTGAAGAGAAACATTGAAATACCGCGGATTGCTGAAATGACAAACCAACCTGTCTTGGAAGAAGTATGGCCAAAGTACCCCTTATTTAGAGGCAAGGATGGCAAGCCTTCATGAAACACACTTTGGGACATATTGTTTGAAGAGACCAATCTCTGGAGAAGAACATCATTCTTGTTAAAGTGTAGGGGCAGTAAAAAAAAAAAAAAAAAAAAGGAAGGCCCTTGAAATAGATTGACACCATGGTTGCAACATGGTGTTTAAGGATGGTATAGGACTATGTAGTGTTCTGTTCTTTTGTACAAGAAGTCACTATTGGTCAGAAACAACATCAAACCATTTCTATCATATCATCATGATTGTGTTAGGTATGGTTCTCTAGAGAAACAAAACAAGGACACTTACGATATTACATGTTTTTTTTCCCCTTTTTCTTCTTTTAAACATTGTACTTGGTTTGATGTATACAGACAAGTCTATATAGCAAGAAGGGATAATAACAGCTTATTACCCCACCTAGCAGTACAGAGGGCTCAGTTTAACTCACTGTGGGAACAATTAATATACTGAAGGTCCTTCAACTCACAAGGGCTGATTGCCCAAAGTCAAGGAAGCTGACAGCACAGTTTGTCCTCAGGCAAGACCTGTATGGTGTGGCAGCAACAAAGGAAAAATGAGTAGGCGATTTGTTTTTTTTTAATTCCAAGATAATTTTATTTGGGAGCTCTTACAACTCTTACAACAATCTATACATCAATTGCACCAAACATATTTGTACATGTGTTGCCATCATTATTTTCTAAACATTTACTTTTTATTTGACCCTCAGTATCAGCTCCTTCCTCCTCCCTCCATTTCAACCTCCAACATTCTTGATGCCTTGATCAATTATAAATTGCTATTATTTTCATATCTTATTGTGACTGCTATCTCTCTTCACCTTCACCCAAGTTTCTGGTGTTTGTCCCCTGAGGGTGTGTGTGTGTGTGTGTGTGTGTGTGTGTGTGTGGTAATGGGTCCACCATTTCAATCAATTTCCCCTTCCTCCCTCTCTCCCCACCTCCCCCTGCTCTCCTGGTTTTCTGTCTCCCATTTCTGTCTTGGGGTTTCCTGACCTGGTGTGTTAGTCAGGGTAAACTAGAGGAACAAATTTAGAGGCACACATGTGGATATAAGGGAATGGTTTATATACAAAAGGAATAGAACACTGAGAAAGCATCCCAACCCAGTCCAGTTCAAAGTGATAAGTCTGATATTAGCCCATATGCCGGATACCAGTCTAATGTCTCCTTCTGACTCACGAAGTCACAGGTCAGTGGGTGCAGAATCCCAGTACTGGCAGGGGTTTCCCCATGGCTCCTCACTTCCAGGGCTCAGGGTCCATCAACAGCATTCAGTGGTGGCAGAAGCAACTCATCGCTGGCAGGGGTCCCCAAGTGGCCTCTCCAGCTTCAGAGGTCTGGGTCCATCAGGGCAGCTTCTCCTCTGGCTCCTCAGACACTGCCATCTTGTCTTTTCTGTGAGTCATCATCTCTGAGACTAACTCCCAACAACCAAGGACATAGCTTCTTATCTTCCCAAGGGAAGTATTGCGAGATTTCCCAGAAGTCTCAGGAGAAAGCCATGCCCACACAGAGGCCTCATTGGCTACTCAATGGCTATCTCCAGATTAACAGGCTAGACTCTACCTCTACATCTCAATCATGAAATTAACATAAGCACATGACCGCCACATGTGGATTCCATGTATCATGAGCCCTTATCTACATGAGTCAACCCCGAAGTGAAAGGCAGGACTGGGGTCATAATAGTGGAGGTGAGAAAGTCTCAAGAACTCAGAGGAATATTGTGTTTCATCAGTGCTGTGCCCTGGTTAACTTTACCTGTTCCCGTGATAGTTCTTTGATGGAATGTCTCACTGTCTAAAAACAGGTTTGCAGTCCTTTTTCTCAACAATATGTTTGTTTGTCTGTTTGCTTCTTTGTTTGTGGTCTTCTGATGCCTGTTACCTGATTCGGTTTACACTTCATGAACACACAGCCTGATGTGTTTCTTTCATGTGGGCTGATTGCTTCTCTGCGAGATGACCGTTTGTTTCCCTTCAAGCCTTTAAGACCCCAGATGCTATATCTTTTGATAGCTGGACACCATCAACTTTTGTCACCACCTTTTCTTGTGTACCCATTTTTCTTCAGTGATCATGTGTGGAGGGAGAGCAACGTAGAATGCCAGGTTGTTAGAATAAAGTGTTCTTGCATTGAGTCAGCATTTATGCAGGGGCTCAAAGACTGTTCCCTACCTCATTATATCACCATATAAATATATTTAATATATCATTGCTTCCACTTTTATGAATTATGTCCCCTCGCTAAAGTATACTGAAGCTGAGGATAATACTGGGTACACATGGTGGGGAGTGAGTCCTGTTTAAAACCACCACCACCACCCCTATGTGGTGCTCCTATGTAATCAACCTGAAACCAGGCTGCTAGTTGATCTCCTAGAGAAATGGTCCTATGTCTTGGAGTCAATGTTGGCCTCTGCAGCTAGCAGGTGGGGCACTCAGCAGTGGCAATGGACAAGACAACCGTGGTAAGTGGCAGTTCATGCGGCTGCTCCCATGAATAACCTCCATCCCTTCCACCATGTTCACTTTGTTCATGTGGAAAGAGGAAGACTAGTTTCCACAGAGTATGTTATCTTATACACGTGATTGTTAAAATCATCCTCTTCAGAGGTAAACCTTTGGGGGGTGCTCACAGAAGACATGTTTACCTTTACTTTCTTGGCCCATTCAGAGAGGTCTATCTACATACCTCTTCCCCACACCTCATAGTCACCAGTTTTCCAATCATGTTCCTTTGAATTCCATGACCATCCAGCCAAACATTAGCCATAGCGTGGGAAGCAGTAGGCAGCCTGTCCATTTTCCTTCTAGGCTAAATGAATGGCTATGTGCACTGCTTGAAGTTCTACTCAGTAGGATGATTTGCCTTCACCACGGTCCTCCACTGAGATCCCAGAAAGGGGCTGCAGTACTGCTGCTATCCACTTATGAGTGGCACCTGCCATCGGTAAGCCAAGCACAAATTTTCTATTCCTCAGTCAAATTATCATAAGAAACTCCCCAAGAGGCCATAAGTGCAGACTGGGAGAAGAAAGGAACCATGACAGGAGTGGAGAGTGTGGGCATTTTGGCCACTTGTTTATGCAGCTTACTTGCACCTGCAGGTCCTGTCCTAGCCTGATCTCATATACAACATATCCATTTAACAATGGAGTGTTGCATGTCCAACTTTATGATTTTGTGTGTCAGACAGTACCCAGTTTATGATGGGTAGTTCAGGCCTCATGGTACTTTGTGGTCCATGGTGAAGTGTTACATCTCCATTATGACCTAGTAGCAAGCCAACAGCTGTTTTTCAAAAGGGAAATAGTATTCTGCAGAGGATAGCAGAAATTTACTTGAAAATCCCAAGGGTCTCTGTTGTGATTTGCCAATAGGGGGCTGCCAAACACTCCACACTGCATCTCTATCCCTGACTGATACCTCTAGCACTTTTGCGTCAGCTGGATCATATGGTCCCAGTGGCAAAGCAGCTTGCATGGCAGGCTGAACCTAGTGTAGACTCTTTCTTGTTCTGGGCTCCACTCAAAATTGGCAGCCTTTCATGTCACTTCATAAATAGGTCAGTAAGCACACACAAATGAGGGACATGCTGTTGCCAAAATCCAAAAAGGTCCAATAGGTGATGTGTCTCCTACTTCACTGTTGGGTGGGGTGGAGGTGGGGGGACACATGCAATAGGTTATCATTTATTTCAGTAGGAATATCTCAACATGCCCCACAATACTGGACCCCTAGAAATTTTACTGTGGTGGAGGGTGCCTCAATCTTTGTTTGGTTGATTTCCCACCCTCTTTCACTCAGATGTTGTGCCAATGAATCTAGAGTGTTTGATATATCTCTCTTAATGGGTCAAATCAGCACAATATCACCAATAAATTGAACCAGTGTGATATTTTGGCAAAAGACAGGATCAAGGTCCCTTTGAACTAAATTATGGTACAGGGTAGAATTGTTGATGAACCCCTGGGGGAGAGTTGTAAAAGTATATTTTTGCCCCTGCCCGCTGAAGGCAAACAGCTTCTGGTGATCCTTTGAAACTGGTATTGAGAAGAAGGCATTGGCCATGTCAATAACTACATACCAAGTGCCAGGAAAAGTATTAATTTGCTCAAGCAATGGTACCACAGCTAGAATGGCAGTTGTAATTAGAGTCACCATCTGGTTAAGCTTATGATAATACACTGTCATTCTTTAATATCCATCTCTGAAAAAAATTAGGCAAAATAGGTGAGTCAAGTGGGGATGTGGAGAGAATCACCAACCCTCTACCCTTCAAGTCCTTGATGGTGGTATTAATCTCTGCAATTCTCCCAGGAATGCTATATTTCTTTTAGTTTACTATTTCCTAGGCAACAGCAGTTCTAGGGTGTCCTCTCAGCTTTTCCTACTGTAATAGCCCTTATTTCACATTTCAGGGATCCAGTATGGGGTTTCTGTCAATTTTTAAGTATGTCTATTCCAATGATGTAGTCTGGAACTAGAGAAATAATGAGAGGATATGTTCAGGAAACCGCTGAACCCTGTATAAGTATAGCACACTTCTTCCCGAGGCATTATCTGAACCTCGCCTATAGGAACTTTCTGAGACTTAATTCTAGATAAGGAAATAATGGGGGGGGGGTTTCCTGGGGACTCTCAGCATTATCTTTTAATAAGGCATCTCCCTCCAGACAATGCTCTAGGGGCAGCCCCACGTGGCATTAGAGCCTGTACTGTTTGTTTAATCTGCTCAAGTGTGAGTTATTTTACTGCTAGTGGGGTAATTCTCTCAGGTGGGAGGGAATAGATCTGCTGATTGGGGTAGAGCAATAGACTATCGGGGCTCAATTTCCTCCTCTTCTGGAGCACCAACCATATGTTCCCATCCCAAGTTTCAGTGTCCCATTTCCTTCCTATTGATTCCCTTACTTTAACATAAGACAATGTTCTAGACCTGCAATTCAGTGGATGCTGTAATTGAGCTACTGCTATGGTGAGACTCTGGATCTAATATTCGGCTATGTCAGCTCTAGTGCTAGAGGAGAGAAGGTTCTCCATTGTAGCACCTGGAGAATCTTGTAGGTCTGTTATTCAGCACTCATTTATATATGTACTTTTCGATACTTCTTATTCCAACAAAACTGTTGAAAAATAAACACATGATTCCCCAGAGTCTCTCCTGTCACCAACATTTCATCTCTTGCTGGTGATATTGTGGATATTAACTTTGTCACTTTACACCATAGATTAACAGCACCCTCTTTCTAGATATGATAGGTTTCTATAGCAAGAAGGAATAGAGTGGCTTATCATCCCACAGAGCAGTACAGAGGGCTCAGTTCAACTCACTTTGTGGAACAGTTAATATGCTGATGGTCCTTCAGCTCACATGGGCTGCTCTAAGGTTAAGGAAGCAGACAGCAGAGTCTTTCCTTAGGCAAAACATGTAGGGTAGAACAACAACAAGAAGATGAGCAGTTGAGGTCCATAAGTGGGGGCAAAGGAGTAGCTCAGACAATAGAGGTCAGCAGGGAAAGAAAAGGTCACCCTCCAATCATGCGGTCACCTGATTAATCTCTGCCCACATATTCCTATGTAGGCTGAGTTGATACAATAACTCTATCACATGACCATATGAAATAGAGGAGAACTACCCCAGAGCATTTCCAAATTTCCATTTGCCTTTGAACTACTATCTTTGTGTTAGCAGCCAAACCTTAAAACACCGGGGCTCCTTTACCTACATATCAGAATTGGGCCTTTTACTACCATGAACTCACTCTTATTTTGAGCAGGCTCTTTCTCTATTCTAGCTCTCTGTATTTGTGGTGTAAAATAATGAATTCTACAGATGACTGTAGAATACTTTACTGTAGAAACTTTCTTCAGATTATCCAGCATTGGAATATAGGTACACAGAAAGTAATTTAGCCTTTCATCTGTTAGAAAATGTCCAGCACTTTCCAAAGGGACCTGGAAAATAACAGTGTTTAGGAAGTCCGTATTTGCTGTTCATCAAATGTGTGCCAGGTAGTGCACTCAATAGCTCCCATGTATCCTGAAGATAAACATAATTGTTCCCATTCTGCAAGTAGGAATCCAATGCCAAAGGACTCAGTGATGGTACCAGGATCACAGAGGTGAGGAGGGAGAGCTTATGTTTCAAAATCAAATCTCTTAACTATTATACTATCCCATATTTATCAAGAGTCTCATGATTGAAAGCAGTATTTCACACAATATGCATTTAATTATAAAACTCTATCTAAAAGTACTGAAATATGCCTTTCAGTAAAAATGTCATGTTTTATATTCTTTTTTTGTTGGAGGCTGTATGCTGATTCGCATAGGCAAATGTCATCATCTTGGTGAGGGGTACATTAAAAAAATTATCAGTTAAATTTAGAATTCAAGTTGATCATACGACTCCCATAAGCCTGTTATGATTCGGGTACACACACACTGTTGACTTTCTAATCCATAAACATCCCTTTTGTTCAGTTGTATTGCAACACCTACTTCCAAGGTATTGTTAATATGTTAAAGAAAACGTTGATGCTTTGCAAGTTGTGATTTAGCTTTGAAATCCCTGTAATTAAAACATTCGAATTTCAGGCACTGTGTATAATTGAGTGCAAAGAAACAAAGATGTATTTCATTTTTTTTAAATCTACAGATGATTCACTCGCTCCACCCCTTCCACCTACAGACTTTAAAATTTCAGCTTTCTGAGAGGCTACAGGACATGACCCGACATCTATGCCTTGAGTAAGAAGGTGCTAAATGTTAACATGTAATGCCGCCAACCCTCTTAACCTGTTTTCAGGTGTAGGCATCATTAACAATGCTCTCTGACCTGGGGCTCTAAAAGGAATAGACTCTTGTAACCTTACACCAGCAGTTCCACTTAAGCAATGACCTGAAGCAGTTATCTTTCCAGACTATGACGTGAAGGCCATGAATGCATTTACTTCTGTGTCCCTGGTGGCCTGGCTAACGTTTGTCAAAGCAACTGGTCACAAAATTCCCTTATCCTCTGTCCCTGACCTATATTTTAAATTGGATGCAATAACTGAGTAATTCCCAGTCTTATGTTTACTGGTCCACAAAACACAAATATATCATGTTCAGTTTCAACACATAGAATATAAAAGACATGTAGAAGGGAACATTATTTCACACTAAAATGCCTTAGTTAAACTTTTCTGATGCATTTGCCCAGATTGAAATAACCTACTTGATATTTTCTAGATAATGAGTTCAGAAAACTCCAGCTCAATATTTTCCTTATTTGTTTAAATAAATGTAATAAACATGCAAATAGTCACTAAGGATTTGGAGCAGGAGCTACAAGTAATTTTTTTTAATTATATTAAGATTGCCCATGGCTATTTCTTTGAGTCTTGACCAGTAGGTGTAGCTAATTATGTAGACTATTTCTGATAAATGGAAGTCCCTGTAGAGATAATTCAAGCCATTCTCTATTTTGCAATGAACACTGGATAAATTGTTTCTTCATTCTGAGAAGAAGGGGCTATTAAAAAGTATGAAAATCCGCAGAAAGGTTGCTCTTACAATGTTCTTTGGAGACCAAAGACTTCAACTCACACAAGTCCATACATCTTCAACCCCAAATCAGTGTTGACATGTTCAAAGAGTACAAAAATTAAGGGAAGAAATTGATATAGCTGAGATTCCCATCTCCTACTTGTAAATAATTGAGGTATGTGCATAATCTCTTGTTCATATAAAACTCAAAGCTAAACTGTTCACCAGGATGTTTCTGTGACCATCTTCCCTGTGGCTCTAAGTCGACACATTCTTATCCTTCGCTGGAGATACTTGCAGTGACTGCAAGTGGATTTTGAATAGCATCCTTAACTGATGGTCTCCTGGACTTTTCACAAAGCATGACTATCCTGAGAGGTCTCCCTTCCTCAAAAGTGCCACGACTTTCCCTGCAGATATAAAACTGTCCTCCAGACTTAGATACTTTGTTGGAGAAGTAGTAGGGTCTAGAAATGGCCCCACAAGCAGCCAGAGAACTCCGTAAAAATTCCTACAGCTTCAAGTGACTTTATTTCAGGATCCAGACAAACCTATACCTCATAAAAAGCCTCCTGCAACCAGGTCAAGCCTTGGCAATCCTGCAGAGCAGAAAAGAATCACTCCTGGGTGTTTCTGAAATTGGAAATCTCTTAGGAGAGCAGGCAGCAGCATCTTTTCCCCTTTGAGTGTCTGGGGCATATGGATGGGGTGGCGGGGCAGCTTGAACTGCTAACAGCCCAGTGTGTAATCCAATGTGCCACCAGGGAAAACAATGTCTCATTTGAAAAGTAGTGTTACCTCTTTCCATTGTTCATTTTATGTATAGACTCTCTCACATTTATGTTACGATTCCATTCTGAGAACTCTGTCATATATCAGTACTGATGTAAGTTGAATGATTTTTTGTTATCAATTTCCATTATTATTGTCTTATGTATTTGCTTTATTTCCAAATTTAAGACAGCTTCGCTTTTGCACACAGTTTGATCTCTACTCCATTGTACTTTTTATGATATACTCACCTTCCTCTATTTGTTGTTGTTATAATTTTCATTGCAGAAATGTTATCTGTGACTCACTTTTTTTATAAACCACTTTATTAGGATTTAATCCAGACATCACATAAATCCATAGCTCAATCATATCAAGCAGTGTTGTACAATCACTACTGAAATCAATTTCAAAACATTTTTTCTTCTTCGAATTACTTGATATCAGCTCTCCTTTACCATCACACCAACTTCTCCAGGAACCCTTCTTCTAGTTGTTGCCTAAATGGATTCAGATATTCTGGGTTTCACATACTGAAAAACATGAAAAAAAAGCATAACAAAGAGTCAAGAAGGCTATCAATAATGTCAAAATATAACAGAGATAAACTCCAATATGAAAAAATATATATTACAAACTGCATCAAACCTAAAACATATCAAAAGGCAGTTCAAGTGACAAACTTTGAAATGTTCAAATCGGGTTTATCATTTTAATCTACTGTAGTCATCTCTCCAATAGCCAAGTTATTGCCTGTTAACCAAGTTAACAGACCTTATAACCTTATAACAAAGTTAGTACCATTCTTTAATTGTGGATCTAGAGAAAAAATTCTCTGTGTATAACCTACAACTATATTTTGGGCTTATATTGTCATCCATAGATTTCTGTACACTAGAATATCACAATTAAAGCTTTAATACTATTTTCTCCTTTACATTTGGATTATATAGTTTACAATCTTTGGATCACAGAGGTTGGTGTGCTTCTTTCTTGTGGACTTAATTGACATATGACTTAGAAAGCTGCTTGTTTGCAAGCAGGTGTTTAAGACCCCAGATGCAAGTCTATCTGATCGTCAGGCACCATTTAATTTCTTTACCACACTTTGTTCTAGTACCCATATCTTCTGTTTTCTTCATGAGGATGAAAATCAAGCAAAACCATTTTGTATGCACAGCTGTTTTTAGATTGGAGCTAGGATTAAGTGTGAGTCCAACATCCATTCCTTAATCTGTTTTTATTTGCCTCTGCATTACATTAGAGACCTCATTGTTAATTTACAGTACAGAATCTTATCTATCTTTTTCCTGGAGCATAAGCACTGTCTGTTGATAGTGCCATTGATCAGGCCATAGTACTAATTTTAAAACATTATTGAGAAAGGGATATTGAATAAGAGTAGGCTAACTATATACTGCAATGCCAAAATTATTCGCGTGTAAAAATAAATCCTTATGTAACTGGACACTATTTGCACAAACAATGGGAGTTGGAGGTCAGGCAAAGCTTACAATAAAATTCACTGACCATGCTAGACACGGGTTTGCCTGAACAATGCATATCTTAAAACAGTGATTACATTGAAGTAGTAAATAAATACTCCTGAGAGTTCAATTCTCTTGGTATAGCTTCCTCAGCGTCGTCATACATCATGTAATTTCACTCTTAAGTTTTCAGGTTAAAAGTCTACTTGGGGTAGAGTCTAGTTGACACAGTGCGGTTTCCACATTGCTTTCCTCTGGTATGTCCTTTGGAGTGTATTGTGTGCCTTGAAGACCCAGGCTTCAACATCCCACTCCTCTATGCTTGGGTCCCCAGGGGGGTGTACAGAAATGTGAACCAATGCAGCTTGTTAAAAGTATATTCCTAGGTATGCCCCCTTTTTAGGGTCCTTCAAGGAGTCATCCCTCCCCCACCCGACTAGGAAGTTGGTCCTCCCCCTTTTCTGCCCAACAGACATGCACGTGTCTTCTCCAAGTTGTGTAGGCTTCCTTTCCTCACTTCTGACTTGACTTTACTATCAGTATCCCTCACTAATCTGTCTGCTATTCTGGGGAGAACTTCTTATCACTTTATGTGGTAACTACTGAACAGTCACACTTCCCTCCACCTCTCTGAAAAATCTGACCCCAGTTGATGTGAGGACTGCCCTGCCAACATGGTCTTCAACCCATCGACAGGATGCTGCATGGTTCATGGGCAACAGTTAGACTTTCTACCAAGCTTTCTGGCCACCCTGGTCAGCAGATTGGATAGCCTGAAAGCCTGCACCTGCTCCCCTCCTGGTGCTCATCCCTATAACAGGGGACTCATACAGTACTTTTTTTTTGAGATTGACTAACTTCATTCAGCATAATGGTTTCCAGGTTCCTCCATGCCATGTTTCATAGCTTCATCACTGTTTTTTTTTAATTAGTTAATTTATTTATTTTGTGGCATCACTGCCCTGGTAGGAGTAGCAAGTCCAGCCTTGTTCCTGGAGACCTACTGCTGGATTTGAACTGTCAACCCTGTGGGCTGCAGTCCCGCAAACTACCACTAAGCCACCAGGGCTCATCCGGCTTCCTCGCTGTTTTTAAGGGATGTGTATTATTTATTTCATTGTGAATACATATTTAGCTTATTATGTAGATTGATGTGGCTCTGTTTCATTTTTGCATGCTTTAGTAGAATGGGCTCTCTCTAATAATGTCTTAAATGATCATCGCAGGATACTATCTGTTGTTGCTGATTTGTTGAAAGAAGTTCCTTTAATAGTTTTTGTAAGGTTGTCCATGCTTTTACATATTCCTTTAGTTTTGCCTTGCTTGAAAATGATTTCGTTCCTTCCTCTTATTGGAGGTAAAATCTTGCTGGATATAAGATTATTAGCTGACAGTTTTCTCTTTCAAAATTTTGAACTGTTTCCTCAAAGTACAGTTTATCTTAATTGTATGGAAGAGGGGGGGAAAGCTTTGGGGGCCTTCATTTGCTTGTATGCCATTACTGAAATGAGAAGGAATAACTCTAAACATCCATTAACCATCAGAACATAAAATGAATCAAGTGTGAATCAAGGAAAATGGAAGTTGTCAAAAACAATATGGGATGCTCAGAGGTCAGGATCCTAGGCATGAGTGAGCAGAAATGGACCAGTTTTGACCATTTTGAATCTAACCGTCACAGGGTCTACTAGTCTGGGCATGATAAATTCAAGAGGAGCTATTCCAGAAAACTTCCAATGACTGATTGTTCTGAGGCAAATTAGCTGCCTTATAGAAGTGTAAAATTTTGAAGGGCCACTCAAGGTAACAAAATAATTGAGTATATCAATCATAGAGTTCTTGCCTACATGTTTTCCATAGAAAAATCTGTGGTTATCTTAATTGTTTGGAATTTTAGGATTATTTCCTTATATTTGATGTTACAACATTTAACTATGATGCTTCATGAATTTCCTTTGGAATCAATTCTGATGAGGATTCCTGGGATTCTTGGATAGTAATTTTCTGCTCTGTCATAATGTTAGAGTAATTTTCCTCTAATACTGCTTCCACTATTTTCTCGGTAGTTAATGTTTATTCCTTCTCTTCTAAGATGCTTATTAAACTGAAATTGTTCCTTTTGCTAAAGTCTCATAGAATTCTTAAGTTTTTTTCAGATTTTTTTATACCTTGATCTTATATTTAGTGCTCAAGAGATTTGTCTTAGAGATCACTGATTCATGTTTCCATTGTTCTGTTTTATTCTTTCAGAATGTTATCCTGTTGTAATATTTTAGTGTTTTCCACTTGAATTTCCATAGGAGTTCTGGAATTATTCTTAACTTTATTTATTTTGTTGGGGTGGTCTTGTAGTGCTTTCCTGAGTTCCTCTATTTCTCCTCTATTTTTTTCTGTATTTCCATCAAATGTTTCTTTCAATCATTGAAAGCCACAGAAGATCCAAATCTTTCTCCTCCTCAGCACCTACATTTGCATGTCTTCCAGTCAAATGAGCTGATTACTCCTGCTTGCCTAAGTGCATAAAGATTGCCTACAGCTTTGGAGAAATGACTTTTTAAAAAATTTCTCCCCATAAAAACACTGGTTTTGAGACTGGGTCCCAACTCCCAGGGAGGGCTTGGCAATAATCAACACAGCCAACATTAAGCATCGAGAAGAAGAGAAGAGAATATCCAAGATATTTTCCACTCTCTCGCCTAGGGTGTATTAAGCAGCTCTGTATGTCAGAGCAGGACCAAGAGTCTATCTGGGTATGGGCTGACAGAAAAGTGGGTGATACCAGTTTGAATCTGAGGTCCATTGAGAGATGCCCCTGAAATTCTCTGGTGCTGATCCTGCCACCCAGCTATAGACCCACCAATTTCTGCATTTCCCCCAAGCTAGTTCCCCCACCACTCCCAGTATTCTGAGGAAACATTGCCACAGTCCAGTCCCCAGGAATTCAAGCTGGGAGTTTAGACTCAGCCTCCAGTTTATACAAATCTCACCTATCAAACTGGAATGTAGTGAACAGGCTGTGACTCTCTCAGTCCTTGAGTGCAAGAACTTGTGGAGTTTCCTCCCTGTGTTCAAGTGTTAGTATTCTCTCTGGTGTCAGTTAGGGGCATGTGTGGAGACAAGGCACTGACTCACCTTTTCCTCTCTCCTTAGCTGGGGTCTGGAGCCCAGGTGGAAAAGTGGTTCTGCAGGTGTCTTAGCGGGCAGCACAGAATCCCCAGTTTTGAGGGTAGTGGTGGTGGGGCTTCTTTGTGTCAATTGCTCCCTTTAAAAGACCAGATTGTGGGCTGGGCCCCGGTGGCATAACTGGTTGTGTGTGGGACTGCAGCCCGCGGGTTTGGCGGTTCAAATCCAGTGGCGACTTTCGGGAGCAGCGCTGTATAGCTCCCACGACCACCAGAGAACAGTGATGTCCAAAAACAAAAAAATAAATAAAAGACCAGATAGTAATTGCCAGACCTTTCTTCTCCTTAAGGGAGGTGCAAAGTGTGGTACTAAGTCTCTTCTATATTGTCAGAAGGTTCCCTTGAAGAGGATTTCACAGAGCCTCCAACTACACTGCCATATTGGATCAAGTTTGGCACAATTATTTTGATTGGATATTTCCCCCTTGTATGTTTATCTTCGAGCCATACATTGCTGCCACTAGATTATAATCTTCAAAAATGTGATCAGCAATAGTAATTATTTTTACATTCTTGCTGCCCCAATTCCTGTAAGACTTCAGGATCTTCCATGTTCTTTTCTGTGCCCTTCTCTGACAGATACCAATCAAGAACAGCTTATATCCCTGTTTTGATTTCTCTTGTTGAAAAATAAATAAAACCCTCAAAGTTGGTTTGCCTAGAAGTTTTGCATCTCTGTAATTATGGTGAATAAAAATTTCTCCACCTCTTACACTTAGCATTTGTTTATAAATTTTACCAAGTATCCAAAGCCACAAGCACATTTTTATATGCCATGCAGTCTACGCACACTCATAAGAACCCTGTAGGACAGACTAGTACTCTCCTATAAGCTCCTGAAGGCTGTACCGTTGGTCCTTGAACATTACTGGACTAAGGATACCCACTCCCGTTAGAGTGGAAAGTTCATGTATAATTTCTGACACCCCTTAAATTTATCTGTTAAGAGTCTACTATTAATTAAAATCCTTACTAATCACATGAGCAGCTGACCACCATATGTTGTATGTTGTATAATTTATTTTGCAAGTATGTATGCACTCGTCTAAGAACTGAATTTCAATTCAAGATAAGGAGGTCCTTCAAAATAACAAAAGGAAAAAAATCTCAGAAGTCTGAGGGCATAGACATAAATTTTGTTTTTTTTTTTAATTTTTTTATTTTTGCAATTGCTCCTAAGTTGTATTCATTGATCTTGTAATGATGGGAAACTACAGCTCCAGATCTCAATCTATGGTGTATCGCAGGCAATTGATTTATTTTTCTTGCATTACCATGCATATTTTCTCCTTCTTAGAAGTAGTGCCATGATCCGTGGTGGCACTTCATGTGAATCTAATAATGTCACTCAAGGTTTAAAGGATTGCACTGAACATGATGGAAAGAATACAACAAGAGTGAGAGATTGCTTTTTATTGTAATACACAGTTTGCAGGAAAGACTGACTGGTTGTATAGAGATCATTAACATCCTATGGCATTGTGTTGTTTAATTCATATAAAAGGGAAAAAAAATTTTAAAAAAGAGGATCCTTGCACTACAAGGTCATGTTGTTTAAGGATCCAAGGTGGTCTTTATGAGAGTAGAGCATCAAGTTTTTTCTCCCAGGCATAACACTTCCACAATCTCCCTGCCTGGTGATAGTATTTGATTCTTAGTCGAAAGCAGAGAATCTTAAACTTATTTGGCTTACCATCCCATTTTCGGAAGAAAAAAAAATTACTCAGCATGCCATGCCAATTAGAAACTTTCCCACTGTAGCCACTTTTCTGGGATAAAGTATAGGTATTTTTTTTTTTTTTTGCAGATGCATTGGTTCATTTTGGTACCTTCCAGTGGAGATATCACCCACTTTGGGAAATGCTGGTCTAGACCATTGAACTGGAAGGAAACTTTGGATGATGATGTAGTTAAATCTCTTAATTCATAGGCAGGGAACTAAGGTACAAACACACTCACTGCCATCCAGTTGATTGCAAACTCATGGCAACACTGCACGATGGGAATAAAAAGCCTCATCGCTCTTCCACAACTACTAAAGCTAGTGATGAAGAAAATGAAGACTTCTGATTTCTTCAGTCTAGAATCAATCAAGTATACAATCAAAACACGTGAATAATTATTGTCAATTGGAATGTGAAAGTTAAAAAGAAGTAGATAGAAACAGTTCTTTGAAAATATGGGCTTGGTAATAGAAGCAAAGCAGGAGATCACATGATAAAATTTTGCAAGAAGAGTGACCTCTTCATTGTAAATATGTTTTTTCAATTCCTTTTGTCAGTTACTGATCAGTAACTATAGGAAGGAAATCTCCCCCCCCCCCCATGGAGTTTTACTTTGTTGTTTTTGTTGACTTTTTCAAAACTATGTGTTAATTTTTTTATAAAACAACCTTATCACCTTCAAAATACTCTCCATTATGCATTAATGCATTTGTCAAATCTGCAATTCCATTCTTTTTTCCTCGCTTTTTTGTATCATTTTATTGGGGGCTCTTACAACTCTTATCACAATTCATACATATGTGTATTGTGTCGAGTGCATTTGTATATATGTTGTCATTATCGTTTTTCAAAGCATTTTCTTTCTACTTGAATTCTTGATATCAGTTCCTCATTTTCTTCCCTCTTCTTTCCTCCCCCCTCCCTCCCTTCCTCCTGAATCCTTGAAAATTCATAAATTGTAATCACTTTTTCATGTCTTGCACCGTCCAATGTCTCCCTTTACCCCCTCGTGTATTGTCCATTCCCCCAGGAGAGGGTTACAGGTAGGTCATTGTGATCAGTTCCCCCGTTCTCTCCCGAGCTTCCCTTTCTGCTCCTGGCAAGGCTACTCTCAGTAATGGTCCTCAGGGCTTTATTTGTCTTGTATTCTCTGTGTTTCCAACTCTTATCAGTACCAAGACATCTGCTCTGGTCTAGGCAGATTTAAAAGGTAGAATTAGGGTCATTTGGGGGGGGGAGGGGGTTGTTATGAGGAAGCATTAAAAATCAGAACAAAGATGTATATTTCATCAGTACTATATTGCACCCTGACTGACCCATCTTCCCCCCACTACTCTTCTGTAAGATGTCCAATTGTTTACAGGTTGACTTTGGGCCTTCACTCTGCACTCCCGACCCCCACCCCTTTCACATTTTTATTTTTTGCTCTAGGTCTTTGATGCCTGACATGATCCCATCGACACAGCATGATCACACAGGCTGGTGATGTTCACTTTCTCTGACATGATTGCTGAAGACAAAATGTATGCATAAGCAAATGTGGTGAAGAAAGCTGATGGTGCCCAGCTATCAAAAGATATAGTGTCTGGAGTCTTAAAGGTGATTCTTAGAAACATTTTTCAAGCTCATTTTTTGGGATGGCTGACAGCACCTCCCCCCCCCTTTTTTTTCTTTTTCTTTACCTCATCTATGTCATCAAATTTCTGTCTTTTTATGTGCCTCTTCATTCACAGAAACAAAAAGAGGTGACATGGAGCTAGGTCAGGTGAATAAGGTGCTTGGCTCAAGAGTGACATGCCATTTATTTGCCAAAACTTAGCAAACTGAGATGACTGTAAGAGCAGGGACATTGTCATGGTGGCAAGTCCTCCATCTGCCACAATTCGGGCACTTTTTGTAGTACACTGTTAAATAATCTTTTCAAAACCTGCAAATAGAAAACCTAGCAGTCAGACCTGGCGAGATGAACTCCAATGAACTAAGATTCAATGTTTTTGTCCATTTGGGAAGTTAACAGGCTTAAACAAGAATAGGTTTTGTCATCAATCAACATTTTACCATTTTTGAAATTAGAAAACCATTCATAAACTTGAGTTTTTTTTATAGCACTGTCCTTGTAAGCTGTGTTCAGCACCACAAGTTTCTGCAGCATTTTTCCCAAGTAGGAAACAAATTTTCACATTCACACACTGTCCTCTTAAATTGGTCATCACAAAAAAATGAGGTTTGAGTGAAATTGCTTTTACAAAAAAATTCACTGTTACCAGAGAGAAGCTTCTCAAATGATGTCACTGGGCACACCAACTCAGAGTGAGTTGTTTGATTCTCACCTAGGTGGAAAAATGCATACTATGAAATCTCCACTCTGTCAAGCACAATTTCATATTTTTTTTTGGGGGGGGGGGGGGGGAGGACTCCCTCGTACACATGGACTTCTCCCAGTGGAATAAACAAGAATCAAAATGACTTCATTTATGGTAAGAGACTATCAAGAAAAATAATCTATAACTTATCAAGAGTTTGTGAGGAAGGGTGGGGGAAGAAATGGGGAGCTGATATCAGGGGCTCAAGTGTGAAGAAATGCTTTGAAAATGATGGTGGCATGTGGTAAATGTGCTTGACACATTGGAAGAATGTATGGATTGTGATAGGATATTTAAGAGCCCCCAATAAAAGTATTGAAGAAGAAAGAAATGGAATACCAGCAGTCAAAATGAGACCAGAGGCCAGACTATCAATTGCTCATATGTAAATTAATGCTGAAGTTGAAGAACATTCAAAGAAGTCCATGAGAATCAAAGCACAGCTTGAGGATGCATTTCCTGAATGTTGAGAACATCTTAAGAGACTATTTCAAGGTGTGCTAGTTAGGTATTGTGTCAACTTGTCTGAGATACTCTTTTCCTTATTAATTAAGACCTCTCTCATGATGTGATCTGAAATAATCTAAATAGCTTCATGATGGAATCTGCTATGAACAGTAAAGTAATTGCAAGAAGATTTGGGAGAATGTAACCTCTATTCTTAGATCACAGCCCTAAATTAATTTAAAGAAAATTTCCTCCCAGGTGTGGCTTCCTCTTACTGAAGCTTATTCTGTGCGAAGACCTCTCGCATCTTCCTGGTTGGGATCTTTTAGTTGGTGTAGCAACCAACTCTATACCTATGGCCTGGGAACTATCAGCCTGTTACCAATTTTCCTGCCACACTTGGATTCGTTTGACTCTGCTACCATGTGCCTGCCTTGCTGATCTCGAATTCATTTGCTTCCTGATTCATCTTCATGTCCTTGTTCATCAACCCTGGGAACTACAAGTCAGAGAAACCTCCAGTTTAAAATCTGTCCCATAGACTTGAACTAGATAGGACTTAACCATCATTACAGCTACATGAATTATCTTCATGATACACACACACACACACATATTCATTGGTTATGCTTCTCTAAAGAACTCTGTCTAAACCAGAACACTGAACACTAATGACAGAACACAATAACAAGTTCTAAGTGACAACTAAAGCATCGGAATTGAAAGCCAAAAAAATCATTAAGGAGACAGGAAAGAAAGAAAAGATCAAAGTGAATATCAGAAGAGACTTTGAAACTTGCTCTTGATTGTACAGATGCTAAAACATGGAAGACATGATGAAGGAACAGAGCTGAACATAGATTTTCAAAGGGCAGCTGCAGAAGGTAAAGGAGGGTATGACAATGAAATGTCCAGACCCAGAGTCATAAAGTAAAAAGGAAGAACATACTTAGCAGAATTGAAACTGAAATTACTAAAGAAGAAACTCAAGGCTCGAATTTAAATATTGAAAGATTCTATGAATAAAATATTGAAAGATGCAAGATCCATAAAAGGAAAATGGAAGGTACTTACTGAAGGTGGTCCTGGTCACCACATATTTACTATTTTAGTGCCAACCTTGCTTTATTGAAACACGTATTAATCTTGTAGGCATTATTCTGTCTTTTTGAATAAATGATATTAGAATTTTTTTACTTTTTATTTATAAAATTCACTTTATTGGGGGATCATACAACTCATACAATCCATCCATCCATCCATTAATCCATCCATTGTGTCGAGCATAGTTGTACATTTGTTGCTATCATCATTCTCAAAACATTTGCTTCTACTTGAGCCTTGGTATCAGCTCATTTTTCCCCTCCTTCCCTGTTCTCTCCTCCCTAATGAACACTTGATAATTTATAAATTCTTATTATTTTGTCACATTTTACACTGTCCAACATCTTCCTTTACCCATTTTCATATCGTCTATCCTCCAAGGAGGAGGTTATATACAGATTCTTGTAATCAGTTCCCCCATTCTCCCCTACCTTTCCTCCACTTTCCCAGTATTGCCACTCTCACCACTGACATGTCCCTGCTTAATGCTTACCCTTCATGAAGATATCACTGAAGATATGGGTTCTAAAGCAAAATGTGGTAAAGGAACCAGATAGTGCCTGACTATCAGAAAAAATATTATCTAGGATCATAAAAGATTGTCTTAAAACAAGAAGCCACCTAAATGAGGCAACAAGTAAATCTACATGGAAAAAGTACTTCGGTCTTTGTTTTCTAAGGATTGTAAATATTAAAATACAAATCTGAAGAAAGGAATAATATCAGAGCTTAAATTGTGAACAGCTTGTTTGCAGAAGGCTCTGGATGATAGTCAAAGCCCAAAATCCATTTGCAATCAATCATGGCAGATGTATTAGGCAAAAATGTAATACAGATGTATTAGGCTAAAATGTAATACCTGATCATTTACCATTTAAAATATGTTCTTGCTTTTAACATTTCCTGCTTTCTATTAGATTAAGACTTTCCTCTGGTTTATTCTTTGCTACCGTTGTTGGCTTTGTTGGTAGGCTTTCTAGTATATGAAATCCAGCATAGGTAAACCTAGAGACAGCAATTGGATTAATGGCTTATTGGGGGAATGGAAGTGGAGGTTAAGGAAAAAAGGGGATTTAATTAGTATGAGAAGAAAAAAAATGTTGTAGAACAGACTTTAGTGATCTAGTGAAAAATTTTTAATACGACTGAACTATTGAAGTACATGATATATGATTTCTAAGTTACTAAGTTTCTATGTTGTTAAAAAAATGGAAGGAATACACAGACTCACTGTACCTAAAAGAACTGATCAACATTCAGCCATGGTTAAGAATCAAGTTGCACTAAAGGCATAAAAAAGTCGCAGTTGTTCCAGGAATTGTTAGAATATCAATTAAAATCATTTCAAGAAGCTGATGAAGCACTGAGAGCCTTCATTCCTATATGACAAGTCATTTGGAAGAACTGACCAACTTACAGGAAAAGGTTTGTATAGGTACCCATTTCAAAGAAAAATGACACCATAGATTTTGTAAATCATTGAACAATATCACTAATATCACACACAGGTAAACCTTTTCTGAGTATAATTCAACAATTTCAGTAGTACATCAACAGGACTCTACCAGGAATTCTAATCAAATTCAGAAATGAATGTGGCATCAGGGATATCGTTGTTGATGTCAGATGGATCTTGGCTGAAAGATGACTACTTGTGTTTTGCCGAGTATGATTATGGATTATGATAAACTATACATTGCATTATGAAGAATTGGAATTTTAGAAGACTAATTTGTGCTATGTAGCACCTGTGCATGAAATAAGAGTCTATCATACAAAGGAAATATGATTTAAAATCAAAGGAAGTGTGTATCAGGGTAGTATCCTTTTATCCTGTTTACTCAATCTGTTTGCTAAGCAAATAATGTGAGAGACTGAACTATATGAAAAGCAGGGCATAAGGATTGGAGGAAGGTCTATTATCAGCCTGTGTTGTACAGATGAAACAACTCTGCTTACTGAAAGTGAAGAGGACTTGAAGCATTTGCTGAAGATCAAGGCAACAGCTTTCAATATAGATTGCAATTTAACATAAAAAAATCCACACATCTGGACCAATAATTAAATCATCATAATCAGAAAAGATTGAAATTGTCAAGGATTTAATCTCATATCCACAATCAATGCTCATGGAATCAACGTTCAAGATATCAAATGATATGTTGCATGTTGCTTTGGGTAAATCTTCTGCCTAAGACTTCTTTAGAGGATCAAGAGGCAAAGATAAAACTTTGAGGACTAAGATGTGCCTGCTCCAAAGCATGGTATTTTCCATTGCTTTATATGCATATGCATTGAATTGGAAGACCACAGAAGAATTGATATATATATATATATATATATATATTTTAGGCGTCACTGCCCTGGTGGTGGGAGTAGGAGACCCAACCTTTGCTCCTGTGAGCGGGAATTGAACCTCCAACCCAGTGGGTCGCAGTCCCGCGCACAACCACTACGCCACCGGGGCTCAGCCAGAATTGATATTTTGAAGTATGGTGCTGGTGAGAAATAATGAAAGTACCATGAAGTGCCAAAAGAGCAAACAAAAATGTCTTGAAAGAAGTATACTAAGGGGACAATGGGCCAGATTTTATGCTCCTGGGTAGATAATACGAATACATTTCTATCCAACCTTCAGTGACAGACACTATGAACTAAGCACCATGGTGATCGTGGAAGCTGACCTTGTAGGCAGCATGGCATAAAGCAGGGGTTACACAAGAATGATGTATCATAGAGGCCCCACTGAGCAAATGGAACCCTGACTTGAATCTGCTTGTACGCTTGGACTGAGGACTGGGATACTTGGATCAGGGAAGAAACAAAGAATGTCCACCCCAAGACTGTGGAAATGGTGGTCATCATTAGACCTTGTGGGGAACCCTTGACTTTGTTGGTGTCCAATGGAAAGGGACTAAGATCAAGATACATACATGTGCTGTCTTAAGGGACCCAAGACTACAATCATGTAATGCTTTAATTCCCGCTTTGCAGAGGCATAACAGGTTCTGATCCATTGAGTAGGGATCTCCAGTAAGAGGAATTGATCCAGGTAACCCTCACCCACCTCCCTATCCCCAGTATCAATTCCCATACTTAGGCTCAACAAAGTCAAATCAAATGTGAGATCAAACTGGGTAGGGCAAAAACTCTTGGGTTACATACAGTCCAAGGTGGGATTGAACTCACATGGACACCACATACTGACAGTGCCTGGAGTGCTGGGTCACTGGAAAAATTAATGATGATAATAGCACAATCTACTTATACACCAGAGGGATAACTGACAATGCTGTACTTCTTTGTTTATATGGATTTTTTATGTCTTGATTTTTTTCCTTTCTTTCTTTCATTTGTTTTCTTTGTGTACGTATGTGTATTCTGTTCACCTGGTTGTTGCTTAGCCTATGGTTGCTAGTAGTTCAGATGGTCTTACAAGGTTTTGATTTTGTCATAATACAACCATCAAAGTAAACCTGAGACCTGCAAACCACATGGACAAGCCGAGGGAGTCTGGGTTCCTGTTTAACTCTAGCCCCAATTTAAGAACAATTAGTTCTGAGAATGTTGCCCTGCTCAATACACACCTTCATGAAATGATCACTGAAGAGCTCTACAGAAAAGTGTCATAAAGAAAACAGATGGTACTCGGCTATCAAATGGAATAGTATCTGAGGACTTAAAGGTTTATATTCAAACAGGAAGCCATCTAAGCAAGGAGTCAACTAAGTCCACACAGAAAAAGCACACCAGCTTGCTTGTGTGAGCCAAAGATGACAATTAAAAAGTTCTAATATGGTAAAGAGAAAAGTTTTAGAGATAAACTTATGAACACCCAATTTGGAGAAGGCTGTGGAGGACAATGGGAGCCCCTAGTCTATCTGCAGAGTATCTAGTCAGACTGAGCCACTGGCAATTTGCCTCTAGTCATAGGCAAGAGTGACTGGTACTATCAGGCAAAGGCCATTTTAATCTTGATTATGCTGCATCAAGCTCAATACTTGGCTAGTTGACCTCTCTAAAGACATGACCTGGATTTGTTCTGGGTACAAGTATCTCTTACTCTTCCAGGATACAGATTTCTTCCCTGGCTTTTTGAATGTTGACGGAGCTCTTTTATCTCTTACTCATTATTTGTTATTTTTGTCTTTCTATCATTTTATTATCCTTACTGCCTTATTTCAATTTTTAAAAGTCATTTCTGCTGGGTTTCCCCATTTGTGAAGCACAGGAGGAGTGGATGCATAGTGATACCTAATACAAGGGTTCATAGGGTATGTAGGGTCAGAGGATTTCAGGCACAAACAATGAAGGCAGGAGGGGGGAGGGAGCACTGAAACTGATTGTGATTGCACAATTCATTTGAAAGGTGATTTAACGGTGTGTGCATGTAATCTTATAAAATTGATGTAGCGCTGATTGTACAATTCTTGATATGACTGAACAATTGAATTATTGAATTGAATGATGTGTACATTATGTGTCAATAAAGCTGCTGGAGAGAGAAAGAGAGAGAGAGCGAGAGAGAGGATATGGCTTAGAAGTGAGGGTGGTGAGATTTCCTCACCATCAGGAAAGATCTGATGTGGGAGATCTCCCACCATGTTGTCCAGAAAGATCAGTCCCTGAATAAAGAGATCATGTTTGGTAAGGTGAAAGGAAGGTGAGTGAAAACGGAGACTTTCAAGGAGATGAAATGACCCATTGGCTGCAGCACTGAGTTCCAACAGGACAATGATTAGGTAGGGTCAGGCAGTGTTCCATTCTATTATATGTGAGCTAGCTCTAAGTCAGAACTTACTGGACAGGATCTAACAGCAACTATGGATACTTCATGTACAATAGAACTAAAAGCTCCCCAATACTGTGACATCTTCCCTGTCAGTTGGTGATCAAGCCATTTTTACTCCTAGTGTTATACACTAGTTATTAGCAGTAGATCACCATACGTTTCCTTTCACTCTTCTTAATTTGGAAGTTCCACAGAATCTTGTTTAGCATTATAGTAACACAGATTGCTAATGCCAGACATATACAAGAGGGTCATTCACTTCAGATTAAAACCTGACCTCCCACATTGGAGGCGAGATTTCTAACACTGCCCTCAACGCCCTATGTAGAAAATATGAGCTATTAAAAACTTAGTGGTTGGGCTGAGCCCTAGTGGTGTAGTGGTTGTGCGAGGGACTGCGGCCCACTGGGACGGAAGTTCAATTCCAACAGTGGGGCTGGGCCTCCTACTCCCACCGCTGGAAAGAAATGATGCCCTCCCCCCAAAAAAAACCCAAAAAAACAAACAAAAAAAACCTTAATGGTTAATACAAATTATATAGTAATGCAATATATTTAAAGATAAAATTAATACATAAATACAAACCCTCCATGGTGAACAAGAAAATAAAATTTAAATGTCAATTCACTACACCCAGGCTGCTCTTTGTGACATTTTGATACGCTAAGATCCATATTCTTCTCTTGAGAAAAATTCTCTCAAAAGCCCTGAACAAGATACAAAATTTTAATCCTATAAAAGTAAATTCAATAAAACCACATTGAAAATGGGCAGACCTCATTGCAACTCTAGACAGGTTTAAGAAATTTCAGGCAAAGAGGTTTGAAAGCAAGATAAATGGTTTCAGTCTTGGCTTACAGGGTTCTGCTAGTCAGTAGCCATTCCTACTCCAACGATCTGTTTAAAGTTGTCTGGTTACCAAACCAAGAGTTGGACTTAGTGTGAAATAGTGAAACACTACTTTACTCATCTGCTTGGGGAATTACTGTAACTTTAGGGGAATGAAATGGGCTAGAAATAAGGTTGGGGTCAACTGCCTCACATGAAAATAACTGGGAAGCAAAATTTGTGTGTCTGCTTCACACATCTACTTCTGTTTCTGAGCTAGAACCTGGAAGTGCTCTGGGGTCAAGGAAAGACGAAACTTAAGGAGGGAATGAATGAACCATTGCTAGGCTTGTTTCAGTTCCTGTCTGGGGAGAAGCAAGTATCAAGAAATAGCTCAATTTTCAAATCTGAGCAGGCTGAACCTGGAAGGAAAAGGTAACAAAATATTCCTCCATCCTCCACAGTTTTGTGTCTGCCCTTATATATAGGAAGCCTCTTGGAATCTTCAATTGTTAATTGCATTCATTCGTGAATAGGTGAGGCCACGATGAACCCAAAGGAAGGTGATGTCAAACAGGTGAGGTTTCAGAGTCCACCCCAATCTTTACTATCTAGGCAATTTTGATCAAGTCCTGGCATCTCTGAGCTACATGTCCTCACCCTTGTGCTAACGGTAGGTCTAGAATTCTCACCTTCCACGTCAATCTGTCAGTGGAGTTTTGAGAGTTGATATGACACTGAACAGGTTTCAGTACAATTTTCAGAACAAGAGAACCTGGGAAGAAATGACTAGTGAACTATTTCTAGGAGCCAGCCAATGAAAACCTCACAGTTCATCATGGTTTGAACCACAACCAATCTTGAAAATGTTACAGGACAGGACAGCATTCCATCCTATTGGCCATAGGGTTGCCATGAGTTGAAGAGCAAGTCAAGGTAACTAAAACTAACAATAATTTGGTTGCAACTTACATTTTGCATAGTACTTCTAAAGTTTACTTTTTATTTCTCTTGAAGGCATTTTAACATGGCGTCCTCCCAATATTTCAGTGAGTTTGGCCAAGTAAGAAATACCATTGCTCTTTTTTTAATGTCAAAATCAAAGCAGCAGGTAAAAGAAAGGTCACATGGCTTTGAGACCATCCCAATGCCAAGGTATTTTCTTTCTTTTTTTTTTTTAGGCATCACTGCCCTGGTGGTGGGAGTAGGAGGCCCAGACTTTGCTCCTGTAAGCGGGAATTGAACCTCCATCCCAGTGGGCCGCAGTCTCACGCACAACCACTACACCACCTGGGCTCAGTCCACCAAGGTATTTTCAATGAAGTTTTACATATGCAAAAGTTGGACAATGAACTGAAAAATTCAGGAGCCCTGTTGGTTTTGTTGAGTGGTTCTCCTCCTGTCAATTGTGATGCCATTGGGGATCAAATGTCCCTGTCACAGGGTCATCTGATTCATAAGAGTGGCAAAATTACAGTTATGAAGTAGCAATGAAAATAATTTTATGATTGGGGGGGCTCACCACAACATGAGGAACTGTGTTAAAACGTCACAGCATTAGGAAGGTTGAGCATCACTGGCTTAGTGGATTTTAGATTGGGCTGCTAACCACAGTCTGAAGTTCAAAACCACCTGCTCAAAAACTCATTGAGAGAAAGATGAGGTTTTCTGCTCCATAGGGGTTTATAAGCCCAGAAATCCAAAGGAGCAATTCTACTCTGTCCTGTAATGTCACTATGTATGACGGTCATGTATTCATGATGTCAATTTCATGATTGGGATCTAGGGGTAAAGTCTAGTCTGTTAAGCTGGAGATAGTCAATGAGTAATCAATGAAGCCTCTGTGTGGGCATTGCTTTCTCCTAAGAATTCTGGGAAGTCTCATGGTATTTCCCAATTGGAGAAGAGAGACCTGACTCTCAGTCTCTGGGAGTCAGTCTCCGAGATGACAAACTACTGACAAGACAAGATGGCAGTGTCTGAGGAACTGGAGGAGCCAGAAGAGGAGCCACATGGCCTTACCCTGATGGAAAAGTCTGGGTAAAAGCTGGAAAAGTCATGTGGAGACCCCTGCCAGCACTGAGTGGCTTCTACCAACACTGGATGCTGTTGATGGACCTTGAGCCCTGGAAGCGAGGGGCCATGGGGAGACCCCTGCCAGCGCCGGGATTCTGCACCCACTGCCCTGTGACTTCATGAGTCAGAAGGAGACTTTATAGACTGGTATCAGACATATGGGCTAATGTTGGATTTATGACCTTGGACTGGGTTGAGTTGATATGCTTTCTCAATGTTCCATGCCTCCTGTATATAAACCTTTCCTTTATATCGATATGCATGTCTATGAATTTGTTTCTCTAGTCTACCTAGACTAGCAGACTGTGAATTAAAATTAACTTGACAATAGTAGTTTCGGTGAGTATGTGAGAAAGAACTGCTGCATTTAAATTAGAGCATTTGGAAATAACATTACGTATACTATGAACTGCCAGAAGAACAGACAAATCTATGTTTCAGTTATATAGTCAGAAGTCAGTCACAAACTCTGGACATGGTATCTGTGTCAGTCCGAGTAGACTAGAGGAACAAATTCAAGGACACACATATGGATATAAGGAATGGGTTTATATTCAAGAGGAACAGGACATTGAGAAAACATCCCAGCCCAGTCCAGCTCAAAGTCACAAGTCTGGTATTAACCCATATGCCCGAAATCAGTCCATAAAGTGTCCTTCTAACTCATGAAGTCACAAGTCAGTGGGTAAAGAGTCCTGGCACCGACAGGGGTCTCCCCATGGCTCCTCGCTTCCAGGGCTCAGGGTCCATCAACAGCATCCCGTGGTGGCAGAAGCAACTCATCGCTGGCAGAGGCCTCCATATGGCTGCCCCAGCCTCAGAGGTCCAGCTCCATCAGGGCAAAGCCGTGTGGTCTCTCTACTGGCTACTCCAGCCTCCCAGCCGCCGCCATTCTGTGTTGCCTGTAGTTAATCATCTCCGAGACTAACTCGCAACAACTGGGGGAGATAGCTTCTCATCTTCACGAGGGAAATATCGTGAGATTTCCCAGGAGTCTCAGGTGAAAGCCATGCCCACACAGAGGCCTATTGGCTACTCAATGGCTATCTCCAGATTAACAGGTCAGACTCCACCCCTACATTCCAATCATAAAATTAACATAAGTACATGACTGCCACAGTATCATTCAGGATTCCTTCCTAAAAAAGCATTCATGCTAAGTTACATAGTCTCATCCAAATAAGAGGAAGGCCCTGAAGGGAATGATGATGGCTGCAACAATAAACTCAAACTGCAACCATTTGAATGATATCGTAGGACTGAGCAGTGTTTCATTCTTGGACGTGAGGTCACTATATCTAGGAACCAACTAAGAAGGGTAACATTTTGCAAATAATAGGAACTCAATAAATGTTTGCTGAAGATACAATTTTAGACACCCAGATGAAAATTTCAAACTACCTATCTACTTCTCTGGTACCTTATGGGTTTCATTTTTCTGATGACAAATTAGTAAAATGTTCAAAGGGAAAAGATGTGTCTATCCATATTTTTAATCTCTCACAGTACCAGGAAGTGGGCTAGCATAGATTATCATCCATATATAAACATCAGAAGCCATGCACATGTATGCATAAGTAAGAAGATAAGGAGAATGACCTTATGTTCATGCCAGTTGCTCTAAAATGGTGATACTCATCCCAGAGCACATAGCTTTTGTCAGCCACCATCATCTGAGTTCTTTGGAGAATGTTGTGTCCTTCGTTCCCCAGGGTTTCCTCCACTCTGCCTGGGCAGTCATAGCTCTGGGAGTTCATCTTTCACAAACAGTTTAGAAATACTGAAGCCATTCTATGGGTCAGTGCTGACTTTAAGGAGCTACATATCAACTTGAATCAGACTGATTACAACTCCTCTGAACCTAATTGGCAAAACCTAACTGCATTCATGTTTTATTAAAAGGAACTTTCATTACATAGGCTGTGCTGTCAGAAAAATAAATTACATCTGCAAGTACTTAGGTATAAAATTTTGCAGATAACTTCCAGTCGTTGGTAATTTTTTATTAGAAACGATTTTTCCAATAGAGGCTAAAACTTTGTTCATCAGTATTAAATATGCTTTACCTACCATTCTCACAATATTTAAAAGATCTTCAATATAACCTTTTATTCTTTGCTTATTTTGGAGATGTAGTCAATTGTTTTATGTGTATTTATTTTATTTTGGACAGGCTTTCTGGGTGCTTTGAAAACGATAGATTGGTTTGTATATTATATTCTACTGTTTAACACCTCACCTCCCTCCCCCTTAGAGTAGATTCCAATCCATTTTTTATAATTCATGGTAGATGTTAGATACAAAACAGTGAGTCCTACTTGAAAATATAACAAATGACTCATACAATCTGAGAAGTGAGAAACATAAATATGATGCATTTTAATCTCCAATCACAAATTCAATGTTAAATTTTCCCCTGTTGCTGACTAGCCCTCAAGGCTTTCCCCTCAAATTCACTTTTCTTCTGTGTTCTTATAATTCAGTAACACTGTGATTTGACTGTGTGTTCCAAAATAAATCCTAGAATTACTTCAACACACTTTTCTTACATGTAATAAATATCAACTAATTGTACCTTGAGAAAAGAAAACTTTTAATTTCAAGAAATGAGTAATAAATTTTAAAAAATGCAAGAATAGTACAGAGTTTCCATACAAATTTCATTCAATTTATTATTAACACCTTATATAGCCATAGTATATTTATCAACCACAAGTGGTTATCACTGATACCATGCCACTAACTTCTATGGACTTCATTTTTTAAAATTTTTCCTCCGCCCTCCCCCTTTTTTCCCCACCATTGTCTTTTTCAGAATCATCTAGATGGCAGTGAGTTAGATGAAATGTCTTCTTATTTTCCGACATTGAATCTAGAGTCTCTGGATGGTTCAAACACATTTGGCTGCTAACTGACAGGATGAAGGTTAGTCTATACAGAGGGTGGAAGAAAGGCCTGGCGATCCACTACTAAAAACACAGTCTTTGGGAATATTTTGGAGTACTGATCTACCAAATAATTTGGACTCAACTTGATTGTAACTGAACTGCCAAGACTCCTTTAGTCAGTTCTCCAGTCTTTTCTTATCTTCTGTGACCTGGAAACTATAGAAGAACAATGGTCAGTTATTTTATATAATGGTTCCCCATTTGTATTTATAAGATATTTTTTATACTAAACCTGGTTATACTTAATTGGAAAGAATACCATAAAAGTGAAAAGTCTTGAACTCATGCTGTTGTCATGTCTTATCACTGGGGCCATTAACCTGAGTCTTGAACTCATGCTGTTGTCATGTCTTATCACTGGGGCCATTAACTAAGCCATAGCTTAGTTAGCTATGGTAGTTAATGACTGATTACGCTACCATAAGCTCCATTACCTCACCCCCCTTTGGAATGAATAGCTATGCATCTGTGGAAAGACCTTTAAAGAATTCGTAAATATTCTCATTATGCTTAAAACTTTATCTGATAATTTTAACATCCATTAGTGGATCTTTTAAGCAGAAATTATTACTGTGGTACTTTAATGCTAACTTTCTATTTTTTTTCTACCAGAATTCTTCTGTAGGGAAGTTGTCCTTCCTCTACCATTCCTTTACTTAATGGATCATTTGTCCCTATGAACTCAATGATACCTATTTTATTCTTTGAGTTATAAAATTTTAATATTGTGTTGCTTACAATTTTTCAGCTACTTCGTATAGTGCAGCCATCTCAGGTTGGTCTCTTTGATTTTTAAACAAGTCTCATCTCCCACCTCTTTCCCTGTTTTCAATGTTATTTCTTGCACCATAGGAGGCTCCAGTATCACCATCTAGTTTCCCTGCACAAGTCATATAACCAACCATTTTTCTAAGAACCTCTGTTTTCTCTTACTATAGAATGGTATTTAGAAAGTAAGATCTAATGATTGGAGTGTTCAATGGTAATTGAGTAGTTAGTTTTCAGATTTCATCATATAGTTAGGGAATATGTGTCTATTAATATCTGTAATATATATACTAACCCTTGTGTGCACATACATATTTATATTTTTATTGTAGCTATTTATCTGTATTAATATACCCACACTTACAACGAGTTTATACTGATATCCCGGATTCCAGATCAGCATTGTAGGATTTTCCCTCACCTTGCCTCCCCTCACGTCCACTCACCCCCACCTCAGTCTCCTCCATTCCATTCCAGTCAATGCAGACTTATAGCTATAGCTGTAAACAGGAGTAGAAAGCTCTGTTGTTCTCCAGAAGGGCTTTGGTGGTTTGGAACTGCCTTCCTTTCAGATCACAGCCCAATTCAAAACCACATGATGCCAGGGCTTTGCGATTTATTCTAGTCCTCTGCAATGATGTATTTGGAACTTTGGTTTCTGATGAGGAGCAAACTGGCCCTCATCATCTAGAGCACTTTTGCTCCTTTGTCAAACCCTAATATACAGAGATGTCCTGATAGCACATAGTCCATGTGTCAAGCTGGCAACTAAAGGTTGGCAGTTTAAACACATGTGGTACAACCATGGGAGAAAGACTTAGTTTAAACCCATATGGTACATCCATGGGAGAAAGATCTGCTTCCAAAAATATTGAAACGTAGAAAACCTTAGGGAGCAGGTTGACTGTGTAACACAGGTGGTGACTATGAGTGCGAATTGACCTGAGGGCGCCTACCAGCAACAAGCCTATGTAAAAAAGAATTGAGAATGGAGTACTGTGCATCACTGAAAAGTCGTGATGAATGCATGAAGCACATTACCGCATGGGAAGAACTGGAGGAAATGATGTTAAGTGAAGCTAGCAAAGTGCAAAAGGGCATGTACCATATGAATCCACTGAGGTAAGCATATTAATAATTTTAAAATTGGAAAAGGGCAGTGGGAAAAAACCACTATATAGAAAAAATTCTGGGAGAAGGCCCAGGTAATATGGCAGGGGCCAGATCAAATCTAAGGCTACATATGGTAGCCAACTAGGGGGGAGAGGGGGCAGATGGCAATTTGTAGAAAGGGAAGGGGACACTAAACCATCAAAGGGGAGCATATTGTTTATATCTCCACAGGGAAAGAGGGATCAAACTTAAACCCGGAGACCCAGGATGTGAATGCAGCATGAAAGCATGGAGTGGAGAACCAGTGAAGGGACCTGAGAACACAACCTCAAACCCATCTATAGGGGCAACCACCTCTCCACCAGAGGAGTTTGTCCTGGAGGTCAACACTGAAGCTGAAGCTTGGGGAGTGAGAGATGCCTGACCAGAACACATGAGAACAAATGAAAACGGAGCAAGAGAGAATGACATGCATCCTGGCCCACCGAGCCTTCAGGATGATATTCCCACTCAGAACAGCTAATGCACAAAGAGGACAATATGGCCGGGCCCACTATGAAATACAGCTATGAAATACCCTCAATGACCCAAGCCCTATCAGGGCCAGGATGATGAAGCGGGGTCAAGATTATACCCTGTCGGACACAACCACACCAATGCAAATCACTGAGTGTGCAACAGAGTGTGGAGTTCCAGATGGAGTGCCAAGGATATACTTTGGGGCCAGGGTATAGCACCCCATCCAACTCAAGCAGGGTTTACTCTTAGAGGTCAACTGCAGACCTTGAACTATATATAGGTTTTTTTATATTGTTATTATTTTTATTATTCTTTTACATATATGTATAGCACATTGAGGGGGTTTCTTGCTTTAGCTATCATTGTTTTATTTGCTTCGGTTGCTTTATTTTAAGAGGCCTTTTTTGTACATATTGTTACCTCTGCAGGTCTATCTAGACAAGATAGGTTGGACAGAGTCTGGAGGTGAAAACAATAGGACTGATGGTTATGGGGTAGGGGACATGGGAAAGGGGAAAGAGGGGGAAAGGAGGTGATGTCGACCAGACCAGGAAATAAGGGAATAACAATTGATGCAAAATCAGTGACAAGGTTGGTGAGAGAAGTCTACTAGGAACTGATTAAGACTAATGTAACAAAGAGAAAATACTGAAACCCAAATGGAGGTTGAGCATGATAGTGGGACAAGAGGGAAGCAAATGGAAATAGAGGAAGGAACTGGGAGATAATAGGCATTTATAGAGGTTCAAATACAAGTATATACATAGGTGCATACATTTATATGTGATGATGGGGAAATAGATCAGTGTGCATACTTATAGGGTTAGTAGTAGGACAGCAGATGGGCATTGGCCCTCCACTCAAGTTCTTCCTTAGTGCAGGAACACTTAGTTCTATTAAATTGGCATTCCAAGATGCTCACCTTTCTAACACGATCACTGAAGACAAAGGTGTGCATAAACAAAGGTGGTGAAGAAGGCTGATGGTGCCTGGAACATATCAGACATATGTTGTCCCAGAGCTTCTCCTGGAATCAGCACCCCATCCATCGGTGCTCCTATTTCAGTTATTAGCTTTGCTATTTCACACCCTTAGTAACCATTCCCAGGGATACTCCCCAGGCTTTTGCTTGTACGTATTTGAAAGCTCGAGCAGTTCCTTGTGAGTATAGTGTACTTCTTCCTGAGTAATCACCTCGGTCTCACCCTTAGGAGCTTTCCTTGCCTTAATTTTAGTTATAGGTCTAGCAGAAACTATCAATGGTGAGGGTGGTTCCTGGGTGATCTTAGCACTATTTTGTAAGTCATTTCCCTTGGGCAATGGCAGAGATGCAGCCCCACCTGGCATTTCACTTTGAGTAGGTTGGTTGATCTGCTCAGG